>CM038797.1:163964-511628 GCA_021764765.1 Vicia sativa | reverse complement strand
TTAAGAAACGGATGAAATTAGAAATATGATGAATTAGTGAATCTTAAGTTCAAGAAATTTGATGAAATTTGAAGTGAATAAAACCCCAAAGAAAATATGATGAAATTTGAAGTAAACATAAATCTAGAAAAATCTAATGAAATGAAGAATCTAATGAAATGAGTGAACTTTATATCTGGAAATTTGATGAAATTCTGATGTAAATATAATGCTAATGAAATTCGAAGAAAATTGAAACAAAACATAAATTTAAGAAAATCAAATTAATGAAATATATGAAAATTGATGTAACTTAAATCTTAAGAAATTTGTTGTGATTTGAAGTGAATATAAACCTTAAGAAAATCATGAAATTTAGTAAACATAAAAATCGATGAAATTTGAAGTGAACTTCATCTTATGAAATTTGAGAAATTTTAAGTGAATACAAAACTTAAGAAAATCAATGAAATTAGATGTAAACATAAATCTTAAGAAATGGATATAATTTGTAATATGATGATTTCAGTGAATTAAATTGAAGAAATTGATTGTTCTTATGAATATAAACCTTGTTAGAATTGATGATGAAATTAGCAATATAATCTAAGAAAATCGGAAGAATTTGAAGAATATAATGAAATTTGAATGAATTAAACCTTAAGAATTTAATGAATAAGTGAATATAAACCTTAAGAAAATCTCGATGAAATTTGAATTAAGATATTCTAAGAAATTTAATGAAATTCTAAGAATATCTCGATGAAATTGAGGTGAACTTATATCTTTAAATTTGATAAAATTTGATGTAAATATGCTTATGAAAATCATATGAAATTTGAAATAAACATAAATTTTAAGAAAAATGGAGATTAAGAAAAAAATATCATGAAATTTGAAGTGAACTTAATCATAAATTTGATGAATATGAAGTGAATATAAACCTTGAAAATATGATGAAATTTGAAGTACATTATAAAATCGATGAAATTTAAGAAAATCAGATGAAATTTGAAGTGAACTTAAATAAGAAATTTGATGAAATTTGGTGAATAAAATCGAAATATGATGAAATTTGAAGTAAACATAAATCTTAAGAAAACGTGAATGAAATTTAAAAAAATCATGAAATTTTAGGTGAACTTATATCTTAGGAAATTTGATGAAATTTGATAAATATAAAGCTAATGAAAATCGATGAAATTGAAATAAACATAAATCTTTAGAAAATGAGAAAAATTTGAAGAAAATATCATGAATTTGAAGTGAACTATTAAATTTGATGAAATTTTAGTGAATATACCTTAAGAAAATTTGAAAATTTTAAGTAAACATAAATCGATGAATCGAAGAAAATCGATGAAATTTGAAGTGAACTTAAATCTTAAGAAATTTGATGAAATTTTATGAATCATTCCAGAAAATCGGATGAAATTTGAAGTAAACATAAATCTTAAGAAAATCGGATGAAATTTAAGAAAATATGATAAATTTGAAGTGAACTTAAATCTTTATTTGATAAATTTTAGTGAATATAAACCTAAGAAAATATGATGAAATTGGAAGTAAACATAAATCTTAAAAAATTGGAAAATTTGAAGAAATTTATAATGAAATTTGAAGTGAACTTAAACCTAAGAAATTTGAGTTAAACATAAATCTTAAGAGAATCGAATGAAATTTGAAGAAAATCAATGAAATTTGATGAACTTATATCTTAAGAAATTTTATGAAATTTGATGAATATACACCATATGAAATATGATCAATTGAAATAAACATAAATCATTGAAAATGATAAAATTGAAGAAAATATCATGAAATTTTAAGTGAACTTAAATTTAATAAATTTGATGACATTTGAAGTGAATATAAACCTTAAGAAAATATGATGATATTTGAAGTAAACATAAAAATTTATGAAATTTGAAGAATGATGAATTTGAAGTGAATATAAATCTTAAGAAAATCGAATGAAATATATGAAAGTATGATGAAATTTGAGGTGAACTTAAATCTTAAGAAATTTGATGAAATTTGAGTGAACTTATATTCAGAAATTTTATGAAATTTGATGTAAATATAATTTATGAAAATCGATGAAATGAGGTATAAAACATAAATCTTAAGAACATAAACTGAAAATGTCATGAAATTTGATGTGAAGTTAAATCTTAAGAAATTTAATGAAATTTAAGTGGATAAACCTTAAAATATGATGAAATTTGAAGTAAAAATCTTAAGAAAAATCGAATGAAATTTGATGAAATCTTATGTAGAAATTTGAGGTGAACTTATATCTTATGTTTATTTATAATTTCATCACATTTTCTTATGGTTTATAATTACTTCAAATTTCATAAATTTCATAAGATATAAGTTAAGATTTATAATTTTATGGTTTATGTTACTTCAAATTTTCTTAAGGTTTATAATTACTTCAAATTTAATCAAATTTCTTAAGATTTATAATTACTTTAAATTTTATAAGATTTTCTCAAATTCATATAGTTTCTTAAGATTTATGTTTAATAAATTTCATCCGATTTCTTCAAATATCATCCGATTTTTTTTGAAGATTTATGTTTACTTGAAATTGTATTCAAGATTTCTCTTTTTAAGGTTTATATTCAATCTAAATTTCACCAAATTTTAAGATTTAAGTTCACTAAATTTCATCTATATTTTCTTAAAATTTCATCTAATTTTATTAAGATTTTATGTTTACTTCAAATTTCATTTTGATTTTCTTAAGTTTAAATTTACTTCAAATTTCTTAAGATTTAAGTTCACTTCAAATTTCATGATATTATCTTTCAAATTTATCCAATTTTCTAAAGATTTTAGTTTAATTCACATTTCATCGTATTTTCTGAGGTTTATATTCACTTTAAATTTCTTAAGATTTAAGTTCACTTCAAATTTCATGATATATTTTCTTCAAATTTCATCCGATTTTCTTAAAGATTTATGTTTACTTCAAATTTTCTCTGAAGGTTTATGTTCACATGTAATTTAATCAAAATTTTAGATTTAAATTTACCCAAATTTTTTAGATTTCTACAAATTTATCTCGGTTTTCCTAAGATATATGTTCACTTGTATCACGATTTTCTTCAATTTTCATCAATTTTATAAGATTTTATCAAATTTCATCGTATATTCTTAAAATTATTCACTTCAAATTTCATCAAATTTCTTAAGATTTAAGTTCACTTTCAATTTCAAGGATATTTCTACCAATTTAATCTCGATTTTCTTAAGATTTACGTTAACTTCAAAAATTTATCGATTTTCTTATGGTTTATAATTATTTCAATTTCATCAAATTTCATAAGATATAAGTCCACCTCAAGTCATGATATATTCTTCAAATTTTATCCGATTTTCAGATTTATGTTTTACTTTTTATATTTCTTCTGTATTATATTCACTCAAATTTTATCAAATTTTAAGATTTATATTTAGTTTAAATTTTATTGATTTTCTTCAATTCTTAGTTTTCTTATGATTTATGTTTAATACAAATTTCATAAGATTTTCTTAAGGTTTATTCATTTCAAATTTCATGAAAATTCTTAAGATTTATGTTCACGTCAAATTTCATCTCGATTTTCATTTTCAATGATTTCTTAATTTTTTGTTTTTACTTTAAATTTCAATATCTCGATTTTCTTAAGGTTTATATTCAATTAAATTTCATCTCGATTTTCTTAAGATTTAAGTTTACTTCACATTTCACCAGATTTTCTTAAGGTTTATATTCACTAATTTTCATCCGATTTTCTTAAGATTTATGTTTACTTCAAATTTTTAAATTTTCTTAAGATTTATAAGTTTATTTCCTTAAATTTCATCACTTAAAATTTTATCGATTTTCTTCAAATTTAAATGATATTCTTTAAGATTTAGTATTTTCTTAATTATATTTTCTTCAATATTCATTCGATTTTCTTTAGATTTATGTTTACTTAAATTTCACGAGAATTAGGTTTGATCACTTCAATTTCATCAAATTTCTTAAGATTTAAGTTCACTTAAATTTCATATTTTCTTCAAATTTCACCTCATTTACTTAAGATTATATTTATTTCATATTTATCATATTTTCTTAAGATTTAAGATTATTTTCATTTCATCGATTTCCAAGGATATAATATTCACTCAAATTTCATCAATAATCTTAAGATTTATGTTCAACTAAATTAATGATTTTAAGAAAATTTCATCCGATTTTCTTTAGGTTATATTCACTGAAATTTCATCAAATTCAAGATTTAAGTTCAATTAAATTTCATGATATTTCTTCAAATTCTCTCGATACTTTAAGATTTTACATTCAATTCAATCATGAATTCTTCAAAATTGCATCCGATTTCTAAGGATTATGTTCACTCAATTCAATCATATTTTCTTGGTATTATATTCACTCAAATTTCATTAAATTTAAGATTTGAGTTCACTCAAATTTCATCGATTCTTCAAATTTCATCGAATTTCTTAAGATTTATGTTCATTCAATTTCATCAAATTTTCTGGTTTATATTCACTCAAATTTCATCAATTCTCCAAGATATAAAATTAAACTTGAATTTCATCATATTTTCTTCAAATTTCATTCGATTTTAGGCTTACTTAAAATTTAATCATATTCCTTAAGTGGTTTATATTCACCAAATTTTCATCAAATTTTTAAGATTTAGGTTCACTTCATAAATTTAAAGATATTTTCTTCAAGTTCATGATATTTTTAAATTTTCATCCGATTTTCTTAAGATTTATGTTTATTACAAATTTCATTGATTTTCTTAAGGTTTATATTCACTTCAATTTCATCAAATTTTAAGATTTAAAGTTCACCTAAATTTCATCTCGATTTTCTTCAAATTTCATCCGATTTTTATGTTTACTTCAATTTCATCATATATTCTTAAGGTTTATATTATTTTAAATTTCATCAAAATTCTTAAGATTTAAGTTCACTTCAAATTTCATTATATTTTCTTCAAATTTCTGATATTTTCTTTAAGTTTCATCTGATTTTCTTAAGATTCATGTTTATTACCAATTTCATCGATTTAAGTTTATATTTACTTCAAATTTATCAAATTTTAAGATTTAAGTTCACTTCAAATTTCATCAATTTTCTTCAAATTTCATCGATTTTTATGTTTACTTCAAATTTCATCATATTTCTTAAGTTTATATTCATCAAATTTCATCAAATTTCTTAAGATTTAAGTTCATACTTCAAAATCATGAAATTTTCTTCAAATTTCATATGATTTTCTTATGATTTATGTTTATTTCAATTTTATCGATTTTCATAAGGTTTATATTTACATCAAATTTTATCAAATTTAAGATATAAGTTCACCTCAAATTTCATCAGATTTTCTTCAAATTTCATCTCGATTTTCTTAAGATTTTATATTTACTTGAAATTTCATGAATTTAAGGTTTATATTCACTCAAATTTCATTAAATTTTCTTAACATTTAAGTTCACTTTTAATTTCATGATATTTTCTTCAAATTTCATCTCGAATTTATAAGATTTATTTTTTATTTTAATTTACTATATTTACATAAGGTTTATATTCACTTAAAATTTCATCAAAATTTTAAGATTTATGCTCACTTCAAATTTCATTAGATTTTCTTCAATTTTCACGATTTTTAAGATTAATGTTTACTTCAAATTTCATGATTTTTTAAAGATTTATATTCACTTTAAATTTAATCAACTTTGTTAAGGGTTATATTAACTTAAACTTTAATGATTTTTCTTCAAATTCTTCCTAATTTATTAAGATTTATGTTTACTTCCAAATTCATCATATTTTCTTAAGGTTTATATTCATTTCAAATTTCACCAAATTTTAAGATTTAAGTTCACTAAATTTCATTTGATTTTCTTTAAATTTCATCCGAATTTTTAAGATTTATGTTTATTTCAACTTAATTTATTAAGGTTTTATATTCACTTCAAATTTCATCAAATTTCTTAAGATATAAGTTCACCTCAAATTTCATCATATTATCATAAAATTTCATACTTATTTTATGCATACTTCAAATTTGATCATATTTTCTTATTTATATTCACTTCAAATTTTCATCAAATTTCTTAAGATTTAAGTTCACTTTAAATTTAAAGATATTTTCTTCAAATTTCATGATATTTTCTTTAAATTTCAATTCCTTCCGATTTTCTTAAGATTTATGTTTATTACCAATTTCATGATTTTGTTATTTTATATTCACTTCAAATTTCATCAAATTTCTTAGATTTTAAGTTCACTTTAAATTTCATCTGATTTTCTTCAAATTTTATCAAATTCTTTTGTTTACTCAAATTTCATCAAATTTTGTTTACTCAAATTTCATCATATTTTCCTAAGGTTTATTTCACTAAATATCATCAAATTTTTGATTTATGTTCACTTAAATTTCATGATATTTTCTTCAAATTTTATCTCATTTTCTTAAGATTTGTGTATTTCCAATTTACCGATTTTCATAAGGTTTATATTCAGTCAAAGTTTATTAAATTTCTTAAGATATAAGTTCACCTCAAATTTCATCATATTTTCAAATTTCAATCGATTTTCTTAAGATTTATGTTTACTTAAATTTTATCTGATTTACTTTAGGTTTATATTCACTTCAAATTTCATTAAATTTCTTAACTTAAGTTCACTTTTAAATTCATGATATTTTCAAATTTCATCGATTTTCATAGATTTATGTTTATTTCAATTTCATCATATTTTACATAAGGTTTATATTCACTTAAATTTCATCAAAATTCTTAAGATTTATGCTCACTTAAATTTCATCTGATTTTCTTCAATTTCTCCATTTTCTTAAGATTAATGTTTACTTCAAATTTCATGATTTTCTTAAGATTTATATTCACTCAAATTTAATCAACTTTGTTATAATATATTAACTAAACTTATCGATTTTCTTCAAATTCTTCCTAATTTATTAAGATTTATGTTTACTTCAAATCATCATATTTTCTTAAGGTTTATATTCATTTAAATTTCACCAAATTTAAGATTTAAGTTCACTAAATTTATTGATTTTTAAATTTCATCCAATTTCTTAAGATTATGTTTATTTCAATCATCGTATTTTAAGGTTTATATTCACTTAAATTTCATCATTTCTTAAGATATAAGTTCACTCAAATTTCATCATATTATCTTTAAAATTTCACGATTTTTATAAACTCAAATTTGATCATATTTTCTTAAGGTTTACATTCACTTCAAATTTCATCAAATTTCTTAAGATTTAAGTTCACTTTAAATTTAAAGATATTTTCTTCAAATTTCATGATATTTTAAATTTCATTTGATTTTCTTAAGATTTATGTTTATTACCAATTTCATCAGATTTTATAATATTCACTTCAAATTTTCATAAATTTTAAGATTTAAGTTCACTTAAATGCTTCTCGATTTTCTTCAAATTTTATCAAATTCTTTTGTTTACTTCAAATTTCATCAAATTTTTGTTGTTTACTTAAAATTTCATCTAATTTTCTAAGTTTATTCACTTCAAATATCATCAATTTCTTAAGATTTATGTTCACTTCAAATTTCATGATATTTTCTTCAAATTTATCCGATTTCTTAAGATTTGTATTTCCAATTTCATGATTTTCATAAGGTTTATATTTACGTCAAATTTTATTAATTTCTAAGATATAATGTTCACCTCAAATTTCATCATATTTTCTTCAAATTTCATTTGATTTTCAGAAATTTCATGTATTTAATTTCATCATAATTTCTCAAGGTTTATATTCACTTCAAATTTCATTAAAATTTTAACATTTAAGTTCACTTTAAATTCATGATATTTTCTTCAATTTCATCTCGATTTCAATTTATTTATGTTTATTTCAATTTCATCATATTTTACATAAGGTTTATATTCACTTAAAATTTCATCAAAATTTTAAATTTATGCTCACTAAATTTCATCTGATTTTCATCTCATCGATTTTCTTAAGATTAATGTTTACTTCAAATTTCATGATTTTTCTTAAGATTTATATTCACTTCAAATTTAATCAACTTTGTTAAGGGTTATATTAATTAAACTTTATCAGTTTTCTTCAAATTCTTCCTAATTTATTAAGATTTATGTTTACTCAAATTCATCATATTTTCTTGTTTATATTCATTTCAAATTTCACCAAATTTTAAGATTTAAGTTCACTTCAAATTTCATTTGATTTTCTTTAAATTTCATCTGAATTTTAAGATTTATGTTTATTTCAATTTCATCGTTTTTAAGGTTTATCTTCAAATTTCATCAAATTTCAAGATATAAGTTCACCTAAATTTCATCATATTATCTTAAAATTTCATATGATTTTTATGCAAACTTCAAATTTGATCATATTTTCTTAAGGTTTATCACTTCAAATTTCATCAAATTTCAGAAGATTTGTTCACTTAAATTTAAAGATATTTTCTTCAAATTTATGATATTTTCTTTAAATTTCATTTGATTTTCTTAAGATTTATGTTTTACAAATTTCATGATTTTGTTAAGGTTTATATTCACTTCAAATTTCATCAAATTTCTAAGATTTAAGTTCACTTTAAATTGCTTCGATTTTCTTCAAATTTTATCAAATTCTTTTTGTTTACTTCAATTTCATCAAATTTTATGTTTAATAAATTTCATCAAATTTCCTAAGGTTTATATTCACTTCAAATATCATCAAATTTCTTAAGATTTATGTTCACTTTAAATTTCATGATATTTCTTCAAATTTTATCTCGATTTTTCTTAAGATTTATGTGTGTGTATTTAATTTCACGATTCATAAGGTTTATATTTACTAAATTTTATTAAATTTCTTAAGATATGTTCACCCTAAATTTCATCATATTTTCAAATTTCATTTGATTTAAATTCTTTGCATTTAATTTCATCATAATTTCTCAAGGTTTATATTCACTTCAAATTTCATAAATTTTAAGATTTAAGTTCATCAAATTTCATTATTTTCTTCAAATTTTATTTCTTAAGATTTAAGTTCACTTAAAATTTCATCATATATTTTCTTAAAATTTCATACGATTTTTCCTAAGATTTATGTTTACTTAAAATTTCAAAGATATTATCTTAAGGTTTATATTCACTAATTTTCATCCACTTTTTTAATATTGTTCACTTCAAATTTCATCCAATTTCATGTGATTTTTAAGGTTTATATTCACTTCAAATTTCAATAAATTTCTTAAGATATAAGTTCACCATAAATTTCATCATATTTTCTAAATTTCATTCGAATTTCAAGATTTAAGTTTACTTACAATTTTATTTAGATTTTCTTAAGGTTTATATTCACTTAATTTCATCAAATTTCTTAAGATTTATGTTCACTTCAGTTTTAATTCATTTTTTTGTAACTTTCTTAATAATTTCTTAAGATTTACATTTATTTCAAATTTCATCTATTTTTTTAAGATTTTATATTCACTTCAAATATAATCAAATTTTAAGGTTTATATTCACTAATTTTTATCATATTTTCTTCAAATTCTTCCGATTTTCTTAAGATTTTGTTCACTCAATTTCATCATATTTTCTCAAGGATTATATTCATTTCAAATTTTACTAAATTTCATGCAAATTTTCAAATTTCATGATATTTCTTCAAATTTCATGATATTTTCTTCAAATTTCATCTAATTTACTTCAAATTTAATATAATTTCTTAAGATTTATGTTAATTTCAAAATTTATCTTAATTTTCATAATGTTTATTCACATCAAATTTCATCAAATTTCTTATGATAAGTCCACCTAAATTTCATTAAATCTTCTTCAAATTTCATTCGATTTTCTTAAGGTTTTTATTCACATCAAATTTCACAAATTTTAATATATAAGTTCATTTAAAATTTCAATAGATTTTCTTCAATTTTCATTCGAATTTCTTAAGATTTATGTAAAATCAAATTTCATGTGATTTTCTTAAGGTTTATATTCACTTAAAATTTCATCAAATTTCTTAAAACTTAAGTTCACTTCAAAATCCGATTTTTTCAAATTTCATCTCGATTTTTATGTTTATTCCAAATTTTATTAAATTTTCTTAAGTTTTATTCACTTCAAATTTTATCAAATTTCATAAGATTTAAGTTCACTCAAATTTCATGATATTTTTCAAATTTCATCTAATTTTACTAAGATTTATGTTTATTTCCAATTTCATGATTTTTTAAGGTATATAATCACTTCAAATTTCATCAAATTTCAAGATAAAAGTTCACATCAAATTTCACATATTTTCTTTAAATTTAATTTCACTTCAAATATAATTTCTAAGATTTTACGTTTACTTCAAATATAATCAAATTTCAAGGTTTATATTCACTTCAAATTTATCGATTTTCTTCAAATGCTTCCGATTTTCTTCCGATTTTTGCTCACTTCCAATTTCTATAATTTTCATCATATTTTCTTCAAATTTCATGATATTTTCAAATTTCATAAGATTTTCTTAAGATTTATGTTTATTTCCAATTTCATCCGATTTTCATAATTTTTATATTCACATCAAATTTCAAGATATAAGTTCACACCTCAAATTTCATCTAGACTTCTTCAAATTTCATTCGATTTTCTTAAGATTTATGTGTACTAAATTTATCATTTTTTATTAAGGTTTATAGTAACTTCAAATTTCATCAAATTTAAAACTTAAGTTAATCAAATTTCATCTGATTTTTCAAATTTCATCTAATTTTTATGTTTACTAAATTTCATTAAATATCTTAATTTTAATGTTCACTTCAAATTTCATGATATTTTCTTCAAATTTCATCTTATTTCTTAAGATTTATGTTTATTTCAATTTCATCAGATTTTTAAGGTTTATAAGATATGTTCAATTCAAATTTTATCATATTTTCTAAATTTGAATTTCAATTTTCAATGATTTTATTTAATTTTCTTCGATTTTCTTAAGATATACGTTTACTTCAAATTTCACCGATTTTTAAAGATTTCTATTCACTAAATATAATCAAATTTCTTAAGGTTTATATTCACTTCAAATTCTTCATTTTCTTAAGGTTTATGTTCACTTTAATTTCATCATATTTCTTAAGGATTGTATTCACTTTATTTAATCGAATTTCATGATATTTTATTCAAATTTCTACCGATTTTCCTAAGATTTATGTTTATTTTAATTTCACGATTATCATAAGGTTTATATTCACATCAAATTTCATCGATTGCTTAAATTTCATTTGATTTTCTTAATATTTATATTTAGTTCAAATTTACCGATTCTCTTAAGATTATATTCACTTCAAATTTCATCAAATTCTTAAGATTTAAGTTCACTTAAATTTCATCGACTTTCTTCAAATGTCACCCGATTTTTATGTTTATTTTAAATTTCATCATATTTTCTTATGGTTTATATTCACTTAATTTCATCATATTTTAAGATTTATGTTTACTTCAAATTTCATCGATTTCTTAAGATTATATTCATCAAATATAATAAAATTCTTAAGGTTGATATTCAATTCAAATTTTATCGATTTTCTTCAAATTCTTCCTATTTTCTTAAGACTTATGTTCACTTCAAATTTCATCAAATTTTCTTAAGTTATTTTAACTTCAAATTTTTTTCAAAATTTTATGATTTAATTTACTTTAAATTTCATGATATTTTCTTTAAATTACCTCGATATTTTCTTCAAATTTCATCCGATTTTCTTAAGATATATGTTTATTTCAATTTCATCGATTTCATAAGGTTTATATTTACATCAAATTTCTTTATATAAGTTCCCAAATTTCATCAAATTGCTTATGATATAAGTTCACCTCAAATTTCATCTGATTTTCTTCAAATTTCATTCGATTTTCTTAAGATTTATGTTTACATAAAATTTCATCCGATTTTCTTAAGGTTTATATTCACTTTAATTTTCTTAAGATTTAAGTTCACAAATTTCATTATATTTTCTTCAAATTCTTCCGATTTTCTTAAGATATATATGTTTCAATTTCTCATGTTTTCTTAAGGTTTATATTCACTTAATATTTCATCAAATTTCTTAAAATTTCATCGATTTATTAAGATTTATGTTTACTTCAAATTTCATCATATTTTCTTAAGGTTTATATTCACTTCAATTTATCAAATTTAAGATTTATGTTTATTTCCAATTTCAATTTTCTTAAGGTTTATATTACATCAAATTTCATCAAATTTCTTAAGATATAAGTTCACCTCAAATTTCATCAGATATTCATCAAATTTCATTTGATTTTCTTAAGATTTATGTTTACTTCAAATTTTATCAGATTTTCTTAAGGTTTATATTCACTTCAAATTTCATCAAATTTCTTAAGATTTAAGTTCACTTAAAATTTCATTATATTTTCTTCAAATTTCATGATGTTTTCATCAAATTTCAACTGATTTTCTCAGGATTTAAGTTTATTTCCAATTTCATCATATTTTCTTAAGGTTTATATTCTCATCAAGTTTCATCAAATTTCTTAAGATATAAGTTCACCTCAAATTTCAACAGTTTTTCTTCAAATTTCATTCGATTTTCTTAACATGTATGTTTACTTAAAATTTCATCAGATTTTCGTAAGGTTTATATTCACTTCAAATTTCATTAAATTTCTTATGATTTAAGTTCCCTTCAAATTTCATCAGATTTTCTTCTAATTTCATTTGACTTTCTTAAGATTTATGTTTTATTCCAATTTCATCATATTTTCTTAAGGTTTATATTCACTTAAAATTTCATCAAATTATAAGATTTATATTCCAAATTTCTCATTTTCTTCAAATTTCATTCGATTTTCTTAAGATATATGTTTACTTAAATTTCATGATTTTCTTATGGTTTTATTTCAAATTTCATTAAATTTCTTAAGATTTAAGTTCACTTCAAATTCATTATATTTTCTTTAAATTTTATCCTATTTTTAAGTTACTTCAAATTTCATCATTTTTCTTAAGGTTTATATTCACTTCAACTTTCATCAAATTTAGATTTAAGTTCACATCAAATTTAGTGATATTTTCTATAAATTATTATTTTCTTAAGATTTAAGTTTTTCAATTTTATCAATTTTCATAATGTTTATATTTACATCAATTTTGCTAAGATAAGTTCACCTCAAATTTATCGATTTTCTTCAAATTTCATTTGATTTCTTATAATTTATGTCTACTTCAATTTCACAGATTTTCTTAAGGTTTATATTCACTTCAAATTTCATTCAAATTTCTTAAGATTTAAGTTCACTTCAAATTTTATTATATTTTCTTCAAATTTCATGATAATTTCTCAAATTCCTAAAGTTTCTTAAGATTTATGTTTATTCAAATTTCATGATTTTCTTAATGTTTATATTCACTTCAAATTTTATCAAATTTCTTAAGATTAAAGTTCACTTCAAATTTTGTGATATTTTCAAATTTCATATGATTTCTTAAGATTTATGTTTACTTCAAATTTCATTATTTTCTTATGGTTTATATTCACTCTCAATTTCATTAATTTCTTAAGATTTAAGATCATTTCAAATTTAATGATTTTTTGCTTCTAATTTCATTAGATTTTCTTAAGGTTTATATTCAATTCAAATTTAATCAAATTTCTTAACATTTTAATTTTCTTCAAATTCTATAAGATTTTCTTCAAATTCATCTGCTTTTCTTAAGATTTATGTTTACTTCAAATTACATCAGATTCTCTACAAATTTCATTTGATTCTCTTAGGTTTTATGTTTATTTCAAATTTCATCAGATTTTCTTAAGATTTAAGTTTACTTTACATTTCAGCAGATTTTTTTAAGGTTTATATTCACTTCAAATTTCATAAAATTTCTTAAGATTTATGTTCACTTCAAATTTCATCTGATTTTCATACAATATTCTTAAGATTTATTTTACTTCAAATTTCATCAGATTTTATTAAGGTTTATATTCACTTCAAATTTAATCAAATTTCTAAAGGTGTATATTCACTTCAAATTCTATCAGATTTTCTCCAAATTTTTCGGTTTTCTTAAGATATATATTTACTCCAATTTCATCATAGTTTCTTGGTTTATATTCACTACAAATTTGATCTAATTTCTTAAGATTTAATTTCACTTCAATTTCATCATATTTTCTTCAAATTTCATGAATTTTATGTTTACTTCAAATTTCATCGATTTTCTTTAACGTTTATATTCACTTCAACTTTTTAAGATTTAAGTTCACTTCATCTTTCATCATATTTTACTTAAATTTAATCCGATTTTCTTAAGATCTAAGCTTTATATTTCATGATTTTCTTTAGGTTTATATTCAATTCAATTTTCATAAAAATTCTTAAGATTTATGTTCACTTCAAATTTCATCAAATTTTCTTAAGATTTATTTTCCTTCAAATTTCATCATATTTTCTTAAGTTAATATTCACTTCAAATTTTTCTTTTTCTCCAAACTTTTTAGAATTTTCTTAAGATTTATGTTTACTCAATTCATCATATTTTCTTAAGGTTTATATTCACTTCAAATTTCATCAAATTTCTTAAGATTTAATTTCACTTCAAATTTCGTCATATTTTCTTCAAATTTCATCCAATTTTTATGTTTACTTCAAATTTCATCTTATTTTTTTAAGGTTTATATTCACTAATATTTCATCAACTTTTAAGATTTAAGTTCACTTTAAATTTTATGATATTTTCTTCAAATTCTCCTAATTTCTTAGATTTATGTTTATTTCATATTTCATCGATTTTTTAAGTTTTATATTCACTTCAAATTTCATCAAATTTCTTAAGATATAAGTTCACCTCAAGTCTTATGATATTTTCTTCAAATTTTATCCGATTTTCTTAAGATTTATGTTTTCTTCAAATTTAATTAGATTTTCTTAAGATTTATATTCACTTTAAATTTCATCAAATTTCTTAGAATCAATTCAAATTTATATGATTTTTTCAAATTTCATCAAATTTCTTAAGATTTAAGATCATCAAATTTCATGATATTTGCATCAAATTTCATCAGATTTTCTTAAGGTTTATATTCACTTCAAATTTAATCAAATTTCTTAACATTTTAATTTTCTTCAAATTCATCTTCTTTTTTAAAGATTTATGTTTACTTCTAATTACATCATATTCTCTTCAAATTTCATTTGATTTTCTTCGGATTTATGTTTATTTCAAATTTCATCAGATTTTCTTAAGGTTTCTATTCACTTAAACTTTTTCAAGATTTAAGTTCACTTCAACTTTCATCATATTTACTTAAAATGTTATCCGATTTTCTTAAGATTTAAGTTTACTTTACATTTCATCATATTTTCTTTAGGTTTATATTCAATTCAAATTTCATAAAAATTCTTAAGATTAATGTTCACTTCAAATTTCATCAGATTTTCATCCAATTTTCTTAAGATTTATTTTACTTCAAATTTCATCATATTTTATTAAGTTTTATATTCCTTCAAATTTAATCAAATTTCTTAAGGTTTATATTCACTTAAAATTTTATCATTTTCTCAAATTTTTCGGATTTTCTTATGATTTATTTACTTCAATTTCATCATATTTTCTTAAGTTTATATTCACTTCAAATTTGATCAATTTCTTAAGATTTAATTTCACTTCAAATTTCATCATATTTTCTTCAAATTTCATAATTTTATGTTTACTTCAAATTCATCATTTTTTAAGGTTTATATTCACTTAAAATTTAATCAACTTTCTTAAGATTTAAGTTCACTCAAATTTCATGATATTTTCTTCAAATTTCTCCTGATTTTCTTAAGATTTATGTTTAGTTCATATTTCATCGATTTTTGTAACTTTTATATTCACTTCAAATTTCATCAAATTTCTTAAGATAAGTTCACCTCAAATTTAATGATATTCTTCAAATTTTATCCGATTTTCTTAAGATTTATGTTTTCTTCAAATTTAATTAGATTTTCTTAACATTTATATTCACTTCAAATTTCATCAAATTTCTTAAGATTAATTCAAATTTCATATGATTTTCTTCAAATTTCATCAAATTTCTTCAGATTTAAGATCACTTCAAATTTCATGATATTTGCATCAAATTTCATCAGATTTTCTTAAGGTTTATATTCACTTCAAATTTAATCAAATTTCTTAACATATTAATTTTCTTCAAATTCATCCTCTTTTCTTAAGATTTATGTTTACTTCAAATTACATCATATTCTCTTCAAATTTCATTTGATTTTCTTCGGATTTATGTTTATCTCAAATTTCATCGATTTTCTTAAGGTTTATATTCACTTCAACTTTTTAAGATTTAAGTTCACTTCAACTTTCATCATATTTACTTTAAATGTTATCCGATTTTCTTAAGATTTAAGTTTACTTTACATTTCATCAGATTTTCTTTAGGTTTATATTCAATTCAAATTTCATAAAAATTCTTAAGATTTATGTTCACTTCAAATTTCATCAGATTTTCATCCAATTTTCTTAAGATTTATTTTACTTCAAATGTCATCATATTTTATTAAGGTTTATATTCACTTCAAATTTAATCAAATTTCTTAAGGTTTATATTCATTTCAAATTTTATCAGATTTTCTCCAAATTTTTCGATTTTTTCAAGATTTATGTTTACTTCAAATTTCATCATATTTTTTTAACGTTTATATTCTCTTCAAATTTGATCGAATTTCTTCAAATTTCATCCAATTTTTATGTTTACTTAAAATTTCATCATATTTTTTTAAGGTTTATATTCACTTTAAATTTCATCAACTTTCTTAAGATTTAAATTCACCTCAAATTTCATGATATTTTTTCAAATTTTCTAATTTTCTCAAGATTTATGTTTATTTCATATTTCATCAAAATTTTAAGTTTTATATTCAATTCAAATTTCATCAAATTTCTTAAGATATAAGTTCACCTCAAGTCTTATGATATTTTCTTCAAATTTCATCGATTTTCTTAAGATTTATGTTTACTTCAAATTTAATTAGATTTTCTTAAGATTTATATTCACTTCAAATTTCATCAAATTTTTATGATCAATTCAATTTTCATATGATTTTCTTCAAATTTCATCCATTTTTTATATTTCTTCAAATTTCATCATATTTTCTTAAGTTTTATATCCACTTCAACTTTCATCAATTACATGATATATTCTTAAAATTTCATCTAATTTCCTTAAGATTCATGTTTTATTTCCAAATTCATCAGATTTTCTTAAGGTTTATATTCACTTCAAATATCATCAAATTTCTTAAGATATAAGTTCACTTCAAATCATATGATATTTCTTCAAATTTCATGTGATTTTCTTAAGATTTATGTTTACTTAAATTTCCTCAGATATTACTTAAGGTTTATATTCAATTTAATTTCATTATTTTTCTTCAAATTTCATACCAGTTTCTTAAGATTTATGTTTACTCAAATTTCATTAGATTTTCTTAAGGTTTATATTCACTTCAAATTACATGAAATTTCTTAAGATTTATGTTAACTTCAAATTTCATCATTTTCTTCAAATTTTATCCTATTTTCTTAAAATTTATATTTACTTCAAATTTAATTAGATTTTCTTAAGATTTATATTCACTTCAAATTTCATCTATTACTTAAGATCAATTCAAATTTCATATGTTTTCTTCAAATTCATCCAACTTTATGTTTACTTCAAATTTCATCATATTTTCTTAAGGTTTATTCACTTCAAATTTCATCAAATTTCTTAAGATTTAAGTTCACTTCAAATTTCATCCGATTTTCTTCAAACTTCATCGATTATTTTTTCTTCAAATTTCATCATATTTTCTTAAGGTATATATTCACTTCAAATTTCATCAATTTAAGATTTAAGTTCACTTCAAATTTCATGATATTTTCCAAATTTTATCTTATTTTCTTAAGATTTACGTGTATTTCAAATTTCATCAAATTTTCATTAGCTTTATATTTACATCAAATTTTAATATATAAGTTCATACAAATTTCATCATATTTTCTTCAAATTTCATTCGATTTTCTTAAGATTTATGTTTACTTCCAAATTTCATCATATTTTCTTAAAGTTTGCATTCACTTGAAATTTTATCAAATTTCTTAAGATTTAAGTTCACTTTAAATTTTATTACATTTTCTTAAAATTTCACTTGATTTTTTTAAGATTTATGTTTACGTCAAATTTCATCAGATTATCTTGAGGTTTATTCAATTTTAATTTCATCAATTTTCTTAAGATTTAAGTTCACTTCAAATTTCATCTGATTTTCTTCAAATTTCATCCGATTTTTAAGTTTACTTCAAATTTCATTATATTTTCTTAAGGTATATATTCACTTCAACTTTCATCAAATTTAAGATTTAAGTTCACTTCAAATTTCATGATATTTTCTTCAAATTTTATCTTATTTTTTTAAGATTTACGTTTATTTCCAATTTCATCATATTTTCATTAGCTTTATATTTACATCAAATTTCATCAAATTTCTTAATATATAAGTTCACCACAAATTTCATCAGATTTTCTTCAAATTTCATTCGATTTTCTTAAGATTTATATATACTTCCAATTTCATCATATTTTCTTAAGATTTATATTCACTTCAAATTTAATCAAATTTCTTAAGGTTTATATTCACTTCAAATTTTATCAGATTTTCTTCAAATTTTTTGGATTTTCTTAAGATTTAGGTTTACTTCCAATTTCATCATATTTTCGTAAGGTTTATATTCAAATTCGATGTTTCACTTCAAATTTCGTCATATTTTCATTAAATTTCATCCGATTTTTATGTTTACTTCAAATTTCATCATATTTTTTTAAGATTTATATTCATATAAAATTTCATCAACTTTCTTAAGATTTAAGTTCACTTCAAATTTCATGATATTTTCTTCAAATTTCTTCTGATTTTCTTAAGATTTATGTTTATTTCCAATTTCATCAGATTTTTCTTAAGTTTTATATTCACTTCAAATTTCATCAAATTTCGTAAGATATAAGTTCACCTCAAGTTTTATGATATTTTCTTCAAATTTTATCTTCTTTTCTTAAGATTTATATTTATTTCCAATTTCATATGATTTTCATAAGTTTATATTTACATCGAATTTCATCAAATTTCTAAAGATAATTCTCCTCAAATTTCATTAGATTTGCTTTAAATATCATTCGATTTTCTTATGATTTATGTTTACTTCAAATTTCATTAGATTTTCTTAAGGTTTATATTCACTTCAAATTTCATTAAATTTCTTAAGATTTAACTTCACTTCAAATTTCATTATATTTTCTCAAATTATTCCGATTTTCTTAAGATTTATGTTTACTTTAAATTTTATTATATTTTCTTAAAATTTCACTTGATTTTCTTAAGATTTATGGTTACGTCAAATTTCATCAAATTATCTTAAGGATTATTCGCTTTAAATTTCATCAAACATCTTAAGATTTAAGTTCACTTCAAATTTCCTCTGATTTTCTTCAAATTTCATCCGATTTTTATGTTTACTTCAAATTTCATCATATTTTCTTAAGGTTTATATTCACTTCAAATTTAATCAAATTTAGGATTTAAGTTCACTTCAAATTTCATGATATTTTCTTCAAATTTTATCTTATTTTCCTAAGATTTATGTTTATTTCCAATTTCATATGATTTTCATGCTTTTATGTTTACATCAAATTTCTAAAGATAGTTCACCTAAAATTTCATCAGATTTTCTTCAAATTTCATTCGATTTTCTTATGATCTATGTTTACTTCAAATTTCATCATATTTTCTTAAGGTTTATATTCACTTCAAATTTCATTAAATTTCTTGTGATTTAAGATCACTTCAAATTTCATTATATTTTCTTCAAACTATTCCGATTTTCTTAATGTTTATGTTTTCTTCCAATTTCATCATATTTTCTTAATGTTTATATTCACTTAAAATTTCAACAAATTTCTTAAGATTTAAGTTCACTTCAAATTTCATGATATTTTCTTCAAATTTTCTCTTATTTTCTTAAGATTTACGTGTATTTCCAATTTCAACAAATTTTAATTCGCTTTATATTTACATCAAATTTCATCAAATTTCTTAATATATAAGTTCACCACAAATTTCATCACATTTTCTTCAAATTTCATTCGATTTTCTTAAGATTTATATATACTTCCAATTTCATCATTTTTTCTTAAGGTTTATATTCACTTGAAATTTTATCAAATTTCTTAAGATTTAAGATCACTTTAAATTTTATTTTATTTTCTTAAAATTCCACTTAATTTTCTAAAGATTTATGTTTACGTCAAATTTCATCCGGTTTTTATGTTTACTTCAAATTTCATCATATTTTCTTAAGGTATATATTCACTTCAAATTTCATCAAATTTAAGATTTAAGTTCACTTCAAATTTCATGATATTTTCTTCAAATTTTATCCTATTTCCTGAAGATTTACGTGTATTTCCAATTTCATCATAATTTCATTAGCTTTATATTTACATCAAATTTCTTAATATATAAGTTCACCACAAATTTCTTAAGATTTATGTTTACTTCCAAATTTCATCATGTTTTCTTAAGGTTTGCATTCAATTGAAATTTTATCAAATTTCTTAAGATTTAAGTTCACTTTAAATTTTATTATATTTTCTTAAAATTTCACTTGAATTTCTTAAGATTTATATTTACGTCAAATTTCATTAGATTATCTTAAGGTTTATTCAATTTAAATTTCATCAAATTTCTTAAGATTTAAGTTCACTTCAAATTTCATCTGATTTTCTTCAAATTTCATCCGATTTTTAAGTTTCACTTACCATTATATTTTATTAATGTTCATAAATTTCATCAAATTTAAGATTTAAGTTCATTTCAAATTTCATGATATTTTCTTCAAATTTTATGTTATTTTCTTAAGATTTACGTGAATTTCCAATTTCATCATATTTTCATTTGCTTTATATTTACGTCAAATTTCATCAAATTTCTTAATATATAAAATCATCACAAATTTCATCAGATTTTCTTCAAATTTCATTCGATTTTCTTAAGATTTATATATACTTCCAATTTCATCATATTTTCTTAAAGATTATATTCACTTGAAATTTCATCAAATTTCTTAAGATTTAAGTTCACTTCAAGTTTTATCATATTTTCCTCAAATTTCATCCGATTTTCTTAAGATTTATGTCTACTTCGAATTTCATCAGATTTTCTTAAGGTTTATTCACTTTAAATTTCATCAAATTTCTTAAGATTTAAGTTCACTTCAAATTTCATCTGATTCACTTGGAAAAAAATCAGATGAAATTTGATGAAATTTGAATAGAATATAAACCTTAAGAAAATCTGATGAAATTTGAAGTGAACTTAAATTTTAAGAAATTTGATGAAATTTTAAGTGAATATAAACCATAAGAAAATTTAATTGAAATGGAAGTAAACATAAATCTTTAGAAAATCCGAAGAATTTGAAAAAAAATATAACTAAATTTGAAGTGTACTTAAACCTTAAGAAATGTAATGAAATTTGAAGTGAATATAAATCCTAAGAAAATCTGATGAAATTTTAAGTAAACAAAATCATAAGAAAATCGAATGAAATTTGAAGAAAATCTGATGAAATTTGGGCTGAACTTATATCTTAAGAAAATTGATGAAATTTGATGTAAATATAAAGCTTATGAAAATTTGATGAAATCGGAAATAACCATAAATCTTAAGAAAATCAGATAAAATTTGATTAAAATATCATGAAATTTGAAGTGAAATTAAATCTTAAATTTGATGATATTGAAGTGAATATAAACCTTAAGACAATCTGATGAAATTTGAAGTGAACTTAAATCTTAACAAATTTGATGAAATTTGAAGTGAATATAAACCTTAAGAAAATCTTATGAAATTTGAAGTAAACATAAATCTTAAGAAAAACAGATGAAATTTTAACAAACTATGATGAAATTAGAAGTGAACTTAAATCTTAAGAAATTTGATGAAATTTTAAGTGAATATCAACCTTAAGAAAATTTGATTAAATTGGAAGTAAATATAAATCTTAAGAAAATCCGAAGAATTTGAAGAAAAAATATTTAAATTTGAAGTGAACTTAAACCCTATGAAAATCTGATGAAATTTGAAGTAAACATAAATCTTAAGAAAATCGAATGAAATTTGAAGAAAATCTGATGAAATTTTAGGTGAACTTATATCTTAAGAAAATTGATGAAATTTGATGTAAATATAAAGCTTATGAAAATTTAATGAAATTGAAATAAACATAAATCTTAAGAAAATCATATAAAATTTGATGAAAATATCATGAAATTTGAAGTGAATTTAAATCATAAATTTGATGATATTGAAGTGAATATAAACCTTAAGAAAATATGATGAAATTTGAAGTAAACATAAAAATCGGATGAAATTTGAAGAAAATCAGATGAAATTTGAAGTGAACTTAAATCTCAAGAATTTTGATGAAATTTGAAATGAATAAAAACCTTCAGAAAATCTAATGAATTTTGAAGTAAACATAAATCTTAAGAAAATCGGATGAAATTTTAAGAAAATTTGATAAAATTTGAGGTGAACTTAAATCTTAAGAAATTTGACGAAATTTTAAGTCAATATAAACCTTAAGAAAATCTGATGAAATATGGAGTAAACGCAAATCTTAAGAAAATCCGAAGAATTTGAAGAAAATATAATTAAATTTAAAGTGAACTTAAACCTTAAGAAATTTAATGATATTTGAAGTGAATATAAACCTTAAGAAACTCTGATGAAATTTGAAGTAAACATGAAAATCGGATGAAATTTGAAGAAAATCAAATGAAATTTGAAGTGAACTTAAATCTTAAGAGATTTGATGAAATTTGAAGTGAATATAAACCTTAAGAAAATTTGATGAAATTTGAAGTGAACTTAAATCTAAAGAAATTTAATGAAATTTTAAGTGAATATAAACCTTAAGAAAATTTGATTAAATTGGAAGTAAACATAAATCTTAAGAAAATTCGAAGAATTTGAAGAAAATATGACTAAATTTCAAGTGACTTAAAACTTAAGAAATTTAATGAAATTTGAAGTGAATATAAACCCTAAGAAAATCTGATGAAATTTGAAGTAAACATAAATCTTAAGAAAGTCGAATGAAATTTGAAGAAAATCTGATGAAATTTGAGGTGAACTTATATCTTAAGAAATTTGATGAAATTTGATGTAAATAAAAAGCTTATGAAAATTTGATGAAATTGGAAGTAAACATAAATCATAAGAAAATCAGATAAAATTTGAAGAAAACATCATGAAATTTGAGGTGAAATTAAATCTTAATTTTGATGATATTTGAAGTGAATATAAACCTTAGCAAAATATGATGAAATTTGAAGTAAGCCTAAAAATCGGATGAAATTTGAAGAAAATCAGATGAATTTTGAAGTGAACTTAAATCTTTAGAAATTTGATGTGAATATAAAACTTAAGAAAATCTGATGAAATTTGAAGTAAACATAAATATTAAAAAAAACCTGATTAAATATGAAGTGAACTTAAATCTTAAGAAATTTGATGAAAATTTGAAGTGAACTTCAATCTTAAGAAATTTGACGAAATTTTAAGTGATTAGAAACCTTAAGAAAATCTGATGAAATTTGAAGTAAAAATAAATCTTAAGAAAATTGAATGAAATTTGAAGAAAATCTGATGAAATTTAAGGTGAACTTATATCTTAAGAAATTTGATGTAAATATAAACCTTATGAAAACCAAATGAAATTGGAAATAAGCATAAATCTTCTGTAAATCAGATGAAATTTGAAGAAAATATCATGAAATTTGAAGTGAACATAAATCTTAAATTTTGATGAAATTTGAAGTGAATAAAAACCTTAAGAAAATATGATGAAATTTGAAGTAAACATAAAAACCAGATGAAATTTGAAGTGAACTTAAATCTTAAGAAATTTGATGAAATTTGAAGTGAATAAAAACCTTTAGAAAATCTGATGAATTTTGAAGTAAACATAAATCTTAAGAAAATCGGATGAAATTTGAAGTAAACGTAAATCTTAAGAAAATCCGAAGAATTTGAAGAAAATATAATTAAATTTGAAGTGAACTTAAACCTTAAGAATTTTAATGATATTTGAAGTGAATATAAACCTTAAGAAAATCTGATGAAATTTTAAGTAAACATAAATCTTAAGAAAATCGAATGAAATTTGAAGAAAATCTGATGAAGTTTGACGTGAACTTATATCTTAAGAAATTGATGTAAATATAAAGATTATTTAAATTTGATGAAATTGGAAAAAAACATAAATCTTAAGAAAATACCATAGAATTTGAAGAAAATATCATGAAATTTGAAGTGAAATTAAATCTTAAATTTTATAATATTTGAAGTGAATATAAACCTTAAGAAAATATGATGAAATTTGAAGTAAACAAAAAAATCGGATGAAATTTGAAGAAAATCAGATGAAATTTGAAGTGAACTTAAATCTTAAGATATTTAATGAAATTTTAAGTGAATATAAACCTTAAGAAAATTTGATTAAATTGGAAGTAAACATAAATCTTAAGAAAATTCGAAGAATTTGAAGAAAATATGACTAATTTCAAGTGACTTAAACCTTAAGAAAATTAATGAAATTTGAAGTGAAATTTGATGTAAATATAAAATTTGATGAAATTTTATGTGAACTTAAATCTTAAGAAATTTGATGAAATTTTAAGTGAATATAAACCTTAAGAAAATATGATGAAATTGGAAGTAAACATAAATCTTAAGAAAATCGGAAAAATTTGAAGAAAATATAATGAAATTTGTAGTGAACTTAAATCTTAAGAAATTTAATGAAATTTGAAGAAAATCGAATGAAATTTGAAGAAAATCTGATGAAATTTGAGGTGAACTTATATCTTTAGAAATTTGATGTAAATATGAAGGATATGAAAATCATATGAAATTAGAATTAAACATAAATCTTAAGAAAATAAGATAAAATTTAAAGAAAATATCATGAAATTTGAAGTGAATATAAATCTTAAATTTGATGAAATTTGAAGTGAATATAAACCTTAAGAAAATATGATAAAATTTGAAGTAAACATAAAAATCGGATGAAATTAAACGAAAATCAGATGAAATTTGAAGTGAACATAAATCTTAAGAAATTTGATGAAATTTGAAGTGAATATAAACCTTTAGAAAATCTGATGAAATTCGATGTGAACATAAATATTAAGAAATTCGGATGAAATTTTAAGAAAATATGATGAAATTTTAAGAAAATATGATGAAATTTTAAGAAAATGTAATGAAATTTGAAGTGAACTTAAATCTTAAGAATTTTGATGAAATTTTAAGTGAATATAAACCTTAAGAAAATATGATGAAATTGGAAGTAAACATAAATCATAAGAAAATCGGAATAATTTGAAGAAAATATAATGAAATTTGAAGTGAACTTAAATCTTAATAAATTTAATGAAATTTGAAGTGAATATAAACCTTAAGAAAATCTGATGAAATAAGAAGTAATCATAAATCTTAACAAAATCGGATGAAATTTTAAGAAAATATGATAAAATTTGAAGTGAACTTAAATCTTAAGAAATTTGATGAAATTTTAAGTGAATATAAACCTTAAGAAAATATGATGAAATTGGAAGTAAACATAAATCTTAAGAAAATCGGAATAATTTGAAGAAAATATAATGAAATTTGAAGTGAACTTAAATCTTAACAAATTTAATGAAATTTGAAGTGAATATAAACCTTAAGAAAATCTGATGAAATTAGAAGTAATCATAAATCTTAAGAAAATCGGATTAAATTTTAAGAAAATATGATAAAATTTGAAGTGAACTTAAATCTTAAGAAATTTGATGAAATTTTAAGTGAATATAAACCTTAAGAAAATATGATGAAATTGGAAGTAAACATAAATCTTAAGAAAATCGGATGAAATTTTAAGAAAATATGATAAAATTTGAAGTGAACTTAAATCTTAAGAAATTTGATGAAATTTTAAGTGAATATAAACCTTAAGAAAATATGATGAAATTGGAAGTAAACATAAATCTTAAGAAAATCGGAAGAATTTGGAGAAAATATAATGAAATTTGTAGTGAACTTAAATCTTAAGAAATTTAATGAAATTTGAAGAAAATCGAATGAAATTTGAAGAAAATCGAATGAAATTTGAAGAAAATTGAATGAAATTTGAAGAAAATCTCATGAAATTTGAGGTGAACTTATATCTTTAGAAATTTGATGTAAATATGAAGGTTATGAAAATCATATGAAATTAGAATTAAACATAAATCTTAAGATAATAAGATAAAATTTAAAGAAAATATCAAGAAATTTGAAGTGAATTTAAATCTTAAATTTGATGAACTTTTAAGTGAATATAAGCCTTAAGAAAATATGATGAAATTTGAAGTAAACATAAAAATCGGATGAAATTAGAAGAAAATCAGATGAAATTTAAAGTGAACATAAATCCTAAGAAATTTGATGAAATTTGAAGTGAATATAACCCTTTAGAAAATCTGATGACATTTGAAGTAAACATAAATCTTAAGAAAAACAGATGGAATTTTAACAAAATATGATGAAATTTTGAAGTGAACTTAAATCTTAAGAAATTTGATGAAATTTTAAGTGAATATAAACCTTAAGAAAATATGATGAAATTGGAAGTAAACATAAATCATAAGAAAAGCGGAATAATTTGAAGAAAATATAATGAAATTTGAAGTGAACTTAAATCTTAACAAATTTAATGAAATTTGAAGTGAATATAAACCTTAAGAAAATCTGATGAAATAAGAAGTAATCATAAATCTTAAGAAAATCGGATGAAATTTTAAGAAAATATGATAAAATTTGAAGTGAACTTAAATCTTAAGAAATTTGATGAAATTTTAAGTGAATATAAACCTTAAGAAATATGATGAAATTGGAAGTAAACTTAAATCTTAAGAAAATCCGAATAATTTGAAGAAAATATATTGAAATTTGAAGTGAACTTAAATCTCAACAAATTTAATTAAATTTGAAGTGAATATACACCTTAAGAAAATCTGATGAAATTAGAAGTAATCATAAATCTTAAGAAAATCGGATGAAATTTTAAGAAAATATGATAAAATTTGAAGTGAACTTATATCTTAAGAAATTTGATGAAATTTTAAGTGAATATAAACCTTAAGAAAATATCATGAAATTGGAAGTGAACTTAAATCCTAAGAAATTTAATGAAATTTGAAGTGAATATAAACCTTATGAAAATCTGATGAAATTTGAAGTAAACATAAATCATAAGAAAATCGAATGAAATTTGAAGAAAATCTGATGAAATTTGAAGTGAACTTATATTTTTAGAAATTTGATGAAATTTGATGTAAATATATAGCTAATAAAAATATGATGAAATTGGAAATACATGTAAATCTTAAGAAAATAAGATAAAATTTGAAGAAAATATCATGAAATTCGAAGTGAACTTAAATCTTAAATTTGATGAAATTTTAAGTGAATATAAACCTTAAGAAAATATGATGAAATTTGAAGTAAACATAAAAATCGGATGAAATTTGAAGAAAATTAGATGAAATTTGAAGTGAACTTAAATCTTAAGAAATTCGATGAAATTTAAAGTGAATATAATCCTTAAGAAAATCTGATGAAATTAGAAGTAATCATAAATCTTAAGAAACTCGGATAAAATTTTAAGAAAATATGATATAATTTGAAGTGAACTTAAATCTTAAGAAATTTGATGAAATTTTAAGTGAATATAAACCTTAAGAAAATATGATGAAATTGGAAGTAAACATAAATCTTAAGAAAATCGGAATAATTTGAAGAAAATATAATGAAATTTGAAGTGAACTTAAATCTTAACAAATTTAATGAAATTTGAAGTGAATATAAACCTTAAGAAAATCTGATGAAATAAGAAGTAATCATAAATCTTAACAAAACCGGATGAAATTTTAAGAAAATTTGAAGTGAACTTAAATCTTAAGAAATTTGATGAAATTTTAAGTGAATATAAACCTTAAGAAAATATGATGAAATTGGATGTAAACATAAATCTTTAGAAAATCGGAATAATTTGAAGAAAATATAATCAAATTTGAAGTCAACTTAAATCTCAACAAATTTAACGAAATTTGAAGTGAATATACACCTTAAGAAAATCTGATGAAATTAGAAGTAATCATAAATCTTAAGAAAATCGGATGAAATTTGAAGAAAATCAGATGAAATTTGAAGTGAACTTAAATCTTAAGAAATTTAATGAAATTTTAAGTGCATATAAACCTTAAGAAAATTTGATTAAATTGGAAGTAAACATAAATCTTAAGAAAATTCGAAGAATTTGAAGAAAATATGACTAATTTCAAGTGACTTAAACCTTAAGAAAATTAATGAAATTTGAAGTGAATATAAACCTTATGAAAATCTGATGAAATTTGAAGTAAACATGAATCATAAGAAAATCGAATGAAATTTGAAGAAAATCTAATGAAATTTGAGGTGAACTTATATCTTTAAAAATTTGATGAAATTTGATGTAAATATATAGCTAATAAAAATATGATGAAATTGGAAATACACGTAAATCTTAAGAAAATAAGATAAAATTTGAAGAAAATATCATGAAATTCAAAGTAAACTTAAATCTTAAATTTGATGAAATTTTAAGTGAATATAAACCTTAAGAAAATATGATGAAATTTGAAGTAAACATAAAAATCGGATGAAATTTGAAGAGAATCAGATGAAATTTGAAGTGAACTTAAATCTTAAGAAATTTGATGAAATTTGAAGTGAATATAAACCTTAAGAAAATCTGATGAAATTAGATGTAAACATAAATATAAAGAAATTCAGATGAAATTTTAAGAAAATATTATGAAATTTGAAGTGAACTTAAATCTTAAGAAATTTGATGAAATTTTAAGTGAATATAAACCTTAAGAAAATATGATGAAATTGGAAGTAAACATAAATCTTAAGAAAATCGGAAGAATTTGAAGAAAATATAATGAAATTTGAATTGAACTTAAACCTTAAAAAATTTAATGAAATTTGAAGTGAATATAAACCTTAATAAAATATGATGAAATTAGAAATAAACATAAATCTTAAGAAAATCAAATGAAATTTGAAGAAAATCTGATGAAATTTGAGGTGAACTTATATCTTAAGAAATTTGCTGAAATTTGCGGTAAATATAAAGCTAATGAAAATCTAATGAAATTGGAAATACACATAAATCTTAAGAAAATAAGATAAAATTTGAAAACAATATCATGAAATTTGAATTGAACTTAAATCTTAAATTTGATGAAATTTGAAGTGAATATAAACCTTAGGAATATATGATGAAATTTGAAGTAAACATAAAAAGCGGAAGAATTTTGAAGAAAATCAGGTGAAATTTGAAGTGAACTTAAATCTTAAGAAATTTGATGAAATTTGAAGTGAATATAAACCTTAAGAAAATCTGATGAAATTAGAAGTAATCATAAATCTTAAGAAAATCGGATGAAATTTTAAGAAAATATGATAAAATTTGAAGTGAACTTAAATCTTAAGAAATTTGATGAAATTTTAAGTGAATATAAACCTTAAGAAAATATGATGAAATTGGAAGTAAACATAAATCTTAAGAAAATCGGAAGAATTTGAAGAAAATATAATGAAATTTGAATTGAACTTAAACCTTAAAAAATTTAATGAAATTTGAAGTGAATATAAACCTTAAGAAAATATGATGAAATTAGAAATAAACATAAATCTTAAGAAAATCGAATGAAATTTGAAGAAAATCTGATGAAATTTGAGGTGAACTTATATCTTAAGAAATTTGCTGAAATTTGCGGTAAATATAAAGCTAATGAAAATCTAATGAAATTGAATACACATAAATCTTTAAAATAAGATAAAATTTGAAAACAATATCATGAAATTTGAATTGAACTTAAATTTAAATTTGATGAAATTTGAAGTGAATATAAACCTTAGAAAATATGATGAAATTTGAAGTAAACATAAAATCGAAGAATTTTGAAGAAAATCAGTGAAATTTGAAGTGAACTTAAATCTTAAGAAATTTGATGAAATTTGAAGTGAATATAAACCTTAAGAAAACCTGATGAAATTAGAAGTAATCATAAATCTTAAGAAAATCGGATGAAATTTTAAGAAAATATGATAAAATTTGAAGTGAACTTAAATCTTAAGAAATTTGATGAAATTTTAGTGAATATAAACCTTAAGAAAATATGATGAAATTGGAAGTAAACATAAATCTTAGGAAAATCGGAAGAATTTGAAGAAAATATAATGAAATTTGAAGTGAACTTAAACCTTAAAAAATTTAATGAAATTTGAAGTGAATATAAACCTTAAGAAAATCTGATGAAATTAGAAGTAATCATAAATCTTAAGAAAATCGGATTAAATTTTAAGAAAATATGATAAAATTTGAAGTGAACTTAAATCTTAAGAAATTTGATGAAATTTTAAGTGAATATAAACCTTAAGAAAATATGATGAAATTGGAGGTAAACATAAATCTTAAGAAAATCGGATGAAATTTTAAGAAAATATGATAAAATTTGAAGTGAACTTAAATCTTAAGAAATTTGATGAAATTTTAAGTGAATATAAACCTTAAGAAAATATGATGAAATTGGAAGTAAACATAAATCTTAAGAAAATCGAAAGAATTTGGAGAAAATATAATGAAATTTGTAGTGAACTTAAATCCTAAGAAATTTAATGAAATTTGAAGAAAATCGAGTGAAATTTGAAGAAAATCGAATGAAATTTGAGGAAAATCTGAAGAAATTTGAGGTGAACTTATATCTTTAGAAATTTGATGTAAATATGAAGGTTATGAAAATCATATGAAATTAGAATTAAACATAAATCTTAAGAAAATAAGATAAAATTTAAAGAAAATATCATGAAATTTGAAGTGAATTTAAATTTTAAATTTGATGAAATTTGAAATGAATATAAACCTTAAGAAAATATGATGAAATTTGAAGTAAACATAAAAATCGGATGAAATTTGAAGAAAATCAGATGAAATTTAAAGTGAACATAAATCTTTAGAAATTTGATGAAATTTGAAGTGAATATAAACCTTTAGAAAATATGATGAAATTTGAAGTGAAGTTAAATCTTAAGAAATTCGATGAAATTTTAAGTGAATATAAACCTTAAGAAAATATGATGAAATTGGAAGTAAACAAAAATCATAAGAAAATCGAATAATTTGAAGAATATAATGAAATGAATTGAACTTAAATTCATATGAAATTTGAAGTGAATATAAACCTTAAGAAAATCGATGAATGAAGTAATCATAAATCTTAAAAAATCGATGAAATTTTAAGAAAATATGATAAATTTTGAAGTGAACTTAAATCTTAAGAAATTTGATGAAATTTTGTGAATATAAACCTTAAAAATATGATGAAATTGAAGTAAACATAAATCTTAAGAAAATCGGAATAATTTGAAGAAAATATATTGAAATTTGAAGTGAACTTAAATCTCAACAAATTTAATGAAATTTGAAGTGAATATACACCTTAAGAAAATCTGATGAAATTAGAAGTAATCATAAATCTTAAGAAAATCGGATGAAATTTTAAGAAAATATGATAAAATTTGAAGTGAACTTTAATTTGATGAAATTTTAAGTGAATATAAACCTTAAGAAAATATGATGAAATTGGAAGTAAACATAAATCTTAAGAAATCGGAAGAATTTCGTCTGACTTTAAATTTTATCATATTTTCTTAAAATTTCATCCGATTTTCTTAAGATTTATGTTTACCTCCAATTTCATCATATTTTCTTAAGGTTTATATTCACTTAAAATTTCATCAAATTTCTTAAGATTTAAGTTCAATTCAAATTTTATCATATTTTCTTAAAATTTAATCCGATTTTCTTAAGATTTATGATTACTTCTAATTTCATTAGATTTTCTTAAGGTTTATATTCACTTCAAATTTCATTAAATTTGTTAAGATTAAAGTTCACTTCAAATTTCATTATATTTTCTTCAAATTATTCCGATTTTCTTAACATTTATGTTTACTTCCAATTTCATCATATTTTCTTAAGGTTTATATTCACTTAAAATTTCGTCAAATTTCTTAAGATTTAAGTTCACTTCAAATTTTATCATATTTTCTTAAAATTTCATGCGATTTTCTTAAGATTTATGATTACTTCTAATTTCATCAGATTTTCTTAAGGATTATATTCACTTTAAATTTCATCGAATTTCTTAAGATTTAAGTTCACTTCAAATTTCATCTAATTTTCTTCAAATTTCATCCGATATTTATGTTTACTTCAAAGTTCATTATATTTTCTTAAGGTTTATATTCACTTAAAATTTCATCAAATTTAAGATTTAAGTTCACTTCGAATTTCATGATATTTTCGTCAAATTTTATCTTATTTTCTTAAGATTTACGTGTATTTCCAATTTCATCGTATTTTTATTAGCTATATATTTACATCAAATTTCATCAAATTTCTAAAGATATGAGTTCACCTCAAATTTCATCATATTTTCTTCAAATTTCATTCGATTTTCTTATGATTTATGTTTACTTCAAATTTCCTCAGATTTTCTTAAGGTTTATATTCACTTCAAATTACATCAAATTTCTAGATTTAATTTCACTTCAATTTATATTTTATTCAAATTTCATGATGTTTTCTTTAAATTTCATCTCGATTTTCTCAAGATTTATGTTTATATCAATTTCATCGATTTTCTTAAGGTTTATATTCACATCAAATTTTTATATATAAGTTCACCTCAAATTTCATCAGATGTTATTCAAATTTCTTTTGATTTCTCAAGATTTATGTGTACTTCAAATTTCATCAGATTTTCTTAAGGTTTATATTCACTTCAAATTTCAACAAATTTCTTAAGATTTATGTTCACTTCAAATTTCATCCGATTTTTATGTTTATTTCAAATTTCATCTTATTTTCTTAAGGTTTATATTCACTTAAAATTTCATAAGATTTAAGTTCACTTCAAATTTCATGATATTTTCATCAAATTTCGTGATATTTTCTTAAGAATTATGTTTATTTCCATATTCACCAGATTTTCATAAGGTTTAATTTACATTAAATTTCTTCAAATTTCTAAAGATATATGTTCACTTCAAATTTCATCAGATTTTCTTCAAATTTCATTCGATTTTCTTAAGATTTATGTTTACTTCAAATTTCTTCAGATTTCCTTAAGGTTTATATTCACTTAAAATTTCATCAAATTTCTTAAGATTTAAGTTCACTTCTAATTTTATCATATTTTCCTCAAATTCATCTGATTCTTAAGATTTATGTTTACTTCAAATTTCATCAGAGTTTCTTAAGGTTTATTCACTTTAAATTTAATCAAATTTCTTAAGATTTAAGTTCACTTCAAATTTCATCCGATTTTTATGCTTACTTCAAATTTCATCATATTTTCTTAAGGTTTATATTCACTTAAAATTTCATCAAATTTAAGATTTAAGTTCACTTCAAATTTCATGATATTTTCTTCAAATAATATTTGATTTTCTTAAGATTTATGTTTTTTTCAAATTCATCAGATTTTCATAAGCTTTATATTTACATCAAATTTCACCAAATTTCTTAAGATATAAGTTCACCTCAAATTTCATAAGATTTTCCTCAAATTTCATTCGATTTTCTTAAGATTTATGTTTAATTCAAATTTCATCACATTTTCATAAGGTTTATATACACTTCAAATTTTATTAAATTTCTTAAGGTTTAAGTTCACTTCAAATTTCATTATGTTTTCTACAAATTCTTCCGATTTTCTTACGATTTATGTTTACTTCCAATTTCATCATATTTTCTTAAGGTTTATATTCACTTAAAATTTCATAAAATTTCTTAAGATTTAAGTTTACTTCAAATTTCAGCATATTTTCTTAAAATTTCAACAGATTTTCTTAAGATTTATATTTACGTCTAATTTCATCAGATTTTCTTACGGTTTATATTCACTTCAAATTTCATCAAATGTCTTAAGATTTAAGTACACTTCAAATTTCATCTAATTTTCTTCAAATTTCATCTGATTTTTATGTTTCTTCAAATTTCATCAGATTTTCTTAAGGTTTATATTCACTTCAAATTTCAAAAAAATTCTTAAGATTTAAGTTCACTTCAAATTTCTTCCGATTTTTATGTTTATTTCAAATTTCATCATATTTTCTTAAGGTTTATATTCACTTCAAATTTCATCAAATTTCTTAAGATTTAAGTTCATTTCAAATTTCATGATATTTTCTTCAAATTTCATCTGATTTTCTTAAGAGTTATGTTTATTTCAAATTTCACCAAATTTTCATATGGTTTAATTTACATCAAATTACTAAAGATATATTTTCACCTAATATTTCATAAGACTTTCATAAAATTTCATTCCATTTTCTTAAGATTTATGTTTACTTCCAATTTCATCATATTTTCTTAGGGTTTATATTCACTTGAAGTTACATCAAATTTCTTAAGATTTAAGTTCACTTAAATTTTATCATACTTAAAATTTCATCGATTTTCTTTAAGTTTATTCACTTTAAATTTCAATAATTTTATTAAGATTTAAGTTCACTTCAAATTTCATCTAATTTTTTCAAATTTCATCCGATTTTATGTTTACTTCAAATTTCATCATATTTTCTTAAGGTATATATTCACTTCAAATTTCATCAAATTTAAGATTTAAGTTCACTTCAAATTCCATGATATTTTCTTCAAATTTTATCTTATTTATTTAAGATTTATGTGTGTTTCCAATTTGATCAGATTTTCATTAGCTTTATATTTATATCAAATTTCGTCAAATTTCTAAAGATATAAGTTCACCTCAAATTTCATCAGATTTTCTTCAAATTTCATCAGATTTTCTTAAGATTTATGTTTACTTCCAATTTCGTCATATTTTCTTAAGGTTTATATTCACTTTAAATTTCATCAAATTTCTTAAGATAAGTTCACTTCAAATTTTATCATATTTTCTTTAAATTTCATTCGATTTTCTTAAGATTTATGTTTACTTCAAATTTCATCAGATTTTCTTAAGGTTTATTCACTTTAAATTTCATCAAATTTCTTAAGATTTAAGTTCACTTCAAATTTCATCTGATTTTCTTCAAATTTCGTCTGATTTTCTAAAGATTTATGTTTACCTCAAATTTCATCTGATTTTCTTCAGATTAATATTCATTTCAAATTTAATCAAGGTTTATTAGATTTTCTTATGGTTTATCAGATTTTCTTATGGTTTACCTCAAGTTTCATCAGATTTTCTTCAGACTTGTATTCACTTAAGGTTTTATCAGATTTTCTTCAAATTCATCTTATTTTCTAAAGATTTATGTTTACTTCAAATTTCATCAAATTTTCTTCAAATTTCATCCGACTTTCTTAAGATTTATGTTTACTTCCAATTTCATCCGACATTCTTAAGAGTTATGTTTACTTCAAATTTCATCAGATTTACTTAAGGTTTATATTTACTTCAAATTTTATTAGATTTTCTTCTTATTTATCTGGTTTTCTTAAGATATATGTTCACGACAAATTTCATCAGATTTTCTTCTATATTCATCCTATTTTCTTAAGATCTAGGTTTACTTCAAATTTCATAAGACTTTATTAAGGTTTTTATTCACTTCAAATTTCATCAAATTTTTTAAGAATTAAGTTCACTTCAAATTTCATGATATTTTCTTCAAATTTCATGATATTTTTTTTCAAATTTCATATGATTTTCTTAAGATTTATGTTTATTTATAATTTCATTAGATTTTCATAAGGTTTATATGTTTCATAAAATTTCATAAGATCTAAGTTAACCTCAAATCGCATGATATTTTCTTCAAATATATTCTGATTTTCTTAAGATTTATGTTTACTTCAAATTTTCTTAAGGTATATAATCACTTCAAATTTAATCAAATTTCTTAAGATTTATATTTACTATAAATTTTAATAGATGTTCTACAAATTTATCTGGTTTTCATAAGATATAAATTCACTTCAAATGTCATCAGATTTTCTTCAATTTGCATCCGATTTTTATAAGATTTTACTTCAAATTTCATCAGACTTTCTTTAGAATTATATTCACTTCAAATTTCATCAAATTTCTTAAGATTTAAGTTCACTTTCAATTTCATGATACTTTCTACTAATTTCATCCGATTTTTTTAAGATGTACGTTAACTTCAAAATTTATCAGATTTTCTTATGGTTTATAATTACTTCAAATTTCATCAAATTTCATAAGATATATGTTCACCTCAAGTCGCATGATATATTCTTCAAATTTTATCCAATTTTCTTAAGATTTATGTTTACTTCATATTTTCTTCAAGTTTATATTCACTTCAAATTTAATCAAATTTCTTAAGATTTATATTTAGTTTAAATTTTATTGGATTTTCTTCAAATTCATCTAGTTTTCTTAAGATTTATGTTTAATTCAAATTTCATCAGATTTTCTTCAAATATCATCTGTTTTCTTAAGATTTATGTTTTCTTCAAATTGTATCAGATTTTCTTAAGGTTTATATTCACTTCAAATTTCATCAAATTTCTTAAGATTTCATTTGATTTTATTAAGATTTATGTTTACTTCAAATTTCATTAGATTTTCTTTAGCATTAAATTCACTTCAAATTTCATTAAATTTCTTATGATTTAAGTTCAATTTAAATTTCATGATATGTTCTTCAAAGTTCATCAAATTTTCTTAAGATTTAAGTTTACTTCACATTTTATCTGATTTTCTTAAGGTTTATATTCCTTACAATTTTCATGAAAATTCTTAAGATTTATGTTCCCTTCAAATTTCATCAGATTTTCTACAAATTTCATCCGATTTTCTAAAGATTTATATTTACTTTAAATTTCATCAGATTTACTTAAGGTTTATATTTACTGCAAATTTCCTAAAATTTCTTTAGATTTAAGTTCACTACAAATTTCATGATATTTTCTTCAAATTTCATCCTATTTTCTTAAGATTTCTGTTCACTTCAAATTTTCTTAAGGTTTATATTCACATAAAATTTAATCAAATTTCTTAACATTTATATTTACTACAAATTTTTTTAGATTTTCTTCAAATTTATGTGGTTTTCTTCAGATATATGTTCACTTCAAATTTCATCAGACTTTCTTAAGGTTTATATTCACTTCAAATTTCATCAAATTTCTAAAGATTTAATCTCACTTCAAATTTCATGATATTTTTTCAAATTATATCAGATTTTATTAAGATATACGTTAACTTCAAATTTTATCTTATTTTCTTAAGGTTTATATTATATTCAAATTTCATCAAAACACATATGATTTATGTTTTCTTCAAATTTCATGATTTTTTTTAATCATTTTTCATCTAATTTTCTTCAGATTTATGTTTATTTCAAATTTCATCAGATTTTCTTATGGTTTATAATTATTTCAAATTTCATAAGATATAAGTTCACCTCATATCGCATGATATATATTCTTCAAATTTTATTCAAATTTAATCAAATTTTTTAAGATTTATATTTACTTTATATTTTATTAGATTTTCTAAAAAATCATCTTATTTTCTTTAGATTTATGTTTAATTCAAATTTCATCAGATTTTCTTCAAATATCATTCGATTTTCTTAAGATTTATGTTTACTTCAAATTGCATAAGATTTTGTTAAGGTTTATATTCACTTCAAATTTCATCAAATTTATTAAAATTTAAGTTCACTTCAAATTTCATCATATTCTCTTAATATTTACGCTTACTTCCAATTTTCAGCAGATTTTCTTAAGATTTATATTTACTTCAAATTTTATTAGATTTTCTTCATATTTTCTTAAGGTTTATATTCACTTGAAATTTCATTAAATTTCTTAAGATTTAAGTTCAATTCAAATTTCATGATATTTTCTTCAAATTTCTTCTGATTTTTTTAAGATTTATGTTTACTTCCACTTTCATCATATTTTCTTAAGGTTTATATTCACTTCAAATTTCATTAAACTTCTTACGATTTAAGTTCACATCAAATTTCATCTGATTTTCTTCAAATTTCATCTGATTTTCTTCAAATTTCATCTGAATTTCTTAAGATTTAAGTTTATTTCCAATTTCACCAGATTTTCTAAGGTTTACATTCGCTTCAAATTTCATCAAATTTCTTAAGATTTAAGTTCACTTCAAATTTCATCATATTTTCTTCAAATTTCATGATATTTTCTTTAAATTTCATGATATTTTCTTAAGATTTATGTTTATTACCAATTTCATCAGATTTTCTTAAGGTTTATATTCACTTAAAATTTCATCAAATTTCTTAAGATTTAAGTTCACTTCAAATTTCATCTGATTTTCATCAAATTTCATCCGATTTTTATGTTTACTTCAAATTTCATCATATTTTCTTAAGGTTTATATTCACTTCAAATGTCATCAAATTTCTTAAGATTTAAGTTCACTTCAAATTTCATTATATTATCTTCAAATTCTTCCGATTTTCTTAAGATTTATGTTTACTTCCAATTTCATCATATTTTCTTAAGGTTTATATTCAATTAAACTTTCATCAAAATTCTTAAGATTTAAGTTCACTTCAAATTTCATTATATTTTCTTCAAATTCTTCCGATTTTCTTAACATTTATGTTTACTTCCAATTACATCATAATTTCATAAGGTTTATATTCACTTAAAATTTCATCAAAATTCTTAAGATTTATGCTCACTTTAAATTTCATCAGATTTTCATCAATTTTAATCCATTTTTCTTAAGATTAATGTTTACTTCAAATTTCATCACATTTTCTTAAGATTTATATTCACTTCAAATTTAATCAACTTTGTTAAGGGTTATATTAACTTAAATTTTATCAGTTTTTCTTCAAATTCTTCCTAATTTATTAAGATTTATGTTTACTTCCAATTTCATCATATTTTCTTAAGGGTTATATTCACTTCAATTTCACCAAATTTCTTAAGAATTAAGTTCACTTCAAATTTCATCTGATTTTCATCAAATTTCATCTAAATTTCTTAAGATTTATGTTTATTTCCAATTTCATCAGATTTTCTAAGGTTTATATTCACCTCAAATTTCATCATATTTTCTTCAAATTTCATTCAATTTTTATGCTTACTTCAAATTTGATCATATTTTCTTAAGGTTTACATTCACTTCAAATTTCATCAAATTTCTTAAGATTTAAGTTCACTTCAAATTTCAAGATATTTTCTTCAAATTTCATGATATTTTCTTTAAGTTTCATCTGATTTTCATAAGATTTATGTTTATTTCCAATTTCACCAGATTTTCTTAAGGTTTATATTCACTTCAAATTTCATCAAATTTCTTAAGATTTAAGTTCACTTCAAATTTAAAGATATTTTCTTCAAATTTCATGATATTTTTTTAAAATTTCAACAGATTTTCTTAAGATTTATGTTTATTACCAATTTCATCATATTTTCTTAAGGTGCATATTCACTTAAAATTTCATCAAATTTTTTAAGATTTAAGTTCACTTCAAATTTCTTCTGATTTTCTTCAAATTTCATCCGATTTTTATCTTTACTTTAAATTTCATCATATTTTCTGAAGGTTTTTATTCACTTCAAATGTCATCAAATTTCTTAAGATTTAAGTTCACTTCAAATTTCATTATATTTTCTTCAAATTCTTCCGGTTTTCTTAAGATTTATATTTACTTCCAATTTCAACATATTTTCTTAAGGTTTATATTCAATTAAACTTCCATTAAAATTCTTAAGATTTAAGTTCACTTCAAATTTCATTATATTTTCTTCAAATTCTTCCGATTTTCTTAACATTTATGTTTAGTTCCAATTTCATCATATTTTCATAAGGTTTATATTCACTTAAAATTTTATCAAAATTCTTAAGATTTATGCCCACTTCAAATTTCATCATATTTTCATCAATTTTCATCCATTTTTCTTAAGATTAATGTTTACTTCAAATTTCATCAGATTTTCTTAAGATTTATATTCACTTCAAATTTAATCAACTTTGTTAAGGGTTATATTAACTTAAATTTTAACAGTTTTTCTTCAAATTCTTCCTAATTTATTAAGATTTATGTTTACTTCCAATTTCATCATATTTTCTTAAGGTTTATATTCACATCAATTTTCACCAAATTTCTTAAGATTTAAGTCCACTTTAAATTTCTTCTGATTTTCATCAAATTTCATCTAAATTTCTTAAGATTTATGTTTAATTCCAATTTCATCAGACTTTCTAAGGTTTATATTCACCTCAAATTTCATCATATTTTCTTCAAATTTCATTCAATTTTTATGCTTACTTCCAATTTGATCATATTTTCTTAAGGTTTATATTCACTTCAAATGTCATCAAATTTCTTAAGATTTAAGTTCACTTCAAAATTCATGATATTTTCTTCAAATTTTATATGATTCTCTTAAGATTTATGTTTATTTCCAATTTCATCAGATTTTCAAAAGGTTTATATTTACATAAAATTTTATCAAATTTCTTAAGATATAAGTTCCCCTCAAATTTCATCATATTTTCTTCAAATTTCATTCGATTTTCTTAAGATTTATGTTTACTTCAAATTTCATCAGATTTTCTTAAGGTTTATACTCACTTCAAATTTCATTAAATTTCTTAAGAATTAAGTTCCCTTCAAATTTCGTTATATTTTCTTCAAATTCTTCCGATTTTCTTAAAATTTATGTTTACTTCCAATTTCATCATAATTTCATAAGGTTTATATTCACTAAAAATTTCATCAAAATTCTTAAGATTTATTCTCACTTCAAATTTCATCAGATTTTCTTCATTTTTCATCCGACTTTCTTAAGATTAATGTTTACTTCAAATTTCATCAAATTTCTTAAAATTTAAGTTCTCTTCAAATTTCATTTATTTTCTTTAAATTTTATCTGAATTTCTTAAGATTTATGTTTATTTCCAATTTCATCAGATTTTCTAAGGTGTATATTCACTTAAAATTTCATCAAATTTCTTAAGATATAAGTTCACCTCAAATTTCATCATATTTTCATAAAATTTCATTCGATTTTTATGCATACTTCAAATTTGATCATATTTTCTTTAGGTTTACATTCACTTCAAATTTCATCAGATTTCTTAAGATTTAAGTTCTTTTCAAATTTCAAAATATTTTCTTCAAATTTCATGATATTTTCTTTAAATTTCATCTGATTTTCTTAAGATTTATGTTTATTACCAATTTCATCAGATTTTCTTAAGGTTTATATTCACTTAAAATTTCATCAAATTTCTTAAGATTTAAGTTCACTTCAAATTTCATCTGATTTTCTTCAAATTTCATCAAATTTTTTTGTTTACTTCAAATTTCATCAAATTTTTTTGTTTACTTCAAATTTCATCATATTTTCTGAAGGTTTATATTCACTTCAAATTTCTTAAGATTTAAGTTCACTTCAAATTTCATGATATTTTCTTCAAATTTTATCTGATTTTCTTAAGATTTATGTTTATTTCTAATTTCATCAGATCTTCAAAAGGTTTATATTTACATCAAATTTTATTAAATTTCTTAAGATATACGTTCACCTCAAATTTCATCATATTTTCTTCAAATTTCATTTGATTTACGTAAAATTTCTGTTTACTTCAAATTTCATCATAATTTCTCAAGGTTTATATTCACTTCAAATTTCATTAAATTTTTGAAGATTTAAGTTCACTGAAAATTTCACCATATTTTCTAAAAATTTCATCCGATTTTCCTAAGATTTATGTTTATTTAAAATTTCAGCATATTATCTTAAGGTTTATATTCACTTCAAATTTCATCAACTTTTTTTAATATTTAAGTTCACTTCAAATTTCATCTAATTTTCTTAAAATTTCATCTGATTTTCTTATGATTTATGTTTATTTCCAATTTCATCAGATTTTTTAAGGTTTATATTCACCTTAAATTTCATCATATTTTCTTCAACTTTCATTCGATTTTCTTAAGATTTAAGTTTACTTACAATTTTATTAGATTTTCTTAACGTTTATATTCACTTCTAATTTCATCAAAATTCTTAAGATTTATGTTCACTTCAGTTTTAATCAGATTTTTTTAAAAAAATTTCTTATGATTTTCTTAAGATTTACGTTTACTTCAAATTTCATCAAATTATTTTAAGATTTATATTCACTTCAAATATAATCAAATTTCTTAAGGTTTATATTCATTTCAAATTTTATTAGATTTTCTTCAAATTCTTCCGATTTTCTTATGATTTTTGTTCACTTCCAATTTCATCATATTTTCTTAAGGATTATATTCACTTCAAATTTCATGATATTTTCTTCAAATTTCATGATATTTTCTCCAAATTTCATCTGATTTTCTTAAGATTTGTGTTTATTTTATATTTCATCAGATTTTCGTAACGTTTATATTCATATCAAATTTCTTAAGATATAAGTTCACCTCAAATCTCATCAGATCTTCTTCAAATTTTATTTGATTTTCTTAAGATTTATGTTTACTTCAAATTTCATCAGATTAAATTAAGTTTTATATTCACTTCAAATTTCATCAAATTTCTTAAGATTTAAATTCACTTAAAATTTCATTATATTTTCTTCAAATTTCATCTGATTTTTATGTTTACTTCAAATTTCATCATATTTTCTTAAGGTTTGTATTCACTTCAAATTTCATCAAATTTCTTAAGATTTAAGTTCACTTCAAATTTCATGATATTTTTTTCAAATTTCATCTAATTTTCTTAAGATTTATGTTTATTTCCAATTTCATCAGATTTCTTAAGCTTTATAATCACTTCAAATTTCATCAAATTTCTTAAGATATAAGTTCACCTCAAATTTCAACATATTTTCTTCAAATTTCATTCGATTTTCTTAAGGTTATTTTTCTTAAGGTTTATATTCACTTCAAATTTCCTCAAATTTCTTAAGATTTATGTTCACTTCAATTTTCATCAGATTTTTTGAAGATTTATATTCACTTCAAATATAATCAAGTTTCTTAAGGTTTATATTCACTTCAAATTTTATCAGATTTTCTTCAAATTCTTCCGATTTTCTTAAGATTTTTGTTCACTTCCAATTCCATCATATTTTCTTAAGGATTATATTCACTTCAAATTTCATCCAATTTCGTGATATTTTCTTCAAATTTCATGATATTTTCTTCAAATTTCATCTGATTTTCTTACGATTTATGTTTATTTCCAATTTCTTCTGATTTTCATAACGTTTATCTTCACATCAAATTTCTGAAGATATAAGTTCACCTCAAATTTCATCAAATCTTCTTCAAATTTCATTCAATTTTCTTAAGATTTATGTTTACTTCAAATTTTATCAGATTTTCTGAAGGTTTATATTCACTTCAAATTTCTTAAGATTTAAGTTGACTTAAAATTTCTTTATATTTTATTCAAATTTCATGATGTTTTCTTCAAATTTCATCTAATTTTCTCAAGATTTAAGTTTATTTCCATTATCATCAGATTTTCTTTATATTGTGACTCAGCCTAAGGAACTTGGAGGTTTGGGTTTGAGGAAGCTTGATGTGATGAATAAAGCTTATTTTCTGAAACTCATTTGAAGTATGTTAACCAATTCATAGGCCTTCTGGTGTAGAGTTCTAAAGGGCCTGTATATGGAGAAGGTCGAGCAGCAAACGAGTAAGTATCGTAGTGCAAATTCGAGTTTGTGGCATGCGTTGTACAATTCTATGCCTTCAATTAGCGTTGCGGGAATGTGGAATATTGGCAACGGGAAGAAGGTTGGTGCTTAGGAGGATTGTAACACCTACACCGTATTAGTATGGTTATAATCTACTAATTTTATTTTTTTAATAATTTATTACAACTTTGGATTTTGTGCAACTACTGATTGCTTTGTTGTGTTCTAGGTGTAGGATACAGTGTATGTACCAAGCAGTGTCAAAATAGCAAGCCTCGTACAAAAATTGATAGTCTTCTTCCTCCGGTAAAACTTAGTAATAATATATACGCATAATTAAGCTTAAAATACATGTCTGAGTAGCTATACCTCATGCCATCTAGATAGGAATTTGATTGGTCGTATTTTTTATTTGGCCTCTCTAACAAGAACAAAGAAAGACATTAGTATACCTATCAAGTTTTGCCATTTTATTTGGTTTTAAACATGTACTTGAGGTCTTCCGTTGTCATGCACATGATATAAGTGCACCCAAAAACATTCCTACGCACAAATTGCTCTTTAGTCACCAACAAGTTAAAATTTTGCAAGTGTACAAATCAACAACCAAAAGGCATAGCACCAGCAAGATATGTCGGCAATAACTTTCTATTCCAACTATTGAAACTTTTATCAAACCCTGGACAATCCTTTAAAAATATAAAAAGTGTTAATATGAAATTTGGCACCAACACAAGTTTTGTGCCATATTACAAATTCTATCTGCTAAGGGAAACATGTGATTTCAGGATCTTTGCTACTTGCAATCAACAATATTACAAACACTTTTGGGGACAATATTGAAGACAAGGAACAATAAAAGAAATCCTATAAAATACATATTCCATCCATCCAGTGAACTGTAATGGTCATAATAATTCATTTAAATGTTGGCTTGGTTCCATACATTCTTAGTATTCCAACCATTTATGTTAACTACTGTAGATAACAATGAAGGTTGTATACAGGCAAAAATTTGACAACCAAGCTCTGTGAAGCTGTCAATTTTCAAAGATTACTAATTTCTGTACAAATATTTTGACAGTGGGAACTTTAGGCTTCTTGCAACCTGCTTAAACAATAAGTAAAACATTCTTCTTTGTTATACATGCATCCTAAAGCATTGAATTCCCATAGTAACAGAATTTCTGAGTGTTAAGAGTGAGAGACATAGTTGTTACCTTTAAGGCCAGGTTTTCAGATATAGTTGATCGATACCGAGTTGAACCCTCAATTGGGCAGCTTTTTCCTTTGAAAATAAAATTAGCATTACAGAGAGTGGATAGCTGCAAAAGAACGTCAGAGATCAGTGAACCATTGCTACATTCAGCTCCTAATTCATTGTTGTTTGGCTCCTCTTCATCATATGGCTCTTCTGCAACAGATACAATACACTGAAAGATGGCTATCAACCTCTCCAATGGGAAAGTTCCAGGTCCTTTCATTAGCAGTTCCTCTTCTAAAATTTCTTTCTTTTCCAGCACTTTCTCAGAGGCCCTATGCATTAAAAAGAATAATCAGACAAAAATAATAAATGAGCAATGCTCAATACAAATGTTTAGAAATAACAACCATTCAGACCAGGGTTGGAACTTCAATAATTAATTCTTCACACAGAAAAAAAATTAAAATAAGTAACAGAACAAGAAAAACAAAGACAGGATTCATTCAACTAACATAAATATTAAAGGCAGTAATCTGAGCACTGAAGTCTCAAAATCATATATCACATTGTTTTCAGAATAGGTTAAAAATCGTGGTATTAAATCACCGGACTTACTTCCTCTTTCGCTTTCGATTATCAGAACCACCTTTGGAATCAAAAAGTGAAGCATCAAGAGTAGCAGGGTTTCTGGAGGCAAGAAATGATGAAATAAGAAGATACTTTGCACTAGTTGACATATGAAAATCAAGATCACTGATTTCCTCAAATCTCTCTGGTCTCTTAGGACTCCCGTTATGCGTTTTCTCTTTACCGACATTAACTTTACTTGAAGGAAAAGATGAAACCTTAAATACATCATTGAGAGATGAGGCAATATGAGGCCTGATATGATTGAATAGCCTCCTCTTCATGTCTTCAGTAGGGACAACTCCTTTTCCCTTATCACTTAAAGGTTCGCAATATTTTTCAAATAGTGGCTTTAATGCAGTAGACAATTCACCAACCTGCCTAGTAATTCTACAGAAAGGTCTCAGAGCTATGCTGCATGAAAAGAAACAAAAGCATTGACTATATTAGATCCTAGTTGCCAAATGACAGCTACAAAACGGCAGTATAGTGTAGCAGAGTCCAGAATGTGAACAAATTGCTAGCAATTTAGAACAAAGCGTTGTCAAATGGTGGCTAATGTTATATCATCCATGATTTGCAATTGACAGCACTATATAAGATAGCGTTAAGAATGGAAACTTATAATAGGTATAAAATGGCTTACTAGAAATGAAGAATACAACTTGTGGTTCAGTTGGTTTGTCAAGAGTATTTGTGAATATCAGCTTCAGTGTAATCAGGAAAGTAAATGGGGATGGGGTCAACATAAGGCATGTTAGAGTAAAAGGTATTTGGGAAGTAGCACTGATGAAAATGAGACCAACCTGAGGCATCTTTAGCATATCATAGAGATTAAACAATAAGGGCAATATAGTAGAGCTTTTATCCCAATCTCTAACAAGATGAAAATTGTCAAATACTAAGTAGATTATATTTCCCATTTCCAACTTGTCTGATTTCTCCTTGAGAGTATTTATAACACCGGTCAATGCTTCCCGAAGAAAGTTGACAAAATCAGAAGGTCTTTCACAGCGCTTAGCATTTGTGTAAGAATTGGCAACATTTTTTGTATGGAGAAGCAACTGATTTAGAACAGAGTGGAACAAGATAGGTTGATTATAACACGTCCTACAACTAGAATAAACAATAGGCCTGTTGAGATGTCTAAAGAGTTGAAGAATGATACTAGTTTTTCCAGTAGAAGCACCTCCATAGATAAACAAAGGGAGTAGTGGTGAATTCAAGGGTCCCAAAAGACGAGCGGTCTCAAGAATTTGGCTAGTTCTAGCAGGAAAATTGGCAATGATGTCATCAAGGCTAATGGGGTCTCCACCAAGTAAAAGGCCATTAGTTGAAGGCCTGGTGGTTCTTCTTCTGGGGGCTTCCTCCTCCTCTTTACCCATTTATGTCTCAAATTCTCATTATATATAACTTCTTTGTTATATCTTAGGATAGAATGATTGTTCTTAAATAACATAGTTCGCGCTTAAAAAGCACAATCTATCATTTTCCCTATATAGCACGTCGAGGCAAGTTGCAATGTAATAATAATAATAATAATGTGTGTCAATGGTGCCCAAATGTTGTAAGGTAGCAACTATAACAAAACCCTTGAGAAAAATAGAAACTATGCCTACCGATTAAACTTTAAGGCCTTCTTCTTTTGCTTTCTTGAACCATTTAAGTGTGCTCTCCAATGTTGTGTAAGCGGCAACGTCTGTCAAACTCTTGCTTTCAACAGCATAATCAAATACTTCATAAGCATCTGCGATTCTACCAACTCTACACAATGTCCTGACAAACGTAGCATAAGAAGCCATATCAAGCTTCAGACCATCCGATTTCATCATTTCATAGAACTCCATGGCCTTATCAAACAGCCTAGACTTACACAACCCATGTAGCAGCGTGTTATACGTGCACGAATTCGGACTGCAGCCCTTCATCTCCATCTCTTCCAACAATGCCAATACAGCCAAGGTCTCACCTTTCCTGCACATCCCATTCATCAGAGAAGTATAAGTCACCTCATCAGGGAAATGACCCTTCTCCGTCATAACACGCAACAACTTCTTAGCTTCTGTGACCCGACCCGATTTCGACAACCCATAAATCAAAGTATTATAAGTAACAAGATCAGGCTCCACCCCATTCTCCTTCATCTGATTATAAACCTCAATTGCCTCTCCCTCTACTCAACATACAATAACCTTTCATAATTGTATTATAAACAAAGCAATCCGGCTTAAAACCCTCCTCATGAAGAACCTTCACCAACCTCATCGCCTCACGCAAATTCTTAGTGTTACACACATTATCAATCAGAATCGTATACGTAACAAGATCCGGTTTCACATCAAATTTACTCCGCATTTCTTCAATAAAACTATAAACAGAGCTCAACGTGCGGCACTTAGATAGATTCTTAACAAGGAAATTGAAAGTGTAAACATCAGGCACACAATGCTTCAAAGACAGCTCTTTAATCAACTCAACCGCGTCATCCACACGATTAGCCGAACAAAGTGCCCGAATTGCTAAATCCACAGTAACTTTATCAGGGCTTATACCATCAGACACCATCAAATTTAGGGTTTGATGAATTGGGGCAAGTGCAGAATCAGTGGAATCAGCAGATTTGCAGGATTGGGTAAGAAGGATATGGTAAGTGGATTTGTCAGGGGAGAATAAAGGGTGAGTCTTTGTCATGTGACGGAGAAAAGCAATGGAATCGTTGATGGTGGAAATTGAAGCGTAGGATTGAAGAAGGGAGTCATGGAAGCGGGGATCATTTGAGGTGTTAGCGATGGAATTGAAAAGGGTTTTAGCGTCTTGGAGGTTTGGGGATTTGAATGGGGATAAGGGTTTGGGAGGTTGGGGTTTTCGGGATTTAGCAGGGAAGTGGCGAGGTTTGGAAGAAGATGGTTTGATTATGTTTGGGTTAGAGAGTGCGGAACGAAATGAAGGAGGAATTTTTCCCATTCTTCTTCTTCTGAGGATTCTTTGCTGCTTGTTTTTGTACTTGGCATTTGTCTCTTTTAAACATAACTATTGATTGTCTGCTTCTTTATTATATTAACTAATAAAGAATAAATTTATATCTTTTAAGCAATTACTCTGATAATTATGAGGTAGCCGTGCAGCATATCACAAAATGGAATAAAACAAAGACAGAACAGAACCAAGTTTATTAAAAAACCGCACCCCGCATGTACAGCCAATTTATGCCGTCTTTCCGGCTTAATTAGACACCCATATTATCCCAAACTATCATTTGTTCTTTAGTCTGACTATATATACCTGTTGCTTCTCCTCTAGCTAGCTCCAAACAAACATCTTCTATTAATATTATTTCATATATACCACCATATTAAAATGGCTATTTGTACTACTACTCGTCATTTGTTCATTTTCTTTGTGTTCTTCTGCTTCACTCTTCGACTTATTTCTGCTGGTTAGCCTCTCATATCTTTATGGAGTAAGCAATTTTTATGCAATATCTATAGTTATATCTCTTGAGTGATTTCTTTTTTTCTCTTATATCCAGAGGTTCGTATTGCTGCTAAAGTTTGTGCAAGGCCAAGTGGAACATGGAATGGACCTTGTGTCGGCTCTAGCATATGCCACGATCAGTGCAAGGAGAGAGAGAACGCTGTCGGGGGAGGCTGCAACGTTTTGGCTTGTTACTGTCATTATTTTTGTTAGTAATCACGGACGGTGATCAAAATCATCATAAAACATGGAAACAGTTGCACTCTTGTTTGTAGGAAACAAATTACAGTAAAATTATAGATTATCTTGTATGACTTTTATGTTGAACTTGAACCCAACATTGTTTTTATATGTAAATGATGTTGGAACCTATAACTGTGATGTGTTTGTGCATGACTATACTTATTATCTTCCTGACTATAACAAACACTCCAGTTCGAAGGGAATCATTTTAAAAGCCGACAACAAAAGATGTTATTTTTCTCAACAATTAAAATGGTTGCTAATGTTTTGAAGGATGGATCCCTGTAGTTTTAGAGACAAATGAACAACCAAAGAAGGATAAATGACTTTACTCTTCTAGAATGAAAATGACTAGCTTTGTAAAAAAATCATTCTCAATGGTCTGGCTGATGATTTATATGACTATAATTATTTTGTTAAGACACTAGGATTATCGATGAATTGATAGGTAAGCTCTTGATATGGTGGTGCATATCTAGATGCGGCTGTGTAGGGGTGGATTTGAAATGTTAGTGTTTTAGGTCGGTTAAAAGCCCAATAAAGGGAAGTCCACTTACTGCTCTAAAGAAAGTCCAATGACTACTTGATCTAGAGGTGTAAATACTTCTACACATTTAAGATCTAAGATACACACTTTTTATAAATCATTGTACATCTTTTTGAACTCATTCACTAACTTGGGCGTTGGAGTGATAGTCTTACAGGCCCACCCTCGTGTTTCACACACTAGAAACTTGCAACAATGCATCAGAAGTCCAACATCATAATTCTGATTTCGATTAGGAACACTGACACCGTTTATGGAAATTAATTATTGATTGCTTCGAATTTCTACGATTAGATATTGTCTGATGTGAAACATGTCCGCCATAATAACAGTCTTCACATCCATTTGATGAAGATACTCCCATTAGATGCATCTATAGAGATTACAGTACAAATTGTTGCGATTTTGGCAACCGGTGGAAATGTCTCGTCATAATCAATTCCACATTTCTACTTGTTTCCTAAAGTCAAGCCTTGTAACAGTTGAGGGATCCATCCTACTTGTTTCCTAAAGTCAAGCCTTGTAAGTTGTAACAGTTGAGGCCTGAGGGATCCATCTGAATTTAATTTCACAGAATACACTCGTTTGCAGCCTGTGAGTTTGACATCAGGAGGACAAGATACAATATCTCATTTGAAATTTTCTTGAAGAGTTTGAAGCTTCTCATGCATTGCTTTTATCCAACACAGGTCTTTAATATCCTATAAGTATCAAGTAGGAGTTGGATATGCTAGAGAGTGAGGCAGTCAAAGAAGTATATGAGGAATCATACATATCTAATGAATATCTATCTGGTGCTTGAGATATTCGACTAGAACATCGTGGTTCATCGATATAGGTTGAAGTGGCAGTTCGACGTATGGAAAGGGGGGGTGGAAACGTGATGTCTGCATTGTCTGACACATATATTACCTGGTTCATAACGTTCTATAGATTGAGGCATAATATAAAAATTTGGAAATATAGCAAGATTATTCTTGGAAGGAGAAAGAGACAAATCATGAATTGATTATAAATAAATGTCACATTCCGAAAAAGTAATGAAAAATGATGGTTAGAGACATCATAACATACAAAACCCTTATAAGAGTGACTATATCCCATGAATGCACATTGAACAAACTTTGCCTCAAGCATACGTCTTTCAAACGGAAGTACGTGAACAAAACATACACACTCAAAATTATGTAAATCACTATAATCAAGTTGAGTTTTAAAAAGACAAAAGCGTACACATAGGTCACACATAGGTCACGAACATGCACGTACTAGGAAGAGCCTAGTCACATACAAGATGCAAGCCAAAATGAAGCGAAACTTGAAACCCTGATTTGGGATCGTCACCAAACTGATACCATGTAAGGAATTTTGGCTTGATGCCTTTTGTTTTGATATTTCACTGAATATATAATAGTTATAAGTTACAACATTTACAACTAATAATATTAAAGCGAACATATTCTCGGAAATATGATATATATAATTACACATTGATATTATTTCCTAATTGACCGTGCTTGTATCTCATAGCTTGCTGATGCTAGATAAATGATTCAGAATTTCAGATAAAGAAACTTTAATGTGGACTTTGGCTAATCATTGACAGTGTTATATAATTCACACATTATGAGAAATTGGTAGTTCTTATCCATTATAGAAGCTACTAGAATGATATCTGTATTTTACAGGGGGGTTTGCAAGTTCTCCTTCAATCTATTAAGGAACAGGATGCTGATAAAGTATCAGTGAACCTTCAATCTACATTGGATATCGTGGCAGATCTAGAGACATTACAGGTGATGCAAACCAGATAATATGATGTTATCTTGAAATCAAGAGCCGTTAATTTCATTTTTCCATTAAAATGACTGAACTTATGTAACAATATGACACGATGTTCATAATCTGAACTTGATATTGTGGCAATAGGCACCAGGACTATCTTTTCTCTTGCCGGGGCAATACATGCAATATCCACGGTTAGTGACTCCTATTAAAATTCAGCTACTATGTTGATGTAGTTTATAATGAATCTTGTGACATATTTCACATCCCCACCTGGTGGCCCTTTAGATCTTGAACATAACTACAATCATTTGATACGAGGCAAGCATAAAAATGGTTATACGTTTAATCATCCGTATAACAAATCTTTCAAAAAATTTAGTGAGCAGAACATAGGTGGAAAACCAACATTTTCCTAATTCTTTTGTAGGCTTTCAGGGAGAGGAACTGTTGAGTTCATAGTTGAGAAAGGAGATGGATCAACATTTTCTCCAATTGGTGGAGAAGAGAGAAAAACTGCCACCATTCAGGTAAAACTTCGTCTATAACTTGTTCTTTATGATTAGCTGCTGGTTGTTGATCTGATTGGCCAGGTCTGTTAAATCATCCATAAACTTTAAGAAAAGGTCAATATAACACTCCGTCCGTTCCAAAATAAGTGTCTTTTAAGGTTTTTTCAGCGAGATTAACAAGTGTTTAAATTTTACAATAAATTAACAAGTATTTACTGTTCGTAGATAGTTTATTGAAACTAACTGACGGTTAATTTCTTCTCAGGTTGTTATAGATGGATATTCGGCTCCATTAACTGCAGGGAATTTTGCAAAACTGGTAAGGTAGTGGAACAGTACTTCAGCCTTGTGCACTTAGTATGGCAATTCATTGCCAATATCCCGTGTGTACCCACTCTTCGTTTTCATTGCCGGACATGGTTTGCTTTTTGGTTTGATAGTTAAAATAGAGAAGAAAGAACGGCTTCTACATTCTTAAAATTTTGTTTAGTATAGTGTATGCAGCATATCAACTATTATTAATAAAAAGAATATATTAACCGGAATACATGTATTGCCATGTTGAGAATTAATATTCATAACCTTGTCCAAAGTTGATTATAACGAGGAAGAGCCAACTTCTTAAACAAACCTTGGAAATATAAGGAAGTACGATTTTCAGCTGTGGAAAATTGGGAACGACAATATGTTGCAAACTGGAACATTCTGTTTTTTCTATCAAAAATATGTTGTTTAGAATGTGAATATGAAGCTGTATAATGCGGTATTGTTCATTTTTTTAAGTTTTGTTTTAATCATCTAGATAGTTTGATTTTACATACCTCCCACTTATTAACATATTTTCAAGCCATATCTATCTAATGTGTTCTCTCACCACACTCAGTCACTTATCCTATAGGTGATGGATGGAACATATAATGGCATAAAGCTCAACTGTTCCAATCAAGCTATTCTTTCAGAAAATAGACTAGATAAGAGCAGTGATTACAGTGTTCCCTTGGAAATAATGCCAGCCGGACAATTTGAGCCCCTGTATAAAACAGCATTAAGTGTACAGGTATGTTTTTGTTTTTGTTTTATTTGATCGCATCTTTTGCAGCACACTTGACTGACATTTATAGTCATGTTCTCATTTATTTTCCTATGTGTCCTTTGGAAGGATGGAGAACTGCCTGTTCTGCCTCTATCTGTTTATGGAGCAGTTGCTATGGCTCATAACGAAGCCTCTGAGGAGTACTCATCACCTTATCAGTTTTTCTTCTATCTCTATGATAAACGAAACGTAAGTGCAATCCGCCATTTTCCCTGCTACACGCCTTGTATTTATTTTCCTAATCACTTGTTAAAGCCTAGTTAGTAATCTTTTTAATCTTATCCTCTGTTGTAGGCTGGCTTGGGAGGGATATCTTTTGAAGAAGGGCAATTTTCAGTTTTTGGGTAAGCCATGTTAGCATTGTATAATCTGTTAAAAGTAATCAACTTTGAAATTTAACTTTTTTCTCTTTTATGTTTTTGTTGTTTATTTTCTGGTACTATGCACAATGCAGATATACCACCACTGGGAGAGATATTCTCCCCCAGATAAAAACCGGTGATATCATTCGTTCGGCAAAGCTGATTGAAGGCCAAGACCGACTTGTGTTGCCAAAAGAAAGTTGAGTAGGCCACTTGGTCTTACGGTGTTATCTGAGCAGGTAAAAACATTCCATTCTTTGTAATATCACATAAGTAAAGTTTAACACATGTTACTGGGGGAGATCCTCTCCCGTGAACTTATTGTTCAGTGGATATACATAAGACAAACAGATAAACAGAAAACAACATGAATATAGGATAGTGTTAAAGGTCTTAAAGGCAGATAATCGGAGCTGGGTCTCCACCGCTGAGCTGTGTATCACATTATCAGTATCATCTTGAAGATTGGAATGGATGGCAATACATTTAAGACAAACAGATAAACAGAAAACAACATGAATATAGGATAGTGTTAAAGGTCTTAAAGGCAGATAATCGGAGCTGGGTCTCCACCGCTGAGCTGTGTATCACATTATCAGTATCATCTTGAAGATTGGAATGGATGGCAATACATTTAAGAGCCCATTCAGTAAACTTTTGCACCTTCGCACCTGCTTCTGCCTTCAAGACTTCATCTCCATTGCATTCCTGGAGACGCTCGTGCAGCCTAGCAAAAAGAAGAGTTCACTTCACTACAATTATAATAACTGGAGAAATTTGAACAGAAACACTAAAAATGCATTTATTGTTTCCATATGATTCAAAGCCCTCTACCATATTATGAGATTACCTAGTTACAAACCCTTTGATTGATAGAGTAATAGAGAAGGAAAGGTGTACCTCTGAGCCATTAGAGTAATAGTATCGACAAGACTCATAGTTCTGGTCTGGCATGCAGAGACACATGAAGCAAGGAATGAAGTCCTTAGAGTAGCTCTAGTGAAGTCATAAGCACCATTGGCAATGATCTTTCTGATAAATAGTGTGATTCCATTAAGCTCAAGGTCAGTGGTCAAGAACCAGATGGAATCGAGGGTAATACAGAGGGCATCATTAAGTGTTTGTGGATCGGCAACAAGAATCAAACTTTCAGCAAATTCCCAGTTATGAGAACTGACAGCAGTTTGCAACAAGCGACCCAATTCAACCCTGTCTTGTCTAGATAGTTTCTTGTTGTCGTCGGAATCCCTGGATTTGAGCTTCTTGGACATTGTGGAGTCTTTGTTTATAAATGAGGGTGGTTCTCTTGAGAAAACAGTTTGATTATCATTGTGGTCTTGTGTTTGGGGTTGTTCAATCATCATGACAGGGAAATGTTACTCTCCTAGACGAGAAACTCAGTGTTGAAAGCAGGAGAGATACAATCCATGCTGCTCAAAAACAAAATTAATTTTAGGTTTTGTCTACAAATGTTGGATTGGTTGATAATTGCAGATTGCATACAAGAGGAATTCGATGGAGAATTATAATAAAATTAAATAAAGTGGAAGAAAGAGATAGAACCTGATTGCGAAACGAAACGTAACGAAACCAAACGAAACCCCCACTTCAGGCCTCGCCTATGAATTCTTATGCGACTTTCATTTCAATTCAGACCCCAAATATAGAGACCACCAATAACCTATTTTAAAATACCCTCCTCTTCCGATTTGCTTTTTCAACATGATCAACACATGACACCAAAAGTTAATTTAGGCACCAAATATTTTTGAAACCACGCGTAGATTTAAAATTAAGGGTCACGTTGATCTTAAGACATGTGTTAAGATTTTTGAGATTGTATTGATTCTGTCGAAATCTTTGCCTAAAGAACGGTTTTTTAAGACTAAGGGAATAAGTACAATGGCTTTTCACACAATAGTTCAGGTTTGACCGACAAGTAACTCGTGACCGACGGAGACACAAACTTAAATAACTTGACAAATCTGAGTGTTCACTGTGATTAACAACTGAAACGTAAAGATTTTGCATTGAAATAAAGGTGGTGATTCACGTACATCAAATACTTTCGCAACTTTTTCTTCCTGACGCTCAGAATTGGACAGAGTTTTGACAAGTACTTTGAGTATACAAGTGAACACACTAATTTTAGAGTAAAAGGTATCTAGGGAAGTAGCACTGATGAAGAGCACGTATCGTTTTTGACTCTCTGGCTCTCATGTTTCATTTTTGCTCTAGGTCAATGCAGGTGACCAAGCAGTTTTCTTACCTTGCTACTCAATTGCGCAATGGTGAGAATATTGCTTTGGCCAGCTGATTATGGCCTCCTTATCTTTTACATAGAGTTATTAAGAGAGATACAAGTGTGATAAATTAATTATAAAAAATTGTTATGATAGTTTTGTCGTACAAATAAATAATAACACTTATTAAAAGTTAGTTACACTAATATTATGTGAATGTAATCTGAGAAGGTTGGTCTAGCGGAAAGAAACTCGAATCCTAAGGGTTTGCTCCCCTTAGATCATGAGTTCGAATATGTGTTATCGCAAAAAAAGTAACCTGCGGGGCGAAAGCTCTCCATGTCGATTAGTTGATCTGACTGGTTGAATACCCACTTGTACTAAAAAATATATATATTATGTGAATGTGTTAGAATGACATATAGCTTAAAATAAACGGCATACCAATAACAAAATTTAATTTTTGAACAATACACTAGTTAATGGTGCGATTGATTCTCTTAAATTAATTGATTCTCCTTAAATTAATCAGTCTCCAGGTCAATACCAAATTTAAAAATTAAAGAAAAATAATATATTTAAATTACCACAATTTTTTATGAGTGGATAAAATAACTCAATTGATATTTATTAATTTGGCTATACGGATACAAATCATTGAAATTTATAAATCAACAATTTTTATTAAAAATAAAATATATTACTTTTACACCATTTTATTTCATCTTATATCTTTTCTTCTTCTTTTTCTTTATATAAATTATATATCCTTTACCACAAATAGACAACAAAACTCTTTTGAAAAATTCAACATTGTTGTATGTCTATGCCTAGGGTTAGATTTTTTCATTCAAATATTATATGAGATATCTCATAGAGTGTGCTCCTTTTAAGATCTTGAGTTCAAATTCTGTTGGGTGCTATCAATTTTTGTGTTTGGCCATTCAAGATCCATTTTTGTGATGGACCTTTCAAGGTCTTGAGTTCGAATGTGGTTGGTCAGTCCATACAGAACTTTGTTCTGGCTTTAAATAGACCCGCGCTAGTGGAATTGATCTCTTTCGGATTAATCGGTTGCAAGGTCGAATACCAAGATTTCCAAAATAAAAAAAATATAATCTCTCCATTTACTTTGTTTTAATAGAGTTAATTGTTGTATGTAGACAATGCAAAGTAAAAAAATCTATAATTAAATAAAAAAGATCCTAACTAAGAGAGGCGTAGGAACTAACCTTATGATTATTTTGAGATAACTATAATTTGTCATATTAGTATATTCACTATAAATACAAAATGGAAAATATTAAATTAAAAGTGATACCACTATTAGAAAATGTAATTTTATAAAAATAAATAATGTTGTAAGAAATAGATCACTTATTTAAAAACAATTTTTTGTGTGCAAATAAGTGCTTTTAGATTGGAGAAAGTATTATTTTACAGTAATTTTGTGCAATCTTGCCACCGCTAAGGAATTAGATTGGACTTAAGAAGTACCGATGAGTCAAATAGTGAGTCAGCATCATCTTAGCAAAGACAACCATCTTTTTTTGTTAAAATAAAGAAAAAAATATCCATCTTTTAACATATAAATTGCATGGAAACTTTCCAGGAGACCCTTAAATGTCCCATCTCTTCTTAACCCGAAACATCAATACTGAAGATTTTATGTCATCTTGTGGCACTTGAAGCATGAATTGAACTTTCATCTTCATGGGAGCTGTTTTTGCTTTCCCGCCTTCATCTCCAACCTGAGGAGATAGAATCAGTATTGACAATAACTGTATGTCGAATAAACAGCTAAAGTTTCCTTTCGCCTTTATATTCATGTCATGTCTAAAACTGTAAAATTCCAATGTAGGTCAATATACCTATGACTACAATAGTAATGTATGGGCACAATTAGAAATACAAAATTGAGAGACAGATGGTATCCATGACATTAGTTATGAAAAACAAAACTGCAAAATGAGATACATACCCAAAGGGAAGCCCAGCCAAGGCGAACCTCTGAATCATAACCAGCTTTAAACTTGAAATCTTCACCGTAAGTATGCTTGTAGACAGCACTCCAATCGTTGGAATCACAATTGTACCAGTAACTATCCATAAAGCATTTTAAGAGACATGTCAGCAAGGAGACTAGCTTATTATTTTAAGGGTCTCGTTAACAAATTCCCTAATAAGTAACTTTAAGTACATTTGCAAAGAAAGCACAAAAAGTAAGGGATCCAATGAGTGTCTTAGGCCAAAATAACTTATTCATTGAGGAACTTGTTGTCCATGCCGTACCCTAACCAACCCATCCATGTCTCCTATGAAGAGGCAAAGGAAAAACCAACAAACCATAGCCACAGTTGTTAAATACCATCCATAGCTGCGCTATAGGCCTGTATTGCAATGGCGTAGTGGAATTTAGACAAACTCCTATTATTCTGTGATAAGCTAGTTGGTACAAAATGTTGTCAAATGACGATTATAGTAGTACTAGTGCACTCTTGCATAGCAATTGACTAATTTCCATTATCTGTGATCGACAACATTACTATTAGGTTGGAGTCAGTTGGTGTATGCAGTATATGCTATCAACTGTATATTTTAGTTTTTGACTATTGAGTGCCTAAAAGCAAATCCTTGGTACAAACTAGTAAGATAATGCAGTACCCAAGTGGTGTGTGTCCATATTGTAGTTGATTAGTATGTGTTGTTCCAATATCCAAATGTAAATCTTAAGAAAATATGCTGAAATTTTTACGTGGGCATAAATCTGACGAGAATATGGTGAAATTTGAAGCGGGCATAAATCTTAACAAAATATGGTGATATTGGAAGTGGGCATTGATCTTAACAAAATATGGTGAAATTTGAACTGAGCATTACTCTTAAGAAAATATGGTGAAATTTTGAAGTGTGCATAAATTTTAAGAAAAAATGGTGAAAGTTGAAGCGGGCATAAATCTTAACAAAATATGGTGAAATTTGAAGGGGGATAAATCTTAACTATATATTGTGAAATTTGAAGTGTACAAAAATCTTAACAAAATATGGTGAAATTTGAAGTTGTCATATATCTTAACAAAATATGGTGAAATTTAAACTAGGAATAAGTCTTAACAAAATATGGTGAATTTTGTAGCGGGCATAAATATTAACAAAATATGGTGAAATTTGAAGTGGGAATAAATCTTAAAAAATATGGTGAAATTTGCAGTGGGCATAAATATAAACAAAATCTAGTGAAATTTGAAGCGGGCATTGATCTTAACAAAATATGGTGAAATTTGAAGTGAGTATAAATCTTAACAAAATATGGTGAAATTTGAAGTGAGCATAAATGTTAACAATATATGGTGAAATTTGAAGTGTGCATAAATCTTAACAAAATATGGTTAAATTTGAAGTGGGCCTATATCTTAACAAAATATGGTGAAATTTGAATTGGGCATAAATCTTAAGAAAATATGGTGAAATTTTTAAGTGGGCATAAATCTTAATAAAATATGGGGAAATTTGGTGAAATTTGAAGTGGGCATAAATCTTAACAAAATTTGGTGAAATTTGAAGTGGGCATAAATCTTAACAAAATATGGTGAAATTTGAACTAAGCATTACTCTTAAGAAAACATGGTGAGATTTTGAAGTGGGCATAAATCTTAGGAAAAAATTGTGAAATTTGAAGCGGACATAAATCTTAACAAAATATGGTGAAATTTGAAGGGGGCATAAATCTTAACAATATATGGTGAAATTTGAAGTGTGCATAAATCTTAACAAAATATGGTGAAATTTGAAGTGGCCATATATCTAACAAAATATGGTGAAATTTGAACTGGGCATAAATCTTAACAAAATATGATGAAATTTGAAGTGGGCATAAATCTTAACAAAATATGGTGAAATTTTAAGTGTACATAAATCTTAATAAAATATGGTGAAATTTGAAGTGGGCATATATCTTAAGAAAATATGGTGAAATTTGAACTGGACATAAATCTTAAGAAAATATGGTGAAATTTTTAAGTGGACATAAATCTTAATAAAATATGGGAAAATTTAGTGAAATTTGAAGTGGACATAAATCTTAACAAAATTTGGTGAAATTTAAAGTGGGCATAAATCTTAACAAAATATTGTGAAATTTGAACTAAGCATTACTCTTGAGAAAACATGGTGAAATTTTGAACTGGGCATAAATCTTAAGAAAAAATGGTTAAATTTGAAGCAGACATAAATCTTAACAAAATATGATGAAATTTTAAGGGGCATAAATCTTAACAATATATGGTGAAATTTGAAGTGTGCAAAAATCTTAACAAAAGATGGTGAAATTTGAAGTTGTCATATATCTTAACAAAATATAGTGAAATTTAAACTGCGAATAAATCTTAACAAAATATAGTGTATTTTGAAGCGGACATAAATCTTAACAAAATATGGTGAAATTTGAAGTGGAAATAAATCTTAACAAAATCTGGTGAAATTTGAAGCGGACATTAATCTTAACAAAATATGGTGAAATTTGAAGTGAGCATAAATCTTAAGAAAATATGGTAAAATTTGAAGTGGGCATAAATGTTAAAAATATATGGTGAAATTTGAAGTGTGCATAAATCTTAACAAAATATGGTGAAATTTGAAGTAGACATAAATCTTTAAAAAATATGGTGAAATTTTAAAGTGGGCATAAATCTAAGAAATAAATTTTAACATGGTAAAATTTGAAGGGGCATAAATCTTGCTAGATAGGATTAACCAAGAGACCACATCAAGTGTAACCATACCTAACAGAAAGGAAATCATGATGCAGATTACAAAGCCAACGTGTGTTTCCATTAGTCTTTTTATAAAGCCCTCTTTTGTACCCAAAGAAAAAAGTAGCCTCCAATTTAAATGTCATTTAAATAAAACTGACATTTTTTTAATTCTAATGAGATCAATATTTCAAAAATGTTTATCAAAAACTAAAAAATAAATAGTTTGAAGAGGACTCTCATTGTTACGATATTGTCAATCTGGTATTAGTATCCGATCAATAAAAAACAACAATATATGTTTTAGGTAAAAATGTAGATCTCTACCTAATTTGATTTTTTTAGTCGAAAATTCATCTTCACTATTTAGAATAAAATTTAAAGCATATTGTTTCAAGTAAATAAATAAAATACTAATCGTCAAATAAATTTCCTTTAAGCAAATAAATTTTACAAAAGATATTATAACAATCACCAAATATTGCCCCCAACAGATATCTGTCCAATATAACTATCCTATATTATGGAAACAATCAGCCATACAATTCGCATTGAGAACCAAGTTATGAATGTCTAAGAAAATCATGAATAGTGTACTTTCTTTGGTATCTTACAAAAAAAAACAAAATCTCCGTCCAATACTAAATATGAAAAGGTATATATGACCAAGACAAAGGTATAAATCAGAACCTGATGGCGCATAGAATTAGTATATCTTCATTACAGTTGAAAACCCATTAGAAAGCTCAAAAGTATTAAACATCCCATGAAACAAATTCCTACTACAATTGTAGCCACCAATATGTCCTAAATCATAATACATGAACACAAATTCAAGTTGTTTCGGAAGAGGACTCGGAAATAAAAGCTAGATAATATTCACCCCTGCATCCAGAATGACCGATCCAAAAGACTCCCAAAATATCATTATGCCTGCAATGACAAGAAAATCAAGAAGAAGATAAGAAAACTTACTAGTTCCAATAGTTCCGAAAACATATTTGCACGATAAGGAAGAAACTAATAGCTACCTTGTTGGCTATATTGTTGGAGAGCCAGTCCAAACCTTCATAAAGACCCTCCCCAGAGGTTGCACAAGTGCTCTGAATGTACCTGGAAGACCCAGAAGAGTGTGTTAGATCACAAGGGGATAGCTATTAGTACAGAATAGGAAGTACTTCATTATCAAAAATATTTACCAGTGGCGCTGTCTGAGAGAATGGAGACCCAGCTTGTCAGTAATCTCAGCAGCATTCATTGCATTGGGAAGATCTTGTTTGTTAGCAAACACAAGCAATACTGCATCTCTCAGTTCATCCTGAAATAATCATTGAAATAAAGGATTCAAAACATTGCCATTTAGTTACAAGACCACATAAACGAGAAAGCAAGGAACAAGGACTCAAAGAAACTAAAGATTCTTCTCATGAACATTTTATACATAGAAGTGAACTGAGAAATGCATTCAACCAGAAGCATTAAAAGATATTGATTATGAAGAATCAGTCATTCAACTTCCAAAAGACATCTCAGTCACACCAATATACAGCGGTCATCATAAATGATGATCCAGCAAACACAAATGAATTAACTGCAACAATGATGAAGGGAAGGGTGTTTCATGAGAAATTCAAAAGAAATTTGTCTTCATCAATGGAAAGACAACCAATGAGCATGTGAAAATTATGATCTAGTCTAATGTAACTCTAGCAAAGTCAGCCGTAACAGATGCAGAAAACATATTGTGCTCAAGGCAACCCCAGAATAATCTTCATTGCTAAATATGATCCTTAGATCTTTCAATAACAACTAATATGGGGATTCCTTCCTTTCCTTTGGCCACTACATGTTAATATATGAATGAAGACATCTAACATGAAAAAATATGAAGATGAAAACATAGCATAACATGCCAAACAAAACAAAGTACCTCATTCAACATTCTATGTAGCTCATCTCTGGCCTCAACAACTCTGTCCCTGTCATTGCTGTCAACAACAAAAATAAGACCCTGAGTGTTCTGGAAGTAGTGCCTCCACAAGGGACGAATCTGTAGAAGAAAGCATAAGTATTTAGCCACTTGCTACCAGAAGCCTCGGCCAACCAAAGTTCAGTTGCATAGCAGATAACAATAGTAGGGGGATATACTAAATATTCAACAAAGTGCACTTTTTTCAGAAGGAATAAGAATAAAAATATACACCTTGTCTTGACCTCCGACATCCCAAACAGTGAAGCTAATGTTCTTGTACTCCACAGTCTCAACATTGAACCCTAAATAAAAAATATACATTTTAATTAATATAGCAACAACCATTTTAGCAAAGCACTCAAATGTCGAAAACATAAACAATTAATATAGATTCACAGTACTAATCAATTGATCAAAACATAAACATCCTAAAAGTAAAGAACAAATCTGATGTATGCATTTAGATAAGAACGAAAATAGAGGTGAGAAACTTACCAATGGTAGGGATGGTAGTAACAATCTCTCCAAGCTTGAGCTTATACAGGATAGTGGTCTTACCAGCCGCATCGAGACCCACCATCAAAATTCTCATTTCCTTCTTGGCAAATAACCGACTGAACAGCTTCGTGAATGTTAACCCCATTTTTCCTTCCCTAATTTCATTGTTCAATCAAAATTTCAATAACAAATTTCCAAATCGAAAACAAACAACAGGATCTAATCAAATCCATCACAATTTCTTCTCACATGCATCAATGTCACCAGATTCAACCAGATCTCAAGAAAAAAAAACAGTAGCATACAAATCGATTAGAAGCGTTAATTGTTAGGTGACAATAGAAACGGATCGCACAGAAAAAAGTTGCTACAAAAAAAATGTGAGATCGATCGATCGAGCAAATAGAAGTGTGATGAATCGAGATTGGATCTGAGAATTCGAATTTACCTTTGAAGAAGAAAAGTTGATGTAGCAGAGAGAGAAGAGAGAGGTGAAGGATGCTTTGCAGCAACGCGGAATGGGAAGAGAGATTGGTATGAGAATTGATTTTATTACGACAAAAGGGTACCACCACAATTCTTTCTTTTTATTTGCTTAAAATAACTAATAATAAAATCTCTATTCAAATTCATTTATGACTTTCATTCTTTCCCTTAAATATATCATGATATTTCTTTTTTAAAAACTTAAATGTAATTTTAGTTTTACTTTTAAAAAAATAAAGTTTTAATATTTTGTTCGGTACAAAATCTAGAGTTGATCAAAAATAAATGGTGAATTCACATTCGTGGTTTCGATGCATGGAAAGGAAGTGGACCGGTAAGACTAACACTTCAATGTTAAAAAAAATAAGAAAGTGAAAATTGGAGTTTGAATAGAAAAGGATTTGAATAAATGTGAAGTGGCAGTTTTCCTCTTTAAATAAGGGAGATGGTCGGTAATTGCAAGTGTGTGGAACGACGTGGGATATGGTTGGTTGTTGGATTGATTTGGGCGATTAGCATGGCATTTTCGTGAGAGATATTTGGTGTCAAGGAGGAAAAAGAGTCTTCATATCTCGCATATATAACTTGTTGCTTCGTAATTAGGCTTTCGTCTCCGGGATATTGCAAAAGGCCCAAAGCAATTGTCCATAAGCCCTCGTCTTTGATTTGTGGGGCGAATATTTGTGACACACGCTATTACTCGTCCACGAGATCTGTGAATGTGGGAGTCATATATTAAAAAAAATTGTTTCTTGCAAATACGTGCATTAAATATCTCTTTGGAAAGTTGTAATGTAATGTTGGGAGTAACTAACAACCTACTATAGTCTCTGATGGTGAATCATCTAAATTTTGTATCTTCCACTATGTTGATTTGATTATGGTTTATGTTACAACAATTCAGTGAGAAAAAAAGAAGATAAACTATGACAATACAATGTATATTCTTCCTTGCTTATTGGTCGAACTTGTCTATAACTAGCTACCACCACTATTATCCTTGATCTTCACCAGGATTTTAATCTTCAACCTTTTATGTACTTTAATTTTGATAAGTTCGTTGATTTTCACTCAATCTCGAAATTATATGCCTTAAGTATTTCTCTTCAACAGGTTGACAAATCCACACAAAAAAACTCCATAACAATGGAGAAGAGCTCTCTCCTATTTCCTTCAAAGAATTCCGCTTCTTTGAAAATCTCGTCAAATAAAAGATTAGACCTATAATATTTCTTCACAATTAATTATCATGTATACAATTATTACAATGATTCTCCATGAGCATAATAAAGGTGGTGATTTGAATAAGTTAAAGATGTATTTTTTAAAACTTTTTCTAACAAAAGAAGTTTTTCTCTCATAATCTAGATTAAGAATTTTCTCATCAAATTATTAAAGAAATGAAATAAAAAAAAAACATTTATATGTGCATGAGTTGAGGCACAAAAATGAGTAAAAGTTATTAATAACTTTGTTTATTAAGGAGAAGGATGGCAAACTCATGATTGCTAAGATATATGTGGATGACATTGTATTTCGAGAGATGTCAAACCAGATGGTTCAACATTTTGTCAAACAAATGCAATCTAAATCTGAGACGAGTCTTGTTGGTGAACTAAAATACTTCTTGGGACTTCCAGTAAAAGAGATGGATGATTCTATCTTCATATCTCAAAGTAAGTATGTCAAGAACATTGTGAAGAAGTTTGGTATGGAGAATGCTAGTCACAAAAGGACATTTGCACCTACTCATTTGAAATCATCTATAGATGAAAAAGGTGTTTATGTGGTCCAAATTATGCACAGAAGCATGATTGATAGCTTGTTATACCTTATAGGCAGCAGATCTAACATCACATTTGTTGTAGGTGTTTGTGCAAGATATCAAGTTGATCATAAAGTAACTCACATCAACCCAGTGAAGAGGATTATGAAGTACATCAATGGTACTAATGACTATGGCATGTTATATTCTCATGGTTCTGATTCCATGCTTGTATGATATTGTGATGCAATTTAGGTAGGTAATGTTGATGGTAGGAAAAGCCCTTTAGGTGAATGTTTCTTTTTAGGAAATAATCTTATATCCTGGTTCATCAAGAAGAAAAATTGTGTGTCCATATATACTACTGATACATAGTATATTGCAGCATAAAGTAGTTGCTCTCAACAGATTTTGATGAAACAAATGCTGAAAGAGTACAATATTGAGCAAGATGTCATGACATTATGGCAATCTGAGTTCTATCAACATATCTAAGAATCTCATTCAACATAGTATGACAAAGCATATTGACATTCGTAAACATTTTATTATGGATCTTGTTGAAGACAAAATTGTTACTTTGGAGTATGTGGCCACTGAGAAACAACTGGCTGATATTTTCACCAAGGTATTTGATACAAATCAATTTGAAAAATTAAGGGGTGAACTAGGTATCTGCATCTTTGAGGAACTGAAGTTTGGTGTTATCGCAAAAGGAGAGAATGTGGAAGAAGTTGATGCTTTTAATGTCATATTTTTAGTTGTTGTCTAAATCGTGGCTCAAATGGGGGAGAAACATAGTGATAGTGGATGTTTGATCCTATTTTGTGTGTGTATCATATGTGTGCTTGTTTTTATTTTCTTATGCTTGTGGATGTTTTGTTTCTTTTTAATATTTTTTATTAATCATAATTAATTATTGTTACTACAATTTATGTATAGTATAAGAGTTATTCTCTTAATTAACAATATATTTTAATTTGGGATATTAGTTTATTTTTTTAAACAACAGTTATATTTGTCTCATTGTATTTTTTTATTACATTTTGAAAACAAAAATCGTGTGTATCACGAAAATACCCGCGCAAATGCAATGTCTATTATACATACAATACAATAAAACGTTGTATCAAATACTTTTACTAATGTCTTAACTTTTTATTGTAAACCGTTATTTAGGAAAAGTTATAGAGTATTTGAGTTTCGATGAGATTGATAAAACTGATACAATTTATACTGAAGCATATGAGGTGTCGACTCCTGAATTTCTTTGTAAATTGAGAACATCGGGTCTACTAAATCATAGGATCAAATTAGAGGTTGGTACTCCCATTATGCTAATAAGAAATTTTGACCAAACTGCTAGATTATGCAATGGAACAAGATTAATTGTTACAAGGTTAGCAAATCACATCATTGAGACAAAAACATGTCTGCAAAGAACATAGGTAACATTTTTTACATTCCCCGAATGTCTATGTCACCTACTAACTCATTATGGCCATTTAAGTTGATTAGGAGACAATTTCTTATTATTGTCTCATACACAATGACGACTAATAAATCACATGGTCAACCACTTGATAATGTCAGATTGTATTTGCCTACTTATGTTTTTAGTCATGATCAACTGCATGTTGCAATTTCAAGAGTTAAAAACAAAAGTGGTAAGAAAATCTTAATTTTAATACATGACAAGAAGAATGTACCGTGTTTGACTACTACAAATGTTGTATACTAGGAGGTTTTCCAAACACTTTGTTAGTTAAGATCAAAAGTGGTGTGAAAATTTTAATACATGACAAGGAGAATGTATCATGTTCGACTATTACAAATGGTGTATACAAGAAGCTTTTCCAAGCACTTTGTTAGTTGATAATATTTTTTACCTTATCTTTTGCGATCCGAATTTAATATCCATTTTTACTTTATTTTTACCTAATTTTCTGAAGACTTTTATTCACTTCAATTTTCACCAGATTTTCTTAAGACTTATATTCACTTTAAATTTCACCAGATTTTCTGATAACTTATATTCACTTCAAATTTCATCAGATTATCTTAAGATTTATGTTCACTTCAATTTTCACCAGATTTTCTGAAGACTTATATTCACTTAAAATTTCACCAGATTTTTTGAACACTTATATTCACTTCAAACTTCATAAGATTATCTTAAGATTTATATTTACTTCGAATTTCATCATATTTTCTTAAGATTTATATTCACTTCAATTTTCACCAGATTTTCTGAAGACTTATATTCACTTCAAATTTCATCATATTTTATGAATGTCATCATATTTTCTTAAGATTTATATTCACTTAAATTTTCACCAGATTTTCTGAAGACTTATATTCACGTCAAATTTCATCAGCTTTTCTGAAGACTTATATTTACTTCAAATTTCATCAAATTTTTTCAAGATTTACATTCACTTCAATTTTCTGTAGATTTTTTGAAGACTTATATTCACTTCAATTTTCATCAAATTATCTGAAGACTTATATTCACTTAAATTTTCACCTGATTTTATGAAGAGTCATATTCATTTCAAACTTCATCAGATTATTTTAAGATTTATATTTACTACAAATTTCATCAGATTTTCTTAAGATTTATGTTCACTTAAAATTTCATCGGATTATCTTAAGATAAATGTTCACTTCAATTTTCACCAGAATTTCTGAAGACATATATTCACTTCAAATTTCATCAGATTTTCTGAATACTTATTATATTCACTTTAAATTTCATCAAATTTTTTTAAGATTAATATTTCTTTCAAATTTCATCAGATTTTCTTAAGATTTATATTCATTTCATATTTCATCAAATGATCTTAAGATTTATGTTCGCTTCAGTTTTCACCAGATTTTCTGAAGACTTATATTCACTTCAATTTTCATCAGATTTTCTGAAGACTTATATTCACTTCAATTTTCACCAGATTTTCTAAAGACTTTTATTTACTTCAATTTTCACCAGATTTTTTGAAGACTTATATTCACTTCAAATTTCATCAGCTTTTCTGAAGACTTATATTTACCTCAAATTTCATCAAATTTTTTCAAGATTTACATTCACTTCAATTTTTTGTAGATTTTCTTAAGATTTATGTTCACTTCAATTTTTACCTAATTTTTAAAGATGTTTATTCACGTCAATTTTCATCAGATTTTCTTAAGACTTATATTCACTTTAAATTTCACTAGATTTTCTGAAGACTTATATTCACTTCACATTTCATCAGATTATCTTAAGATTTATGTTCACTTCAATTTTCACCAGATTTTCTAAAGATTTATATTCACTTAAAATTTCACCAGATTTTTTGAATAATTATAGAGGCAAGATTGATTGCTGACTTGTTATCAATCATCAGCTTTAGAAGTCACACAGCTTGACATGCAGCTACAACACCTGCAATATATTCAGCTTCACACGTTGATAGAGCAACAAGAACTTGCTTCTTGGAACTCCAAGAAATAGGACCTCCCAGAAACTTGAATAAGTATCCAGAAGTACTTTTTCTACCAATTCTATCTCCACACCAATCAGAGTCAGAGTAGCTCATTAACTATAATTCTGCCTTTCTTCCAGAAGAAAATAATACGCCAAACTTCATAATATACTTCAGAATTGTGACAGCAGCTTGATAACGGGACCACTTAGGTTTACTCATGAACCTACTAACCAATCAAATTGCAAAGGAAATATCAGGTCTGGTATTACACAAATACCTCAGAGAAACAACCAGTTGTTTGAATATCGTAGCATCCACATCTTCACCCTCAAAGTCAGAATCCAATTTATCATTGGTTTCTGACAGTGTAACAACAACTTTGCAATTCTCTAGCTTAAACTTCTTCAGAAGTTCTAGTTCATACTTCAGCTGATGCAAAATATACCCTCCTTTAGTACAGATTATCCATCCCTAAAAAATATACCATATTTTCCAGATCCGTCATCTCAAATTCATTCATCAACACCTTCTTGAACTTGATTATATCTTTTGGACAGCTCCCTGTAAGCAATATGTCATCAACATAAAGACACAATAGAATCATATTGCTTCCAGAATATGTCATCAACATAAAGACACAATAAAATAATAATTAAACAAAGAATGAGACGCGTAAAAACAAAAACATGATTTTCTCATTATGCCATTCAATAATTCATAAATTTTTATACCCCATCTCCTCATTTAATATGAGGATTGCTTTAAAAATGGAAGGAAAAATTAATGTAATTTAACCCTTTTTTTTTTTACATAACATTAATTTCCCCTCAAATAAATAGTTTGTGCATCACTCCCATTCTCAAGTCATTTTATCTTATTATATATATTAATGACAGTGAATAATACTCCAAAGACAATTCAGTAAAAATATTTCATTCCTTTGGCCATTAATTGTTTGTTGATGATTGTTGAAAATGACCGACTAATTGTACCACAAAGATAATACAAGAAAATTCAAGACTATTATGTTAATCATTGTATAGTATTCTAGGGTAAAACATTAATCTTGTCCAGTGGTGAATAAGAACTAAAAGGAACCATAAATTACTACTTTTTACTTAGGCAGCATAAAGTAGGATACAAAACTTATGCCGCACTTAGTCTAAACTAATTTCTATATCTCATCACTGTAACTTTCATATCCGCCTATCGGTCATTGAACTATTGTGACACATATTTGGAATCAATTTATATTTGGAATCAATTTCTTGGCATGATGAAGGTGGAGCACAGCAGGAAGAAATGTTGATTCCAGCCACTTCCATAGCATTGCAGACCCATTCAGGAACATTACCTTTTGGGAACTGCAGTAAGAAGATCAAAGTAAGAAGATCCCCACAAATATCTCAATAGACTGTAAAGAATGGTCATGTTTATATAAATACATAATGGTTTTTAATATGGAAAAAAATAATAGAAAGTAATTATATCAAATTCGTTTTGTTTGTTTTACCAATGTTCACGGGCATAGTTAAAAGATGCATTAATTATGTAGATTTTTTAAGCAGAAGTCAAATGTAATGGTACTCAAAATTCTCGAACACACCATTTGCCGCAGAAAGTCGCATACAAACCTTCAAAAAGAAAATACAGATATATGGTTATTGGCATGTTGAGAAGTGAGATTAGTTGATTCAGATCAGAAATTAGATAAAAATGGAGAAGATAATAAATGAATATAAAGGTAAAACATACTTTGGGAACCTTTCTTCAACTATTGAAGAGTGGAGATCCCTACTAAGCTGCAAATTATGAAAGGACAACAATTTTAACCCTAAACATTAATATGATAATCAATTACTTATAACAAATCATTTTATCACAAGATATTATTTGTACCCGCATCATATAATATAAATTATGATATGAAAGAAGCTGAGACCCCATGGCATCTTTTGTCACAAGGCAATGGATGTAAGCCCTGGTGTATTTTTTGCAAACCTGGAACAAAACAAATATTAAAAACATTAAACGCATGCTAATTTCCATAAAAAGTTTGAAATTTAAAAAAGCCTCTTACAAGCATACCATGCAGGGGCAAGTAGGATCAATTGGGCGGGTGTCATCAGCCATGTCTCTGTTTTTTAGTTTTAAAACTCCCTGACAGAAAACAAAATAAGTAAAAGAAATCAACGAATGCATGGATATCAAAGAATTATTCTAAATTCTCATTATTCAAACTGCCCTAATGTGCAATTGAAAAATTAATATATCACAGTAGCGGACCATGTTTTTCAATAAAGGGGTAAGAGATTATCAATAAAAGAGTAAATGATTATCACCTGAGGAACTAGAGCAGTGCCAAAGCGTGCTGTACGAGTAGGATAAACGCAGTCATACATGTCAGCACCCAAAGCACTACAAACAACAATGTCAAGTGGATAACCAACTCCCTGAAAGAAGTACAAGGGAAAGTTGCAATATCACTATCACATTGAAATATTTCATTAGGAACAAAATACTTGTATTCAATAAAGTAAATTTGACCATAACATATCGCGGTTTATCCTCTGGCAAAGAGGCAGTGCACTGAGCAACAACTCGCCAAAATGAATTTTTATCTTCGCCGCCTGAAAGACCACCAATAGCATAGCTGTGACAAAAGAAAATTATATTTAGCTCCCCATCACTAGAGAATGAAAAAAATGGGAAAAATGAACATAAGACCTACCCAGGCAAATTGCGGGCCACCAAACCTTTAACACAAATATCCCTGGTTAGAAAAAATGTATTAATAAAGCAAAATAAAATGTGGAAAATGATAAATGATAAACAAGTAGAAAAGAGACAGCAGAGTGGTGGAATCCACCTCAAGACAGGATCTAATCCACCTTGCACAATACCAAATAAGTTCTGATCATGAGGCCTCTTGTGAGCTGTTTACACAAGGCAGCTCGTATTAATAGATGTAGTGAGGATAGATTAGAATGGTAAGATAGATAGATAGAATTACCTGCTATACATCTGTCTATCCATCTAAGAGTTCGATATGTAGCCTCCTCAACTCTTGGACCAGTAATGGTGGTCTTTATAACATCATCGAGAGCCATTATGATATCTGCTCCAATTTTATTCTACAATGGGCAAGGAAGGGAATGGGTATCTGAATAATTGGAATAAAAAAGAAAAGTGAATAAAAGTGAGTGACTGACTTGTATCTGAATAGATTCCTCAGGGGTGAGAAGCATGGGCTTTCCATCAACGGGGGACTGAAAAGTGACACCTTTTTCAGTGATATCGGCAAGATGCAAGAGGGAAACCATTTGAAAGCCACCGGAGTCAGTAAGCATGGCCCGTGGCCAATTCATAAAATCGTGAAGACCGCCAAGTTGGTCAAGTAGCTCGGAAGTAGGTCGAAGGGCTAAGTGATAAGTATTTCCAAGTATTATATGGCAACCAATATCCTCGAGCTGGCTAGATGTCAATCCTTTGACGCTTCCTTGCGTGCCGACTGGCATGAACAAAGGCGTTTGGCACACATAATGAGGGAGTGTCAATCGAGAGGCACGAGCACGCTTGAACCTACCCAGTATCTGACAAACAACGTAATAACAATCACCATATCATTCAGGGACTGTCAATCCATTATTCACATTATTATTACCTCAAAACGAAGTGCCATCGCCGTTTCTCGCTAACCTTGTCTTGCCGCCTTTGCCACTTCTATTTCCCCTTTTTTCTCTTGTCTCGTCAGCCCTCACAATACCTACGCCCACACCCAATTATTAAATATTCAATATTTCATTAATAAAACCCAATAATATACATTACATTTTCATTTTTTTTTTTTTTTTTTAAGACAACAAACTCAACTTATATCATTAATCAGAGCTTGTTCAATACAAAGAGGAGGTATAATTAACGAACTACGTCTAGACCAAGAATTAGCCGCCCTCGCAAGGGAATGGGCAACCAAATTTGCTTGACGTTTAACAAACTTGACCTCAAAGTTTGGGAAATTAGAGAGCAAATTAGAAATAGTTTGAACAATAGTAGTAAACTCCGAAGCACCGTGAATGTTACTCTGGATGGCTTGGACTACTCGTAAGGCATCACTCTCAAAAGTGACAAACTCCAAACGAGAAGAGATGGCTTCTAGCATCGCCTCTTTGAGAGCAAGGGCTTTGGCTTCAATAACGGAGAGGATACCGGGATCCCAAGCTACACCTGCAAAGACAAAATGCCCATGGTGATCACGGAAACACCACCCTCTATTAGTAGTTCCATTGTTCCACTGACTCTAATGGCGTAGAACCAATCATTCCACCTATGAAAGGCACTTAATCCCATTCTAGTTGCTTCTTCCTTTTCATTATTCCAGATAAAATCATTCCTATTCTTCCAAAGAATATCCATCATAGTAGCAAATCGACCAGCTACTTTCCCATCCTCCTTCTGACAAATATCAAAAATAATAGATTTGACATCCTGAAATAAATGGACACGAGATGAAACAACAGAATGCAAACCTGCTGCTTGCCAACACTGGTTAGACTCTCGACACTCCAAAAACAAATGCCACTCATCCTCGATATCATGACCACAAAGCTGACAACCAATCGGGCAAGGGACAAAACGCTGATGAAGTCTCTGACGAGTTGGAAGGCAACCCCGACAAATTCTCCACAACAAATGCTTAACTCTAGGAGGTGCTTGGATACTCCAGAGACATTCCCACCCCTCATCAGCGCCAACCTCCTCTCTCCTCCTATAAGCAAGACTCCAAAGTCTATAACCCGAGCGAACACTATAAATACCGTCTTGTTCCTCTTTCCAAAGCAACTTATCTTGCGAGACGTCTGACAATAAAGGCACTTGGAGGATTTTAGTTGAATCAACATCGTCAAAGAGATTTCTGATAACATGAATATTCCATCTTTTTTCATTAGGTATCAAGAGATCCTTAATCAAAAGGCCATACGCACCTTGGTTCTGGGGACCACTCATAGCACTATCATCTCCACCGCGGAGCCAAGGATCCTGCATAACTTTAATATTGCTCCCATCACCTATACTCCACCTGCACCCAAGAATGAGGACCTCCTTCGATTTCCATATGCTACGCCAAACAAAACTCGGATTATAACCCACACTAGAATCAAGGAAAGAGTTATTGGGATAATACCTAGCTTTGAAAATGCGAGAGACAAGAGTATGCGGATTGGAAATCAAGGATCATCCCTGTTTAGCGACCATTGTCATATTAAACGCCTTAAAATCCCGGAAACCTAGACCTCCTTCTTTTTTAGGCCACGTAAGACGGTCCCAGGCTAACCATCTAATCCCACTTCTATTACCATCGCCTCCCCACCAAAAAGCATTCAACATTCTTTCAATATCAAGAACAAGCGAGTCGGTAGAATAAAATACTCATAATGTAGGAATGGCTGCAGATGATTTAATCATAACTTCCTTTCCGACTTTTGATAAATGTCGCTTCCGGAGTTAATTCTATTCCAAATACGGTCCTTGATGTAAGAGAACGCCGCTTTCTTGCCAACCATAGAGGGTAACCAAGGTATTCCCGAACATGACGAACTCCCATAATATTCGCTAAGTCTTCTTGAGCTGGTTGGGTTAAGTTCCGGCTGAAAACTACCTCTGATTTAGACAAGTTAATCGCCTGGCCAGAAGCCTCCGCATACTTATTGATGATCGATAGAATATTTACTTGGAAAGATTAGCCCTACAAAACAAAAACAATCGTCAAGTAGATGGGACACCGTAGGTGCCCTCTAAACTGATACCATGAAGGTCTCCACGCGTCATTGAGTCCTTCATAAGTTTGGATAAGCCCTCTGTGATGAGAATAAAAAGGTAAGGGGAGAGAGGGTCCCCCTGCCTAAGGCCTCTTCCTGGTTCTATTGGTCCGACTTTATCCGAATTTACAAGAACAATATAGTTCACCGAAGTAACACACATCATAATCCAATGAATCCAACACCTATCAAAACCCAGGCTAGTTAGCACTCCTCTAAGAAAGCCCCAATCCACTTTATCATAAGCTTTACTAATGTCAATTTTAAGAGCCAAATGAGCTTTGTTGCCTGAGGTTCTCCTTTTAAGGGCGTGAATAACTTCAATAGCAATCATCGCGTTATCCAGAATTGATCTTCCTTCTATAAAAGCAGACTGTTCTTCCGCAACACACTGGGGCAACAGAACTTTCAATCGATTAGCTAAAGCTTTCGAGATCAGCTTGTATACCACGTTACACAAGGAGATAGGACGAAAGTCCTTCATATTCTGTGGCTTGTCAACTTTTGGTATCAAACAAATATTTATAACAATATAATAATTATATCTCTCCTTACACAACTATGAAAAACACCAATTCAAATTAGTGAAATGGAATTATATATGTTTCTTTTTTGAGATATTCAAGGAATAAATTAAATATACAAGAGAATTTGTATTATTTTTATATAAAATTAAATATTTAAGAGAATTTGTATTATTTTTATATAAAATCAACGAAGAAAAGTCTAGAAGAATTGTTATACAAAGAGGACACAGCCGAATTTGAAATTCAAGTATTCACATTCAATATTGTCGGTAACTTTTGCATGGAAGTTATCACAAATTGTGTGATAGGGATGGAAGTGAGTAAATTCTTATATTTGATGGGAGACTCTAAATAAAAAGTTATTGGATAGTGTTTGAAAGAGATATTGAAACATATGTGCTTGTTGTTGTTTGTAAGTCTAAATGTACTAAGCTAATAATGAATTTCCTTTCTTTGCTTGTGGTTTCCCTGACTTTAGCATAATAACAGAATATAACTATAAGAATGTGATATGTTTCTCATGTCCATGCGATTCATTTTTCCGTAAAAATTTTCTTTGCTTGTGGTTTCACTGACTTTAGCATAATAAAAGAATATAACTATAATTAAGAATGTGATATGTTTCTATCTCCATGCGATTCATTTTTCCGTAAAAAATAACACGTGGAAGGAACCTGGGAGTTTGAAAGATTTTATGGTGAAAGGCAACTGAAAGTCACTCTAACGTTCCTGCACAATCGTTAGAAAATCCGATTCATTTTTCCGTAAAAAAATAACACATGGAAGGAACCTGGGAGTTTGAAAGATTTTATGGTGAAAAGCAACTCAAAGTCACTCTAACGTTCCCGCACAAACGTTATCCGTATCCGTAACAAGCTAGTGTGTTGTTAAGGAAGGATGGGGAAAGTTATTTTGTAAAGAATCATTATTCTCCGTGCCATAAAAACATTTTTTAACAAACCAAACAGTAAAACATGTTCACATCCTGCAGCAACAAACACCGTTACTACCCAAAAATAAAGATTTTAAACTCACGGAAAAAAAAACAGGTTCAAGGATGACCCTTAATTTTCTCTTTCCATTGTTGTTACTTGTTAGCATGTTTGTGAATTCAATATTATAATTTCTTTTTAATTGAAAACTTGTCATGAAACTTAAATAGTCAATCAGATTATATCAATAAATACATAGTAAACCTCTAACCATATAGATAAAACACCGCAAATGTTACCAACATAATGAGCTAATATAAATCAAACTAATCAGTAATTGATGTAGTCACTCTTTCAAACTAAGTCTTGCATTTTGGACCTTCACTGACAGCTTTAACTTCTGTTCTTCCATATCCCTTAGCACTGCCACCAAATTTGCCCTATAAACATTACATCGTTGATTTGTGATCTCTAACTCGGCAGCCAACTCTCGGATTTTCTTTTGCTTCTCCACCTGTTGCATCAGTGGTATTAAAATCAGGTGCCTTACCATGCACTATGGAAGAATGATCTCAAAATTTGCTTGACTTCAATTCAAGACTATAGGCTCAACATAAATTAACTCGATAGCAATGCTTTTTCAGCTCCTTACAATATTGAAAGGAGATGGAAAAAAAGATCACCGGTCTTAAAATGAAAAGAAAATAAAACATTACATCACAGAATACTCTAATAACCTAAACATATGGAATATGTTTACCTCACGGGGAATAAAACGATACAATATAAACGGCGTACATTTGCTTTGGGGGAAAAAAGTACATTCGGCCATTGAAAAGTTTGGCTTTTTAGCAAAAGGATACTTTCAACATTTAATTATTCTCAATTAATCATTAAAATTTACCAAACATACCAATCAGTTGAATAATTTGAAAATATTGCATTGAATTATACAATGTTGATATATAAGGTTTAAGTTGTGTTAACTATATGACAATGTTTGATACCGCCGCCATTTTGTTGCAGTGTAAGGACAACTAGACTAGTAACATTGATATTTATGGCGGAAGGTGGCTTGAGGAAGATGACCTAAATTCCTCTATAATAACGCGTGATTGCGACCTATGGTGGGTGGCACTTCAAAATTTCACATGGCTGCGGGCTCAAAAACTGCCGCGATAGCTCATTAAAAACATTGACCATAAGAAATCCTGAAGGATCTGCACGATACCCAATAAACACCAATGAAAGATAGGTCTTTCACATTGCCAACACGGTATATTAGAATTATCTCCTGAAGTTTGGACTTTTGAATGAGAAATATCTAATAACTAAACCCTAAAATATCTAATGTCCATTATTGACGCAGAAAAAAGACATTCTAAAATGTCTACCAAACTTAGATGATCTAGTCGACAAAGAATGAGATAGGGAGACATGAAAGACACACATTGAGGATATCATGAGATGGAAGGATCCATTGGTAATGGTAACATGCTAAGAACACTTGAGATAATTAGTTAAAGGATGTTAAAGGATGCTGTTAGAAGTTGAAGGGTGGGGAACCTTAGATAAAGTTTGAGGATTTGTTGAAATAGGTTTGAAGTTGGTGGTAGTGGGAATGACAATGACACCACTTTGCAAAAGGTCCAAAGTTTAAGGGGAAGAATGCTCTTTCCTCTTTTTCACAGGAAATAGGAAAACATGATGAATGATTTCCAAATGCGCACTGCTTATCAATTGTAGAAGGGGTGAGTTTCTCCTTCCCCCTCCTTTCCTACAATTTTAGTTTTTCATTGCCTTAATACATAAAATTATATAGATCCTTGGAAGCAACTCAGTGTCGGATTTCTCAAGCAAAGACTCTTATATGATTGTCCAAGTGAGAAACCCTACCTAATGCTACATTTACAGTGTAAATATAAAGATAACAAGTCCAAAGAAACTAACCACAGATTGATAGCTTGACACATCTTCATCTCCTGTAAGCAACTCACTCCTGCCTCCATTCGCTATTGTAGGTCCCTCTGCTGTTCTGCTGCTCTCTTTTTTTAGAATACAAACCTTATTAGCAGCTTCCTGCAAGGCTTTCATTGCAACATGATATGTTTGGACTGATTTAGCACCTTCTTCCACATACTTGATTGCTTCTTGACGCAAATTGTTGTAACGTACTATCGTAGACTCACGAGAACTACTAGGCAGTTCAGATGCGCGTTCGTCTAACAACACACCAGTTTTCGCATTCCTTGTCCAGCGTTTCAACACATAATAAGGTGGAAGTGTAAGAACATTTTTAGCTCTGAAGACTGCTAATACGTGCCTGCAAATGATTCCAGAATATTCAAACATCTGACAGCTGCAACTAGCTTTCATCTCAGAAGAATTAAAAGTAACAACGTGAGATGTTTGGTTTTCCCCAAACTTGGCGACCTGGTAAGTGGAAATAGTTCCTGCATCCTCAATTTTTGTAGCAGGATTTGCCATTGTCTCTACTAACTCGTCTTGGAATTTCATGAATATCTTTCTGGTATAAAGACTTGCAGCTTGCTTTTCCATAGGAGATGGTGTTTTCAAAAGTGGGCTACTATTGGTAGTTTCAAAATCAGCTTTTAATTCTCTTTCATGCCAAGTTGATACAGCCTTCTCATACTGTCTAACCAACAACTGTAACGTGGTGGATGCATTCACATGTCCGTCAAAGAAAAGGTTCAGACATTCGCATTCGCCATTTAAAGATACATCTCCAAAAAAAGTGCCGCGCAAGTAAACAGGGACCCAGTGATGTCGTGCATTGTAAATAGAGTGAAGCCATTCATTATCCATGATACAGTATCTTTCCAATAGTGAGTGCCAACAAGAGTCAAACTCATGAATAGTTTCACTGTCAAGAACGCAATTTCTGAATTCAGCTTCAAAAGTAGGATGTGATTGACATAAATGAGGCAGTTTAGCTCTGTTTTCAGTGAAAATGCTGGAGGTAGAGAAACGATGGCGAGTTGGGGGAAGAACTTGGGCAACAGCAAGTTGAATGAGTGGATCCAAGTGAGTTGTGATGGAGAGAGGGGGGCGTCCAGACATGGCGTGAAGCCAAGTTCTGAATAGCCATATGTAGGAGGACTCAGATTGATTGAGAATCAAAGCAGAACCAAATAAAACAGGTTGGGCATGATGATTAAAGCCGGTGAAAGAGGCAAATGGTAGGCGATAGTGGTGAGTGTGAAAAATAACAGCATCTCCAAAAAAAGAGTAGTTGTTTGTACAAGATGAATCAGCCCAAAAAATATTTCCAGCAACGTCGACAGCGTAAAAGAAAGAAGGATTCTCTGATTGCATGCGCTTCAGATAGTCCAATATATGATGACCCCCGCCACCAAGGGTTTGCTGTCGAGTGCTACTCATGTCTGCAGAAATAAGAGGTGGGTTATACAATCAAATGCCAAAACATTGACTTAAACATAACTCTACCAATTGCCGGGAGATTGGACTTTCTCACTGTCTCGCCCACCCGCCGACCACCGTTCACTTGCTTTTCTGTTTTAGGTCATTTCTCATTTCTCTTCATTTGTTTCGTTGCTTTGCATTATTATATTTTATTATTTGTAATAATATTTACTTCTTTTGTTGTGCCGTGTTTCTTAATCATAATCATATATTATTGATGATGATACTTAGTAGTAGTAAAAATATTAATTTATTTTACAATATGAGTCGACAAATAAAAATTATTTTCAACAATTTTTATTTTATTTTATGGTTTATAATATAAATATATAATAAATAAATAAGTCTACATCATTTCCATTATCACATATATGTTTTTGAGCTTATAGTTTTGTACATCCTAAAAATAATAGATTCATTCGAGTTAGAAAATCGACAAAGAAAAAGAAAAATATAGAAGCCGGGCTAAAATTAGGGTACTCCGGCTAGCAATTCATCATCACCACGGATCCGAGTATGGTAAGCAACCAAGTAGTGTACATCTGAGGTTAGTCTACAACTTTAATATTCACATGACGCGAAAACTTTTTGTGAGTACCGAATTAACTACCTCTTGACTAATGTGAACGGTTTTGAGGCAAATTTTCTTTAATTTGAAGCTCTCCGCATATCCCTTTCTAGAGGTGTTATTCTAGGGTTGGTATGTTGTGTAGGTGGAACACCTCGCCGAGATTTGTTCTCGGTGGGTATTCAGAGGTATGAAACTCTCTATCATTTTCCCTGCTCCTATGAACATAGATTTGTCCTTCACGGGTGATGTATAATTATTCTTCCTTGAGGGATGAGAGTTCTCAACGTCGGTGACACGCTCATTCACACCACGAGCCTTCTTTTCAACATTGTTTTTCTCACCTTTGATGTAGCATTCCGCCTTGGAAACTACTTCAACGAGCGTGAGCGTCGACTTTTGGGCGAGGGATTTATTAATGTATCCCATGTTGAGTCTATTTTGGAATGATCCCACAAACATTTATTAATTTAGAAGGATCACCTTGATGATGGCTTATTAAATAAGGCGAGGTAATCCCTCAGTGATCCCAATAGACATTGCCAGATGTTGAACATGTTGGTGGTGGACATCTTCATGTGGTGACTGACGACGAACTGGTGTGCCAACTTCGTTACTAATTCTTGATAATTGTTAATAAAGATACGAAGAAGACCCGTGTATTATCAGAGGGCAGCCTCTATGAGAGTACATGATAACAACTTACACTTCAGAGAGTCGAATGTTCCTATGATGACCATATGTGTGTTGATGAAGGAAAATTTATCGTAGGTGTTGTTTCGTCCATCAAACACTGCCCAGGATGAGGGTTTAAAACCCTCGAGAACAACCTCATCATATTTCGTCTTAGAGGGAATGACGATCCAACATTTCTATCTCTTATGTGGGATTGACCTCCTGTTGGCGTTGTTTGATGTATTGGACACCGTCTTCCAATGTTCGATTGTGGCATCGTAGTTCGTCCATGAAGGCTCGCGTCTCTGCCATGACCTCGACATCCATTATATTGATGATACCCTCAAGAGTAGGGGATTGAGCTCTTCTATTAACTATGTTTGATGATGATTAGAAGTTGGAGTTGAAAATACAACAAAGAATGTGATAATTATTAAAAATAGGTGTGATTTAAGTTAGTTTTATCATACCACGCGATGAATGTCACAACAATGTTAAAAAAAATACATGCGTGTGTCACCCCGGTTAGAGTGATATTGTTAGAGTTAGTTGGAGCAAAGTGAATCCTAGTTAGCCCTAAAAGAGAAGGTATTGACCATATAAAATAAATATATAAAAAAAAAAAAAAAAAGTAAAAGGAAGAAATATGTAATTTAAAAAATGATATTTATGATTAGGTGGGATTAATTGGAATACCCGTTTGGCATGTGGGATTTATTTACGCAGAAGCGTAGACTAAAGAGCCTAATGACGGAGCAATGGTTTGATTCTGCTCCATGAACGCAGGTCGGTAAATTGAAATCAGAAATCTGAATCTGAATCTCCAGGCTATTGATCGTTGAAAGAAATGTCCGCATCGCAATCCCTGGGAGGTTCCTCAAGATGTGGAAGAGTCATCGGTCCATCACTTGACAAGATCATTAAGAATGCCGCCTGGCGTAAGCACTCTCAACTCGTCTCTTCCTGCAAATCCACCCTTGACAAACTCGAATCCATCTCCGATTCTCCTCAATGCGATCCCAATTCCCCTCTCTCAGGTCTCTCTTCCTCAGATGCCGAATTTGTCCTTCAACCTCTATATCTCGCCCTTGACTCTGCTTACGCTAAGGTTGTTGAGCCTGCTCTCGAATGCACCTTTAAACTCCTCTCTCTCGGTCTTCTCTGCGGCGAGATCGATAATTCACAACCTGTTGTTTTCAATATTATCGATGCCATCTGTAAGTCCAGTGGCCTTGGCGAGGAGGCTGTCGAGTTGGCCGTGCTCAGAGTCCTGCTTTCTGCTCTAAGATCCCCCTGCATTCTCATCCGGGGTGATTCTTTGGTTCAGATTGTTAGAACTTGCTATAATGTCTACCTAGGCGGCGTTAACGGAACTAATCAGATCTGTGCCAAGTCTGTTCTTGCACAGATCATCACTATTGTTTTCTCCAGAGTCGAGGAGGACTCCATGGACGTCTCCATTAAAAAAGTTTCTGTTAGTGAACTCTTAGAATTCACAGATAAGAATTTGAACGAGGGTAATTCCATACAGTTTTGCCAAAATTTGATCAATGAGGTCATGGACGCTACTCAGGGTGTTCCTCTCGAAATATCCAAACCCACCCCCCCACCCTTGCCCCCCAAACCCACCCCACCCTTGCCCAAACAAGTTGATGAAACCTCTACAGATACTGAACCTGGACCTGATGGAAGCAAAATAAGGGAGGATGGTTTTCTTCTTTTTAAGAATTTGTGCAAATTGTCTATGAAATTCTCATCTCAGCAGCACCCTGACGACCGCATCCTCTTGCGAGGCAAAATTTTGTCCTTGGAGCTCCTTAAGGTTGTCATGGATAATGGCGGCTCCATATGGCGTGTCAATGACAGGCAAGTACTATCTTACTCTTCACTTGCTACCCAAAAACTAATTGTTGAATCTTATTATTTCATCTATAGGAATGACTCAGACATTGTGAGCTCAGAGTTCTCTTCAGTTTTCTTTTTTGTTCAAGAATCTGGGCTTTCATTTTTGAGAGTTGATAGCGATACTAGTATATTACGACCAATTCTGTTTGAACTTTCGATTTTTTTGCAATGTTTTGTTGTGAACCTCCCAACAGACCCATCTGAAAGTTTCAAGGTCATTTTTATGTGTACAAAACCTCCATGTTAACAGGGTTAGTTAAGACAATTGATTTGGTGCAGAATGCAGATCCATATCTCTTAAATTATAAGGTCATTACTTTTCTTTGGGACAATCTTAGTGAGGTTCCTGGAGAATGCTTGGTATGTCCTTTACTTTGGAATGAGTTAGGTTTTTTTTGGTAAAAAACTAAAAATAGACAATAGCATTTGGTTGAAAATGTTATATATGTAGTCCTTGGTGTGTTTAGTCAAAGTGGAATACTCATATGTCTTAAAAAATCTCTTCGTTTGTAAACTTTTTACCGCACATGTTTGTACTTAGGGTTTGTTTGAGAGTTTAGGAGAGGAGAACTTTAAAATAAGGAAGGAGGATGTGGAAGGAATGGAGAGTTTTTTTTCCTCATAATGCAAAATTATCTAATTTGGTGGAACTAAAAAAATGTATTGGAGGAAGATTTTGGGGGGTTTAGTATGACTTAGATAAATTCTTTAAATTCAATTTATTTCGTTATAATACTCTATTTTATCCGAGTGTTAGAATATATCGGGAATGGATTGGGTACCTTTACTATACCAGTACCTTTGTAACTTTGGTGCAAATAATTGATAAATGAATTGTTTAAATATATTATTTTTAGAGAGAGATGGATTGATTTAGAGAGATATAGAGAGAAAGGTACCAAAATGTAAAGGTAGCCAATCTCCCCTCAGAATATATCTATTTCACAAACAAAAAGGGGTTATTTCCCCAAGATCTTTCTTTTTTCTATATAATTGATAATCAATATTTATGTCATCAATATTTTCTTTTACATAGTGCAGGTTTCTCAATGGCATCAAGCAGTATCTTTGCTTGTCATTATTAAAGAACAGCGCTCTTTCAGCAATGGCCATTTTTCAGCTTCAGTGTTCTATTTTCATGAACTTGTTAATAAAATATAGATCATGCTTGAAAAAAGAAATCGGCATGTTTTTTCCCATGCTTATCCTCCGAGTACTTGAGAATGTGCTTCAGCCCAGTTTTCTGCAGAAAATGACTGTCCTGAACTTATTGGACAAATTATCTCAAGATCCTCAGATTATTATTGACATTTTTGTCAATTATGATTGTGATGTGGATGCTTCAAACATATTTGAAAGGTATCACGCTTTTGTAATATTTTGCTGTTGTTATCTCTTGACAATGTCCACATGCACCAATAACACCGTTACTCTCCTTGATTTAGAGTGTTTGATAAATAGTGTATGGTCTCTTTGGCTTTGTATGAAGCCTAAACTTACCACAATTTTTGTGGATCTTCCAAACCTCACTCATGGCGATTGTTTTGGCCTATATAATACCTTTTTTAGCCCATATTGTACCTCTTTTAGCCTACAAACTGTGTTGGCAGCAGTTAACTCGTCATATTCAGGAACCTGGACAACATGGGGCTCCAATACAACTTCACCAAAGTTCATATTTCCTTTATTTATTTATGTTTGATTTCTGCATCATGTTTTAGTATTTAAACACTTATAATTCCTTAGATATTTGCAGGATAGTCAATGGTCTTCTAAAAACTGCTCTGGGACCACCTACGGGGTCGACCACATCTTTGTCTCCAGCTCAAGATATTACTTTCCGGCATGAATCTGTGAATTGCTTGGTCAGCATCATTAAGTCAATGGGAGCTTGGATGGACCGGCAGATAAGACCAGGAGACTTGGATTTTGTAAAGAGCCCTGAAAGCTCCAGCGTAGGAGAGAGTCCACTAACTCTGAATGGAGAAGACGGAAATGTTTCTGATCTTGAGCTACACCCCGATGTAAATTCTGAATTTTCAGACGCTGCCACATTAGAGCAGCGTCGGTTATATAAAGCTGAGCTTCAGGTTGTTATTATATTCCTTCTGCCGATGACAACTTGTTATATGTCATATTGCTAAATATCATATATACATAGCATTGAGAAATGATCGCTTCATTTTACACGAAAGACCTATCTGTGTCGTGTCTGTAATTATTTTTCCTCTCGCCTCATGCTCCAATATTCATGCATAATTTCATCTTCCTTAGCTTCACATTTCCATATTCTGTGCTGATGCATTTCTGGGTTAAATGCAGAAAGGTATATCACTTTTTAACAGAAAACCTTCCAAGGGTATTGAATTCTTGATAAGCAACAAAAAAATTGGTAGTTCTCCAGAAGATGTGGCTCTGTTCCTTAAGAATACTGCTGGCCTTGACGAGGCCAAGATTGGTGACTATTTGGGGGAAAGGGAGGATTTTTCTCTGAAAGTTATGCATGCTTATGTAGATTCCTTTAACTTCAAAGGGATGGACTTTGGTGAAGCTATACGGTTTTTTCTTCAGGGCTTTAGGTTACCAGGTGAGGCACAGAAAATTGATCGCATTATGGAGAAGTTTGCTGAGCGCTTTTGTAAATGCAGCCCTAGTTCTTTCAGCAGTGCAGATACAGCCTACGTTCTTGCTTACTCTGTAATAATGCTTAATACAGACGCTCATAATAATATGGTGAAAGATAAGGTTTGCCCTAACTAAGTCTTCAATATTTATGTTTAAGGCTCAATGGTTTGAGTATGCTATGTGACATGCTCACTCTGAGCATTCTTTTTCAAATTATTTGACCGATGAAAATTATAAAATATGTTTTGTACCAAGCAGAACTATCCAACAGACAATGCAATTCAGTATTTTCAATAATCTTTAAAATATCAATTGTTTCCTCTTTCTATTTCTTTTATCTTCTTAACTAGGCGTGTGATAATAATGATAAATAATTACATCATACGTGTTAAGGAATCTCAGGAATCATGACAAGCTAGCATGTGTTATAAACTTTTGTAATTGATTTTGACAAAATGTGATTTTAATTCTTTTACACAATTGACATTGCAAATTCTAAGGTAATAAATAATGATAAATTACTTCATTTGTGTTAAGGAATCGCAGTGATTATGATGAGCTATCATGTGTTAAAAACTTTTGTAATTGATTTTGACAAAATATTATTGTAATTTTTCTACAACTGACAGTACAAATTCAGGATATATTGTCTTGCAATTCTAAGGTGTTGGATATGGGTTTGACCGGGATTTTGTGCACATTCTGTGTTGATGGCTTTTCAGATGACAAAGGCTGATTTTATCCGGAACAACCGAGGAATTGATGATGGAAAGGATTTACCAGAGGAATATCTTGGGACCCTTTACGATAAAATTGTTAGAAACGAAATTAAGATGAAGGCTGATTCTTCTGCACCTCAGGGTAGGCAAGAAAATAGCTTTAATAAATTGCTGGGATTGGATGGAATACTCAATCTTGTGAACTGGAAGCAAAATGAGGAAAAAGCAGTGGGTGCAAATGGGCTTCTCATTCGGCATATTCAGGAGCAGTTCAAATCAAATTCACGAAAATCAGAGTAAGCTAAAATATTCAACATTACTCAATGTATGAATTGTTTTTGTTGAATTTTTCAGTTGCAAGGCTATACTTGATAAACCCTTTTTCCGTATAGAATGCATGCTGTTTGTTTGATTTATATAGATTTTCACTTAACTATGCTACCTTGAATCTTTCACCAGATGTCTTTTATCGAACACATACTTTGGGAGAATTCGTAAGATTTAGGTCAGGGAATGTCATTTTAAGAAAAAGATTCTCTTAGGAGATCTTAATGGTCTTTGGGAGAGAGTATTTACAGAATATCGGGGGTTTGCATGGGGATTAGATCTTGGGAAATAAGTATACAACTTTTTTTTATGTTTCTTTAACTTTTACTTTTCTAATAGCCAACACTTGTACAAAGAAATGTGATAAGCGTCTATTCTTATCACATACTAAAGTTGGCGACATGCTTTGAAATAAGTTGGAGAGAATGATAACCTAGCAAAGGGTCTTGGTCGTGAGTGTATGAGGGTTTTGGGAGGCGTAAGAAAGTTATAGTGATATATCTGAAGAGATGATTAACAAAATGATATAGTTTTTGCTGGCTAGTTGTTTATGTATATTCTCCGCAACCAATTATTAGAAAAATCAACTACTTCACACACATTAAGATAATTAGTTATTCTCATTTACCTAAATTAAATTTTTTAAAAATTCAACTTTATTACCTAAATTACTCTTCATATTTTTGATTTCATAAAAAAATTGGACATATAATATGAAAATCCAACTTTTTTCATGTTCTCACCATCAAGATAGCATCTTCCTTCTAAATGTTCAACAGAACTTTTTTTGAACTTCTTATCTTCCTCAGCCTTTCATTTCATATAAGGTTTTTGGCGCGATTTTCTTAACCCTTTGTTCATGTTCTAGTTTACTTTCACAGTTTTGTTTGCTGAGCTTAAACTTGGTGCCGGTTGAGTTTGCTAAACTTATTCAAGACCGGCCAATTTTCAAAGAAAACGTATGCTATCATTTGAATCTGATCTTTTCTCATATTATTCAATGAGGTTTACAAGTATATATACAAGAGGCAAAGTAATCACAATCCCTTAATATTAGGATGAAATTAAGACATAATGAGCTATCTACAGAAACTAGGATATCCTATCTGATAAATCTAATAATAAATACCATTAGTACTCCCCCTCAAGCTTGAACATATATATAAGGAAGTCTTGTTGACGCTCGATAGAATCTTCTCTCCCAAATGAAATGACAATCCACCTCTACACATTGAGTTTTTCACAAAAGATTGGATTTGATGAGAGGTGGAAAGCTGTTTGGTTGTCACAAGCAAGTTCCATTGGAGCTATCTCACAAAAACTTAAGCTCCTGAAGCAAATTCCTTAACCATACAAGTTCACAAGTTGCATTAACCATAACACTGTACTCTGCTTCGGTGCTTGACCCTGTATCAGAATATCCAAGAATATTAGTGTGGCCAGCCATATAAAGAAGCCTTTTTCGTAGCGATCCTTTGATGTATCTTAGGATCCGAACAACTGCGTTTCAAAGACTAACATGGTGAATTGAGACACTGACTACCGACACTAACTGGAAATGAAATGCTTTGGCATGGTCATATTGGGGTATTTTAACTTCCCAACTAACTTAGATACCGGTCAGGGTCTGGATAGGGCTCCTCCTCATTAGGTATAAGCTTCACATTCGGGTCCATAAGAGTATTGACAGATTTACAATCAAGCGTCCCTCTTTTCTTCAGCATGTTAAGAATAATATATTTCCGCTGAAGAAATGACAATATTTGTTTTTGATTGAGCAACTTAATTCCAAGAAAATATCGCAAATCACCAATATCTTTGGTCTTAAAATGTCTAAACAAGTGTTGCTTCACAATGAATCATATTTCCTTCATCATCACATGTAATAACAATGTACTTCACAATGAATCATGCCAAATTGAAAGATAACTCTACTAAGCTTCCCAAACCAAGCTGTTTTAGCCCATAGAACAATTGTTGTAACTTGAAAACCAGATCCGGCTCTCCCCGAGCAATAGAGTCAGGCGGTTGCTCCATATAAATTTCCTCCTCTAAATCACCATGTATAAAGGCATTCTTAATATGAAGTTGGTATAAATGCCAACAACCAATGGCAACCATAGACAAAAGCAAGCAAACTTATACCGTTTTAGCAAGAAGACATAAATTATCATCAAAATCCAATCCATAGATCCAAGTATATCCTTTTTCTACCAATTGAGCATTCAATCGATCCACGTGGCTATTAGACCCAACTTTAGCTGTAAAAACTCATTGACAATCCACTGCAGAAATTCCAGTAGGATGAGAAAAAAAGAGTTGATCTACTAAAAAAGAGTTCATGTACTAAAAAAGAGTTCATGTAAAACCAAAGCAATCATCTCAACAGTCATTGCTTGGTAACAAAACCAATTACCTTAATTGAGCAACTCCAATAACATCTTGGATGAGATTGTGCTTGAATATTCTTACGAATGGTAATAAAAGACAAGGCAGAAACAGTGCAGAATGGCAAGAAGATAACATATGGTAACTCACAAAATCATTAATAGGATGTGGATTGAGAGTGGATCGTCTGTGTTTACGAATTACAACGGATTGGTCAGCAGAAGTGTTGGGTGGGACCGCAGGAGAAGAAGGGATTGGAGTAAGAGCTGAATCACGAGGATTGGGGTGGAAGAACTATACTCGGAGTTCTGTGACGTTAACACTCATAGCAATACCATAATTATGATCAACCTATGAGGAAGTAACTTGTTACGAAACCTAAGTGACCTCAAGAATTAGGATGAGTAATATGGGAGGTGGTATTGAGTTATAATTAGTTGGTGATGCAAAGAACATGGTATCCTCAAAGAATGTGACATTGGCATACACATCGAATGATGTTACTAGTATAATGACATCAATATCCTTTTTGAACCCGAATATATCCAAGAAAAATACATTTGACCACCCGAGCAGACAACATAAAGGGGTCCTGAAGAAATAAAAGGGATTGAGGAATTATACCACCCATGACAAAAGACTAATTGAAGGCCATTTTGAGGTTAATATCAGTAAATATGAAGAAATTAGTCCACTTTTACTTATATTTTGTTGCAAGTAAATGAGCCAAGATTTCCTTTTAACTTGTTACAGAGGGAGTATTTGTGATTGTATATTGGCTCTGCATCGTAAATCCTTTCCATTTGTGCGGTTTCTTTTCTTCTAAGCTATCCGCAAGATTATTTATGAAATAAGTGACCCATGTCTATCAATTTGTTTCCCTAGTAAGATATTCTATTTATCTCTTGTTGCAGATCTGCTTATCATGTTGTCACAGACGTGGCTATACTGAGGTTTATGGTGGAAGTGTGTTGGGGTCCTATGCTGGCTGCATTCAGTGTAACGCTTGACCAGAGTGATGACAGGGTAGCTACTTCTCAATCCTTACAGGGATTTCGACATGCTGTGCATATTACTGCTGTGATGGGCATGCAGACTCAAAGGGATGCTTTTGTTACATCTGTTGCCAAATTTACTTATCTGCATTGTGCTGGAGATATGAAACAGAAAAACGTTGATGCTGTCAAGGTGAATGAATCTTAGTTTGGTTGCTGAAACTTTTCCAAGCAAATTATTCTCCACCATGTATAATGACTTTTTTTGTTTTTGCATCCGTACAGTGCCTATAGGCACCACAAAGCAAATCTCGAAATACATGCTGTCACTATGCTATTTAAATGATGTTTTGAGCTTTTGATTAGTAAATCATATATTGATCTCATTCTAGCAAAATTGTAACTATATAAGAATGAAGTAATAAATGGGTTGCTTCTATTTGATAATATAATGTGGCTATTACACTCTTTTTTGTTTTGCATTTATCATGCATGTGACTCATTTTATATGATGCATATATCTTGCTTATATATTCTACATTTTAATTTTCTACAGGCAATAATATCAATTGCCATTGAAGATGGCGATCATTTACAAGAAGCATGGGAACACATATTAACATGCCTCTCCCGAATTGAGCATTTGCAATTGTTAGGTGAGGGCGCCCCAAGTGATGCAACCTTCTTCACTTCATCTAATTCTGAAACAGAGGAAAGAACACCAAAAACATTAGCTTTCTCTTCTTTCAAGAAAGGAACTCTCCAGAATCCGGCCATGGTGGCTATCGTTCGTGGGAGTCCATATGATAGTACAAGTGTTGGGGGAAAACCCTCTACATTGGTAACACCGGAACAGATAAATAGTTTCATCTCTAACTTGAATCTACTGGATCAAATTGGAAACTTTGAATTGAACCATGTCTTTGCTCATAGTCAAGGGTTGAATGGCGAAGCAATAGTAGCATTTGTGAAAGCTCTTTGCAAAGTTTCCATCTCCGAGTTACAGTCTCCAACAGACCCCCGTGTATTTGGCCTCACTAAAATAGTAGAAATCGCGTAAGTTTCTTTCCCCTTATATATGATAGGTGGTGCTCTTTTTTGCAACATTAAGTCCTCTTTAAGTAATATTTTTGTGAAAAACAATAAACAGAAAAGTAGGATTTTTCTGAATGTTCTTGAGTTGCTTAGCACTCAGCAGCATGCTTGCTTAATTTATGTACATGGAAATTACAATGATAATAAATGAAAGATGCAATTTACAAGAGAGTAATTAAGGTTTGGCTTGGGCCTTTTATGTTTACTTGAAATATATATACAGAATAAAAAATAATATATCGAACAGTTAAACAATGACTTTATTATTTTATTTTATTCATTTTCCGGTTTAACAGTGGTCGAATCGGTTGGACCAATTAAATCATGACCTTGAGCCCTCACTGGTTCAATGCCTGATCCGGTTTTAAAACATTGGTTTCAGTATAAGGAAATATGGAATATCCTAGGATATCAATATGACCAGACCGAATTTCACATCCTCATATTCAATATGTTATTGACATTATCATATTGTAGGGGTTTGTTTACTAGAGATAACTGGTCATGTATTAGGACTATCATGCCTTGCACAAAACAGTGCCTTGTCCTACTACATATAACCTATAGACTTTAATGTTTAACACAGTTGATGTTATCTTCTTTAATAGTTGATGTTCTTAAGTTCTCTTCTCTTGCACACAGGTGATTAAAATTTCTTGACTGAAATTCAACTTGTTTTAAGTTATGAACAGAATATGATTACATTTGCAGGCATTACAATATGAACCGCATTAGATTAGTGTGGTCTCGCATATGGAATGTTCTATCCGACTTCTTTGTGTCAGTTGGATTGTCAGAAAACCTGTCAGTTGCAATCTTTGCGATAGATTCACTACGACAACTTGCAATGAAATTTTTGGAACGCGAGGAGCTGGCTAATTATAACTTCCAGAATGAATTTCTGAGACCATTTGTGATTGTCATGCAGAAAAGCAACTCAACTGAAATTAGAGAATTAATAGTTCGCTGTATTTCACAGATGGTCCTTAGCCGTGTCGGTAATGTGAAATCTGGCTGGAAAAGTGTTTTTATGGTACGTTTAGTTATAGCTTTGGTCATGGTTTTAAATTATTTGGTAGGAAGTCCAAGTTTTAAATCGTCAAGTATTGCTGAACTGTATCTGTTTAGTGACAGAAAATTTGTGTTTGTTTATTATTCTTTACATTTGATCAGGCATACCTTTTTTTCTTCTGTATTTGAGCATATATTTAAGTTACATTTGAACAAAAAGAGGTTTAGGAAGAAATCCTCATTATTGCATTTCTTTAAATCTAAAGTTTGTTATATAAGCATTTCTAGTAAGGAAAATGCAAAAATACTTATACACATGATATATGTTTGAACCATCTCTCTCTCATTTTGTTTGTTTGTTTTTGTGTTGGTAAATTAGGAAGTCCAAAGCATATTCTAATAACCTTAACACTAAAATCGTAAAATTGTCAATAAAAGTTGTACTCTTTAAACTTGTTAAAAAGAGAATGGATACAAACAAGAAAAAGGGCTTGAAGAACACTTATCTAGTCTTATTATTAATGGTTTTTCAACAATCTAGAACAACACTGAAATTTAATATCCCAGCAAATTTTTGATGCAATGACATGTAGTACGTTCACCTATTACATAATGCTCAGACATGAGCTTCATATAAAAAACCGAAATTGTAATCAAATATGCATGTCTTGTTGTAAGGATTTGATAATTCAGGGCATGGAAATATTTGGACTTATCATGCAATTTTCTTGTCTCAGGTTTTTACAGCTGCGGCAGCTGATGAGCGGAAGAATATTGTATTGTTAGCCTTTGAGACTATGGAGAAAATAGTGCGTGAATATTTTCCTTATATTACTGAAACGGAAACAACGACCTTCACTGATTGTGTTGGATGCCTTTTGACATTTACAAATAGCCGGTTCAATAGTGATGTTAGCCTCAATGCAATTGCATTTCTTCGTTTCTGTGCAGTCAGACTTGCTGATGGAGGACTTGTATGCAATAAGAAGAGCAGTGCTGATGGCTCATCAGTTATAATAACAAATGGTGTTTCAGATGTACAAGCTCTTACCGATAACGATGATCACGTGTCCTTTTGGATTCCTTTGTTATCAGGTAAGATTCCTTCAGAAGCTAGTGATTGCTATGGGGCAAGATGTTTTGTACAGTTTTTACACCACTATGCATGAGGGACAGTAAAGCATATTCTTGCCCCGATAAATTGTGCATTCTGTTTGGTTGATTGCCTGCATAAATCTGAGATGTCTATTGCTTGTAAGTTGTAACCATATTGGTGCTTCCCTTACCATACTGTATCTGTAAGCTTTACATTAAATTTGTGTTAGAATCGAGTGATGATTGCTGCAGTAGGTCAACAGAATTGCCCACTGCCCTTCTCTTAATAAAGAAGGTAGATCTGTATATCCTTAGCTCCTAGTTATTGTCAGAAAAGTAAACATGAAGTTATTTCCCCACACTTTGTGCAGCATTGGATAACCCCAATCTTTCTGTGTTAGGATATTTATGTCCATTGTTTTGTAAACCCTGTCTGTGCTTTCTGTTTTGAAGTAATTTCTTTTTGCAGGGTTGTCAAAATTAACTTCTGATCCAAGAACAGCTATCAAAAAGAGTTCTTTGGAGGTTCTTTTTAACATTTTGAAGGATCATGGCCATCTATTTTCACGCACATTTTGGAATAGCATTTTTTGTTCTGTTGTTTTCCCTGTATATAACTCAGTATACGGAAAGCGAGACATGAATATACCTGAGGGTGATTGTTCATCTTCAGCATCTGTGCATACTGAAGGAGGTTCATGGGATTCTGAGACTTCCCCGGTAGCAGCCGAATGTTTAATAGATTTATTTGTCACCTTCTTTGATATGGTGAGGTCTCAGCTACCAGGTGTTGTGTCCGTACTGACAGGGTTCATTAGAAGTCCTGTTCAGGGTCCAGCTAGTACTGGAGTTGCTGGATTAGTGCGTCTCACAGGTGACCTTGGTAACAGGCTTTCAGAAGAAGAATGGAAAGAGATTTTTTTGTGTTTGAAAGATGCAGCTACATCAACAGTGCCTGGATTCATAAAGGTTTTGAGAACCATGAGTAATATTGAAGTACTTAAATTTTCACAGTCTTCTGATCATGATTTGACAAATGACGAGTATGATGATGACAATCTGCAAACGGCCACATATGTTGTCTCGAGAACAAAGAATCATATTGCTATGCAGCTACTTATTTTACAGGTTTACTTCTTGCTCTTTCTCAACTAAACGTAAAAGCATTATAAGAATTAACATTTTTAACATGAGGGCCAAATTTCCTCGTGTTTGGTTCTCCATGCATCCCCACCGATTTTGTCCTTTTCTTATACTTTGTGGTCCATATTTATCCTTAACTGTCTTTTTTTTCTTCTTTCATCTCTATCATAAACTACGCTTGCTACTTTTCTTAAGATATGGAGTTACTTTTGGTTGCTATACTTAGTTTCACCTTTCTTGTCTCCTCACTTGCATGACAAAATCTTTCCACCTAAACCCTACTTTTCCCTCTTCCATTGTCACTATCTCTGTCTTCAATTGTCATTGCCACCATTCAACTCAAATCCCCTTCCTTATACAGCTCTGTCCTTATGTTCTTGGATCACACATTGTTAATGGCCAGGTTGCACACCATATCATGGGTAAAAAAAGGAGATTGATCACTCCCATTTTTGTGGTGGTTGCTCTTATTCATGTCAACATATCTTTCTCATGCATGGAAGTTCATAATGTAAAATAGTCAATCACTTTTAAGTTTTCATCTTTGCATGGGTTCATCTTGATGACAACATTTTGTGTTCTGATTACAGGTTACAACTGATTTATACAGAAAATCCCAGCAATCCTTAACAGCAGACAACATCAAAGTCCTTATTGAATTATATTCATCTGTTGCTTTGCATGCTCGACAATTGAACAGAGAGTCAGTCCTGCTGAAAAAGTTGCAGAAAGCTTGCTCTATCTTGGAATTATCTGCCCCGCCCGTGGTTCATTTTGAAAACGAGGCCTTCCAAAATCACCTCAACTTTCTACAAAACTTACACGACGATCATTATTCTGTGCACAAGGAGATAGATCTAGAACAAGAGTTAGTAACTGTATGTGAAAATGTATTAGACATATATCTAAATTGTGCAGGCTCTGTATCCACATTTCACAAGTCTGATACACAGCCAGTGGTACGAAGAAAGCTCCCTCTGAGTTCAACAAAGAAAGAGGAGATAGCTGCTAGGACATCTCTAGTCATCTCAGCACTGCAAGGTTTGGCTGGTCTGGAAAAAGATTCATTCCGGAGATATGCTCCACGGTTCTTTCAACTATTGGTTGATCTTGTGAGGAGTGAACACAACTCTGGAGAAGTTCAGCTTGCCCTGAGTAATATGTTCCGTTCATCTATAGGCCCCATTATAATGGAATGACAATAGTGACATATTTTTTTTAAGGAAGCCGTTGAGTGTTAGTCGAGTAATTATTTATAAGTTGAGGCACAGGCCATTTGTATAGGCATAGCTAAATTTACTTACCATTGCAGCTATGGCGTGCTAGTTTTGAATTTTTGTGATTATGTGCCATAATGTAAATGATAGATTTATTGAAGCAGCAGTACGAGCTATCACATATAATCTGATACCGTTATTTTGCCAAGATCTAGTTGGGTTGAGTTTTAAACTTTGAAAGGGAGGGAAAAGGAGGTTGAGAGTTGCCAAGATATATTGTTGTGTACAACTCTAGTAATATTACCTTATTTTTATAGTTTTTGAGATGGCGAGAAGCAGTTTTCTCAATGCAGTTTGAGATGGTAAAAAATTGTGAAATATTTAATTTAATGTCCTTAGGAGCGGGTTGGAATATGCAATATTATCTGTTTTCACCACGTGTTTATTTTGTTCCTAAGCTTTTTAAATATATATATATATATATATATATATATATATATATATATATATATATATATATATATATATATATATATATATATATATATATATATATATATATATATATATATATATATATATATATATATATATATATTTTGATACGTTGAAAGCCATATTTTGTTTTTATTGTCACATAATTGATCTATGACATTTAGAGGGTGTTGGAATTAAACCTCAATCTTAAAGAACAAAAATCAATCTATCTTATTAGTAACACTTTTTGTTTTTCACTCTTCACTCGAGTGAATCAACCACACCTGGGTTGCGAGATGATTCACGATGAACATAAATTTTGAGAAGAAAAAAAGATGAATGGGTTGAGAGAAAAGGGGAAGAAGAAGAAAATTCTGTAGAAATTCTCTCTGCCTTAAAAACTAAAAAACTATTATTCAACTTTTCTTCACTTCTTTAAAGTTGAGTTTTCTTGGACACCAAGGAGACTCTAACTAACTAACTTAGATAAAGCATACAAAAATCCTAAGTTTAAATTTGTCAAGACTAGCTCTTTTAACAGCTATACATTTTGACTGCTACATGTATTTCAACAACTATTTGTTGTATTCGATTCTCTGTCAAATACAACTAATATAGACTCTATCAATTTCCTGCTTTGACACAAAGAATTACATTTTCAACACATCACCTAATTCATTGTCTAAGCTATATACATTTGACCCACACACCCTTGATGTTTGCAATCTTATTCGCAAATTTGTATTGTTCCAAGATCAACTTACCATTTGCTACTTGCTATCAAAGATAATGGAACCTAATATCGATGTATTTGCTTCTTCCATGTGCTATCAGATTCTTTGTCATATTGATAATAGACATGTTGTCGATCTTCATGGTTATTGTTGCATGATTCTTTCATGTAATCTCTTCGATCAAATTCACCATTCATGTTGCTTGACATGCACAAAGAGAAGCATCTATGTACTCTGCTTCACACAACGATAACGCTACTACTGATTCTTTTCTTGAATTCCAAGCAACTAGTGCACCACCTAGCATAAACACAAAACCAACTATGAATTTTGTATCCTCAACATCTCACACTAACTCGAGTCGGTGCATCCCACTAGTTTGCATTATTTTTCTTCATCAGTTGCAGGAAACAAAATTCCATAGTTGAGAGTTCCTTTGAGATAACTTAGTATCCTCTTCGTGGTTGTGAGATGTGAAACATATGGCTTCTCCAAGAATCTACTCACCATACCTACATTGTATGCTAGATCGGGTCCAATGTGACAAATGTATCTTAATGATCCAATAAGTCTTTTGTACTATATTGGGTTGACATCATCTCCATTTGAGTCTTTCGATAATTGCAGTATTAGTTTAGTAGTTGTCGAAGTTTCATCAGGGGAGGCCTAAGGTTACAAGCAGTGCTAACACAAGTATGAAAATATAAAATAAAAAGTCACAGAAACCTCAAAAAAGAAGACAAAAAGTGATGTGGATCAATCTTTTCCAAATGGCGAACAACCTTTTGTCAATGTTGAACAACCTTCTACCATTGTTGAACAACCTTCTAATGTTAAACAACCTTTTCTCAATATGAACCAACCTTCTGACAATGTGAATCAACCTTTTGCCAATGTCTTTGACAAGTAATATGATTGGGATGTTGAGATATTAGAAGCAATTCTCAGGAGTGAAGAAGTCTTGGAAATTCAACCATTAAATATTGGCACTTCACATGTGAAGTCAAGTGCAACAAAACCAAGTTCATTAAAGGAAACTGCATTTGATATCAGGACTTTCTTTGGTAAACAACTCAAAGTATGTACTAATAAAGCCTCCAAACTACCAAGAGTTTGGGTATTTTATGAACCAATGCCAAGTATGAATGATCTTGTGAGTATATGAAACATGCTACTCGTTATGTCTATTTGTTACTTATATCATTTATCACTTGTGTCTATTTCTTCTTGTCATCCTAGGTCAAAAGATTGATTCCAACTAACAAGTTGAAGAAAAACACTGACTTGGCAAATGCAACAAGAAAGAGTGACAATCTAAGGACTATCAAATCAAGGGACATAATTGGACCTGGTAAAGAACCTGATAATCCATTGGTGATTAATGGAGATGAAGAGGCCACGACAGATGTTAGTGGTGGTGCAAAGACTTCAAAAAGCTGAACAGACATTTCCAAGGGTCTCACGCAATAAAGTATGTGCTGATATAATGATATTTTTGTTTTGTTTTGTACTGACATATGTTAGTGTTTGAAGATATTTGAATGGTGTACACCATGTTAGTTGTAATGTTTTGTTATGTATTTAACTATGGATCAATGTTCCAATTATACTGAGACCAATGTAGTGTAATGAGTAAAGCATACACTTTTTTGTAAGTTATGTAATAAATGTATTGTCATCAAAATTTATGTAGTGTACTATTATGCTTTGAATGGTGATGTGTAATAATGTCATAAAAATTTATGTTTTGTATTATTATACTTTGTTCCATTCCCCATCAATAGTTTCACAAACCTTCTTTCATTGTGCTAGATCTTCATTCCATATAAATAAGTTACATGTTCAGAATGAACATTTTTTAGAAAAAATTTCTTTTGTTATTGTCCATGCGAATATTATAGGCACACTTTCTCCCAATAGTTGCTCCCAATTGTGTAATGAGAAGATATTAATTTAATGTTCCTTGATGAAGATATCATGAACAATAACTTAAAAGAAAAAACATAATGAAAGAGAAGAAAACAAAAGACGACAATTGAAAAGACAAGAAAGAGATAATAATGTATGGAAATAAATTAAGTTTTTTTTTAAAGATTAAAATATTAAATAACTATGAGACATTTGGTAAAAAAAAAAACAAACTATGAGACATGAGCAAACAGAAGCTGAAAAGTAGGGTGATGTGATTTTTAAAAGGAGTAACCTAGGGTTTGTATTTAGTTGAATGAAGAATGAAGTGATAGTTGCGTTAGTATGTTTGAATTGAGTTTAGTTGAGTAAGATGGAGAAGGAGATTGTAGAATTTGATATTGCGTACCAAGAGGACCCCATTGAGATCGACGAGGAGGAGGACGAAGAAGATGAAGAAGATGAAGACGAAACCAGTGGCGCTGTCTATTTTCCAGAAGCGGGAGATCTTGAACCTTGTGATGGGATGGAATTTGAGTCCGAAGAGGCTGCCAAGGCTTTCTACAATTCCTACGCTCGTCGTGTTGGCTTCAGCACTCGCGTCAGCTCCTCCCGTCGCTCACGTCGCGACGGAGCTATCATTCAGCGACAATTCGTTTGTGCCAAGGAAGGGTTTCGTAATCTGAACGAGAAACGCACCAAAGATAGAGAGATCAAAAGGCCACGAACGGTTACCAGAGTTGGATGCAAGGCTTCTTTTTCTGTCAAAATGCAGGATTCTGGTAAGTGGATTGTGTCTGGGTTTGTCCGAGAGCATAATCATCCACTTGTTCCCCCGGATCAGGTTCACTGCCTTCGCTCTCACAGGCAGATATCTGGATCTGCAAAGACCCTCATTGACACTCTTCAGGCAGCTGGTATGGGTCCCCGGCGAATTATGTCCGCACTCATCAAAGAGTATGGTGGGATTAGCAAAGTCGGCTTTACTGAGGTTGATTGTAGGAATTACATGAGGAATAATCGTCACAGAACTTTACACGGTGATATTCAGCTTGTTCTTGATTATTTGAGACAGATGCATGCTCAAAACCCTAATTTCTTCTTTGCTGTTCAAGGTGATCTTGATGATGACCATCCTTCCATCCACAATGTTTTCTGGGCTGACCCTAAGGCAAGGTTGAATTACACTTTTTTCGGCGATACTGTCACTTTTGACACTACTTATCGCTCCAATAGGTATCGATTACCCTTTGCTCCTTTTACTGGTGTGAATCATCATGGTCAACCGGTTCTCTTTGGTTGTGCTTTTCTAATTAATGAATCCGAGGCTTCATTTGACTGGCTTTTCAAGACATGGCTTATGGCCATGTCTGGACGTCCCCCGCTCTCAATAACTACCGATCATGATTCTGTTATTCAGTCCGCCATAATGCAAGTCTTCCCTAACACCCGCCACCGTTTCTGCAAGTGGCACATCTTTAAGCAGTGCCAAGAGAAGTTGTCTCACGTTTTCCTCCAGTTTCCAAATTTTGAAGCTGAGTTTCACAAATGTGTTAATTTGACTGACTCAATTGACGAATTTGAGGCTTGCTGGTCCACACTTGTAGATAGATACAGTCTCAGGGACAATGAATGGCTTCAGGCAGTACATTCCGCTTGCAGGCAGTGGGTACCTGTATATTTGCGAGACACGTTTTTTGCAGAAATGTCCATCACTCAGCGAAGTGATAGCATGAACTCTTACTTTGATGGCTATGTCAATGCTTCAACCAGTTTAAATCAGTTCTTTAAGCTTTATGAGAAAGCGCTTGAAAGTCGCAATGAGAAAGAAGTAAGAGCAGATTATGACACAATGAATACTTTGCCAGTATTGAGGACTCCGTCTCCGATGGAGAGGCAAGCATCCGAGCTTTACACAAGAAAGATTTTCATGAGGTTCCAAGAGGAGTTGGTCGGCACACTAACATTCATGGCATCCAAAGCCGAGGACGATGGAGAGGTCATTACATATCATGTAGCTAAATTTGGGGAAGATCATAAAGCATACATCGTTAGATTCAATGTTTTGGCGATGAAAGCGACTTGCAGTTGCCAGATGTTTGAGTTTTCAGGTCTTCTTTGCAGACATATTCTGGCAGTCTTCAGAGTTACCAATGTCCTCACTCTTCCATCTCATTATATACTGAAACGATGGACAAGAAATGCCAAGAGCAATGTCATTTTGGAAGACCATTCTTGTGATGTATATACTTACTATTTGGAATCTCATACAGTTAGATATACCACTCTCCGACACGAGGCCTTTAAATTTGTTGATAAAGGTGCAAGCTCCCCTGAAACTTTTGATGTTGCAAAGGATGCTTTACAAGAAGCTGCAAAAAAAGTTGCACGGGTAAACCGAAATGAGGGGAGAACTCCCATCAGCAACGGGAAGGTTAGGAGTCACTTGCTGAATGAGGAAAGCCGTGCTAATTACACTAGTGGCTGCCAGGATGAAAGCTTGGTCGAGCATATGAATAAGGTCAGAAATCCATTTCATGCTTGTTTTGAATCGGGATGTTTGTTCAATTTAAATAATACTCCCTCCGGTCACTATTATATGCAAAGATTCCCTTTTTAGGTTAATTAAATAATTTATGTATCTAGCCTCTATGTAGGCTACATACATCAATTATTTAATTAATCTAAAAAGAGAATCTTTGCTTATAATAGTGACCGGAGGGAGTATGTCTTAAACACTCATTCAACACTTATTTTATGCAATTTACTCTCTAAAATCTAAATGATAAGCTAGTTGCTCATTTTAATTATACATATTTAGGGGGAGTTAAAGTTAGACACAAATGATTTTTATTTTATTTTTTACATTAAACTACCTATTTCCTCCTAAAAAGTTGAGACAATTTTTGTTGTACAAAATAATTTATTTTCCTCAGGACCTCAACTGACTTCAAGCACATTAGTTTGGAAGAAAATTAATCCGCTTAAGATTGGACTTATCATCAATTAGGGCTTAATTTAGTTAACTATTGAATTATGGACTTGACGTAAATAGTACTTTGAAGACTAAATTGTTTTAACTCATCTTTTATGACCTAAATTGGTTTAACTCACTTTATGAACTAAATTGGTAGAGCACTGTGATTATTAGAGAATAAAGTAGTATCTTGAATTCTTGATTTCATTGATTGAGCAAAGTTGGTATTTTGAAAGATAAATTCCTTATAAGTTCTCTCTAGGACTCTCCCCTGACGAAAAAGTTCTCACTTTGATGTTTTAATCCTTACATTACATGTGAGTAAATTTAGTCATCATTTTTCTTTTTCCCCTAGGGATTTGCATTTTGCGCCATTCTGATTACTGCATTCAGTTCTCTGATGCTCACTTTTTTTGCCCGGATTTATTAAGAGAATTATCTGAATCATGGTTTTGAATTAATCAAGGATGCATATTTTGTTGGATCTAGTTTTCATTTGCAATATTTTTCCCTCGGGGCATAAAGAAAAATATGTGCATATAATCTCCGCATTTTATGATTTTTGTCTTCATTAGAGTGTGTTCTCTGAAGACATTTTGTGTCTTAATTCTGGGTTTTAAACTATTAGTGTTGACTGAATTGGCCTGTAGGTGTGGTGTGTTATGGATTTTGGTATATGACTGAAGTTATGTTTGTTGTAAATGATCCCACTTTGGGGAGAAAACACTTTTATTGTTGTTAATAATGTTTCTATGTCTAATAGATTTTACTAGTTCATGTGTTTTAAATATATAACATTTCATACTCAATATGCTTTTGTTTATCTTCATTGCTTGATATCTTGCAGGATGATATGGATAAGCATATCGCAAAACTTACCAATGAGCTTGAGTCTGCAAATAGGAAGTGTGAAATTTACCGGTCCAACTTGCTCTCTGTTTTAAAAGCTGTTGAAGATCACAAGTTAGAGTTGTCAGTAAAGGTGGAAAACATTAAAATAAGCATGAAAGACGGCCTCTGAGGATTGCGAAGTACATAAAAACAGATAGGATAACAAATGAAAATGATACCTATGTTTTCATTTTTGGCAATCTAGTTGATGCTCCCATGGTAACCATTTTGTTTAGTTTTTGTAGAAATTTATAGCCATTTCAACTTTTGCCTTCTCTCTATCCCTTATATAAATATAAAGATGAGATGATTTGCTATGTTTATTATGTCAAATTTAACTTTTATAATTGAAGTCTTTCATATGTAATTAATAGTTTCTGTAAGTCCAGTAATTGTATAACTACTTATTAAATAAAGTGGTGTTCAGAGTTCCACGACTAAATTCTTCCCTTAGTAAGAAACCAGTAAGACACTCATACTAATCTCCATGGTCTTTTTTTTTTGAGGTCGTAGTGGGCTCCGCTCTCTCAGGTTTTAAAATGTTGTCAAGATTGTCATGATCCTTAAAACTTAGAACTTGAGTAACATACACCTCTTCATTTATAAATATGTTCAAGAAAGCGGACTTAAAGTCCATCTAGTATAGCTTGAAATCAAGGCAATAAAAATAGCAATAAGAGTCTAATGTATTGAAAACAGGCTACATGAACATAGGTCTCCTTGTAGTAAGTATATCCTTCCAACTTTAGTTTTTAGAACGTTGGACTAAGTTCAATGTGTCATTTACATCATAAAAAGTTGAGTTCATCTTGAGATATGAAAGTAAAATGATTATAGAAATTAAGTGTGTGCTTACTCTCTTTTTGACATCTTTTAAGATGTTATCCAAATATGGACCACATATGTTTGATAGTCAAATGTATTAAAAAAATAAAGTTGCTTTCCTTTTTATAATTTTTAATGTCCTCATTCTTCGGAGCGTCATTCTTGTCTTTATCTTCTATGTTCACACTTGAAATATGAATAATAGAAGATATACCTCTCCCAATCTCTTGGGGTGTTTGACTTTATTTACAAATTGAAAGATAAACAAGGTGGATAATGATAGTGTTCTTGTTAATTATCAATAATGATATTGTGTTCCTATTATTGTCTTGTGTAGTTCAATTATTATTAGAATATTAAATTGTTTTTACTCATCTTTTAAAAACAATTGATAGAGAGAATAAAGTTGTAATCCCTTCCTCTCAAAATAAGTGTCATATTCACATTTTTTCTTTGTCTCAAAATAATTGTCCATTTACAATTTCAATACATCAATTATTATTATTTTTCCACTATTATACCTCTATTTATTAATTTTCACTTTATTCAACTATTCTTCTAACTATAATTAATAGGAGTATTCTAATAAATGACAAAAAAAAATTCACCAAAATTAACTCATCCAATCATTTTCTTAAAAACTGCGCACTGTTCAAATAAGACAGGACGAAGGGAGTATCTTGATTTCAATGATTGAGCAAAAGATCAATTATCAGTCCAAATCATTGCCTTATTTCACAGCTATAACTTCACAAATTACTAGAAAGATCAATCATCATTCCAAATCATGACCTTTCACAAAGTTAATTGAAAAACTATTGAACTAAAGAAAAAGGTGTAAAATCTATTTGAGAAAATAGAATTTCATGAAGGAAATTTACAATAAAAAATTATATTAAAAATTACAATATATAGACTGTAAATCAATGTTAAATAACTGAGCAAATGAACTAGAACTAGTATATTTTAACTTGACGTGTTAAAGGCAGATAATCAAAATTTATCAAAAGAGTCTTCTTTCTCCTAACAATGTGGAATATCAGCTGATGGACTTTCTTGTGGCCAAAACACTGCATTTAACAACAAAAATCAATTAGGTAGAGGCATACCATACAGATAAAAAATAATCCAAGTAAAATTGATAACACCCTTTATAACACTAAAAAATTGAAATTGAGAGATCCTCCACTCTTTCCCACATAAACTTTCTTTGAATTTCTTGAATATTTTCTACGACTGTTTCTGCTCTTTCCTTTTCCACCTACCCTAACCTAGACTTTCCTTTCAAAATCATCAAATGAGTTTCTACTTGACCGCTATTAAGTTAATCCTTTCAAAATATGAAATGCGAACTTAAATAAATAAGTTTTTGGTGAATGATATATTTCCTAGATTACTAAACAAATATGATCAAAATGCGCATATTATCCACGCAGTGAAAAAGATGTAACAAGACCTGTATGTTAGACTGATGCTGTCAGGGTCTAACAAGCCAACTGGATAAGTTCTTTCATTGATGTTCGTCACAACTGGAACATAATTGACTCCATGTTCTTTCATAATCATTTGAGCATGATGAAGTGTCATATCTGGAGTAGCTGTACATGGTGCACTGCATATTCCTCCATTTAAAACACATAATTCAGAAACTAAAATCTCCTGTCAGAGGAAGAACCAAATAGTCAGATTTGTAGAGCCACTCAGCTATATATTGTTTAAGAAGTATATATTGATATAGTAAATGGCCCCACTACGCTATACCACTGAGTCATTCTGACTCATTTGAACTGAATCGAGCAATCACAGTAGCCAAATTATCATTTCATATAGAGACATTATAGGTAGCCGTTTTCCCCTTGAAATTCACTTAGACAATTCTACCTAATAACTATGCATGAAATCCTTCAATATGATGCAACAAAAACGTAATATTATCTTCAAGAGATAAATCCACGAGGTCTATTTAAATCTGTCTGTGCTTTACAGGTTACATTAAATATATAGAGATTTCACATTTGTTATAAGTATTATATACATTTGGATAATTGTAACGAGTGCTGGTTCCGATGAATGTTGCAGAATCGTCAGGACTTAGTTCCCCAATTATTCAATGTATCATCAAAAATGTTTATCAACCGCATTTGATGGGTATAAATTTAGCTTACAGTTGTAAATAATCTAGGTTGTCACAAAGGTTGCAAAACTAAAATAATTTCACATCAAATTGAGATTAAACTTTCTTGTACCTTGGAATTTTTGCTTCCAGCTTTTGCAGATTTCCCGTACTCTTGAATGTCTCTAAGTGTCAATAAACCAATCAAAGTATCATCAGTATCAACAATTACTGCACAAGACTGTTTCTCTGCAAGCATGAGATCGATTACTTTAGTAAGTGGTGTGCACATGGAAACCGTCACATATCTTGTCTTCATGGCTTCCGAAACTAATGCTCTCGTTACATAATTCACTGTTTCATCATTCTTATCCTCTACCCTACTTGAACTTTCCACTTGAGATGAATTACTCAACAATAACACACCTTCAGCAAAGGTATCCCCAGTAGACGACTTAATTGAACTACGAGAAGATATCTCTGGAAGTGAAGAATAATTTGAGTTTTGTATCTTCAACTTTTTTCCATCCCTTTCATCACCTCTCTTTGTCTGTACAGATGAAATCCAAGAAGACAAGCCTACTGCTCCAAGTAGGGGTAGAACAATCCGATAGTCCTGTGTCAGTTCAAACAGAAGCAGAACTGCAGTAAGTGGCACTTGGCAAACTCCTGCAAGAGTCGCAGCCATTCCAACCTGCAAAAGGAACTTCGATATGATCATCCGTGCCACGCCAGCTTCTTTTCCTGAACATTTGCAAAAGACAGATGAAATAAAATACTGGAGCTTTCAGTCTCTAACCCTTTCTATGTCATTTTCAAGCTGAAATCTGTTCTTACAAGACTTATTCGACCGATCAAATCAAAATGTAGCAGCATTCCAGCATTGACAAGCATATACTAGGGAGCTACTTGGACCAAACAAAATCTAGTCCCACATGATATGATTAAATTCTCTTCCTATTTTTCCTGGTTAATTTTTAATTATAAATATTCCCAAGATATCTTGATATTATTTTATATTATCTTATAGGATTAACTTCTATATTTCCTAACTATACTTATGACCTGTTTACCTATGGAGTCTTGCGTTAGAGCTTCATCTTTTGTATCATCAAACAATAAATCATATGATACCATAAAATTGTACAACTTTTTTTCTCTTCTCCATCTAAACTCCAATGATTTCAACATGGTACTAGAGTAGTATTATTCTTTGTGATTTGTCCCTACACTATTGTGTTGCCATGTTTCCAAAAGTTTGGGACTGCTAAGATAATTGTATTTAGAATCCTTTTGTCACAGAAGTTATGTTGGAAAGATCAAATTGATCTCCCATCTGAAAGAGAAGAAAAATATGATCATTCCAATCAAAACACAAAACACCTAAAAATTATAGTGTCAAATAGGAAGTATAGTACATACCAGGCCATAAGCTTGTGGTGAGGCGACTTCCAAAAAAGAGAGGTCAATCACAGAATTAGAGTGAGCAACAGCCATGGCAATTAATTTCCCGTAAGCCATCCCAGTTGCACCGCCAATAAAGAGAGACGGGGCATAATAGCCTCCCACTAATCCAGAAGCCCGGCATAGAGCAGTAGCCAGTATCTTGACAGCGACTAGTTGAAGCAATAAGTCGGTGGAGAGAGGTTTGACAAAAGGGCGAGATTCTAACAAAATGTCAACATTCTCAAAACCCCAGTAGAGTATTTCCGGATATAACAATGCTATGAACCCAACCGATAATCCTCCCAATATAGGGAAAGAAGCTTTTGGCATGCCAGTGGCCTTGTGAAGATTGTCAAATATAGTAAACATATAGGACGTAGACCAAGATAGGGTCAATGATACGAGACCACACAAAATACCCAGCAACAAATACAATGGGAGCTCTGAAATGAAGTTGAATAAATGAGTAAAAGGTATGAGTTAGTAATTAAAAATAAAGAAGAGTTAGTTAGTTAGTTACCAGCAGGAGAACGGAAGTCGTAATCTGGAACTTGAAAGGCGGGTTGAGAGCCAAGTCCAATCTGAGAAATAACAGAAGCAATGACAGCACTGAGAATGACAGTGGAAGTAGTATTGGTAAGGGATAAAGAAGAATTAGAATCAGAGGGCCACAAGACAGATTCAACGGCGAAGAAACAACCAGCAAGAGCAGAATTGAAACCAGCAGCGAGACCGGCAGCAGATCCAGCAGCAAGAAGAGGGAGGATTGTGGCGGAAGTGAAGAGAGGAGTTGAAGCAATCCATGTGGCAATGGAGGTGCCGATATCGACACTGGGACCCTCAGGACCTAAGGAATTACCGGTGCCTAAAGTAACGGAAGCTGAAATAGCTTTCAAGAAAGGGCGGGAGCGGGAGTTGGAGTTGGAAAGGAGGTTGAGGAGAGAGACGATAAGACCTCCGAAAGCAGGAACAAGTATAACCCTTTTCCACGTATCCTCAAAAGGAGCTTCTCTTAACCATGAGGCTCCTCGATCGGGTATCCCATCCCAACACAAATCACGAATTTCATCAACCTGAAATCATCATCATCATCATCATCATCATCATCACATAAATAGGAATGAATGGAATGTTTATGAACCAACTTACAACGTTGTTGAAGACAACAACAGCGACGCCGGTTAAGAGACCAACCAAGCATGAAGATATAATTCCTGAATTACGAATCGAATGAGGTTGTTGCTCTTCCACGTTGGTGTCTCTACTGCGAGGTACATAAAACCTGGACCTTGCTGGACCATTTTTCTTGATTGAACAAGAATGATGGAATAAGGAAGAAGGCGAACGAGTGAGAAGAAGAAAGCGATGATGATGTTGAACTCCAACTCCAACTCCAACACCAACCATTTCTCTAAATATTCCATCTTCCCTCGCCATTCCAACTAGTTATTTATTATTCACTTCCACTTTTAGCCCACAACTCAAGATTTTTTTATTTTTTTTGTTACATTTACTTTACGCTTTACTAATATACATTAATCTAATATAAAATATCAAATTTGTTACAAACTTTATAGAGATGATTTTTTACTATATAATGCATGCAATAAATTCAATTGTCAAATCCATATTTCACTCTTCAAATCACAAATAATCAAAATAAATTCACATTCATATAACACCTTGAGTTTTAGAGTGTATCTGAGATAGTATGACATTGTTCATCATCCTCATCTTTAGTATTTTTCATTGTTGAGGACCTTAATCAATTTTCTCACAAAAGATTGTCCAGGTCATATGTGACTAGATTTTCTATTATACAATATCCTTCAACCACTCAACTTCTTGACCAGCGGAAGCAAGAGCCACTAACTGCTTCTATGGTTGAAAGAGTAATACATATTTGTTTCTTATTCTCCTAAGAAATTACACATTCGGTTAGTGTTAATATCCACCTAATTGTGGATTTATGATCTCCAACACTCGATATTCAACTCTCATCGGTGTATCTCTCTAATATGACAAAAAACCTACCATAATAAATGTCAAGATTTTTGGTTTTCAAGAGATAGCCGGAAATCCTTGTGTTGGTCTTCACCAATGCTCACTATTTGGATTATTAGTAAATTTATTCATTTTACTAACTATAAATGTTATATTGGATCTGATACATTGCATCAAATACATTATACAACCAATTGTACTTGCATATTTCAATTGAGCCGAACTCTTCTATCATTCTTTTGAAGTTTGAATTAGAATCAAATGGAGTGGTCACTTCCTTATTTAACTTTACTTTGATCCCTAAAATTATGCCAACTGGTCCAAGATCTTTCATCTTGAGTGTGATCTACAACTTTTACCTTTAGGTTAGGTTAGAAACATTTATACTTTTGTTGATCTTACTTATATTTATGCAAAAATCATGTGATTCTAAAATACCGTCCAACGATAGTAATTATAATTTCGACTAGTTCTCTGATAGTGAGCATGCTAGTGTCCACTAAGATATCATATCATCCATTAAATAAATTGTATCTATCCATATTTTTTCCCAAATAATATTGACAAAACTATAGTTAATATTATTTAAATTTTAAAAACAATAAATAAATCTTTAAATAATGATTTTCTCTAATCTTCTTTTTCACTTTCTTCTTCTTTTACCATTAATGAAAAAACAAATTACTTTTTATTGCACTTATATGCCATCAAGAGTGTTGCTAGACAACAAAGTTCTCCATCAACTTCCAACTGCGATTTAGTTCTTCAAATTATTAAATAAAATAAAAAATAGTTCCTTAAATATATCTACAATCCAACAAGATATGCAAATGCCTATAACATTAGACTTAATGCCTTAATCATCTGCTTACAATATAGTAGAACTTACATACCACCTTTCAAGAACACGGTTCCATCTCAGTTGAGAAATACCCAAGATGGATTTCAAAGTATACACTAACACTGAACTAATTGTTTCAAAATTAAATTTGAAATGAGACTAAGCAACAACGAATAAGAATTTAAAATATCCTATGTCGGAAAAATATAGGGCAGCCAGAAGTCATAGTTATCTTTGGATCTTCCCAGCAGAGTGCAGATATATTGAAACAGAGACAACACTGTAAACATATTTAACAAATTTTTACTCAAGAGAAAAAGAGAAAGCAGAGGATTATATAATTTCATGCAATATTAGAAAATGAAGCATTGAGCTACTTCCCAATGGAATGCACATGAAAATGAAGTTTTAAAAATCTAATGCGAATTAGGATTAAAAGCCAACAAAACTTCGATATATTTTAACATACTAATTTCAGACGATTTAATGTGATGAACTGATGTTCTCAGTTAATCCCTATTTAATGCATGTGAATGCTTGGCCATTGGAAAAAAAACACAACCTTGTAACATGCAAGCCTGTTCGTGATATAAGTAACAACTTACATTGTTCCAAGGAAGAATGCTAGGGAGAGATGGAAGCCAAAAAGGAATACCGAAACAACTGCTGTAAGAAGCATTGCCACTGAAGTAGAATACACCTGTGTAAATTGAACCAATTTGGAAGTTAATCATAAATTTGAATAAATAAAGTATGTAAAACACTCATAAACACGCATATAGAGTGCATTTGAAGCTTAACATATTAATAGTGTTATAGATGTTGGTATGAACTTGTTCAGACTTTGTGATTTTTCTAACCTCTGATTATATCATATTAATAGTATGTTGTTATGAAGATACATGCTTAAAACTCCAATTACAGTGATTTTCATACAAGCAAAAGTCAAAAGAGAAAAACAATGGCATCACTACGAGTTATAACTCTATTCCCACAATATCTTTACAATTTTTGTAGTCATTTGACTGTTTCTAAGATGAGCAAACATGACCTTAAAGTCTAGAGACACCTAATAAAAAGGTTATTCTGGATTCTAGCATCTACATGAACTATTCCAATTATAAGAAATGCCATAATCTTAATTACACTATTTGATGTTCCGATTCTACAGACACGTGTAAATATTCAATCATAGAAATATCACATTATACAGTCATAATCCCAGTCTTACCTTCACAATGTTGTCAGCATATTTCATTACCATTGATACAGCAATTCCACTGTCAAAAACAATTAGGAAAACAGAAAACTCAGATAAAATTGAAAAAAAAGAGAGAGCAGTTGAAAATTGAAATAACTGATGATAAAATTGAAATTTGGACTATGTCATGATGTTGGCATTTGGCTCTTCTGAGACTTACACACAGTTTCATCAACAATATTAAAACTTAATGTTGTTTTATCTCTTTTGATTCCCATACTTCACATCACATCAAAAGTAACCATCATTTCAGGAAGAAACAGAAGAAGACAAAAAAAAAAAAAAAAAAACTAATAACTAAATCACATTACAACTTGTCCATCACATGTCAAATTTCCCTGACTCATTATCCCATGTCAGCAGATTGGATCTCAATCCAACAACAAGATATTCAATTAGAAATAGGAGTTAAGGAAAATCTCCCAACATTAGAAATGTTTTATAAAGCTCATCAGTTGACATTTACCTGAGTGCATGGTTGATAATCATAAGAAAGGTAATGAACGAATATCCATGAAAGAATCCCCTGCATATACATTATAATATAGGAAATAAGTAACATATTATTGGTATGACATTTTAGGCCTTATAATTACAATGGCAAAAGTATTTTCTATAGATAACACTTGCCGATTGACTTTGTTATCCAAGTTTAATGAGAAGGAATTAAATTTATGCAAAAAAAAAAAAAATTCATGACAAAATCGGAACATATTAGTTAGAAAATACCAAAATAAACTGCAAAAGTAAAATCAGAAAGAAGTGGTTGACTTACTTGTTCACCACTGCATCAAAATCTTGAACCAATATTGCAATAGCATTGAAGCCCATGCCAAAGATATACAACCAGAAATTTTGAACATTTATGTTCCGAGAAGGACGCTTTTTGATAATAGCCTGCCAATATGATTTTAAAAATAAATACAAAGTCATGATTGTTCGCTAAGAATCTTACTCGATGCTACAGTAAGAGAATTAAAAAACGTTATTCTAAGCTAACCGATATATCCATTGACCAATCAAATTTAACTCGAGTATTAATATATTTAGATAACAAATTAAATATTTTGAACTTGATACAAAAGTCTTCGAATTTTAAACAATTTTTAGCATAATATTCATCCAGATTTAATATATTCCAGGAGTTAAAAGAAGTCAACAGTATACAGTACAAAATTAGGCAGTGGATTGAAGTAGGCAGTCATTCAAGAAACCTCAAGAGATTAATGTAACTGCTTTAAATTAAAATCACCTCAGTATACACTCCTGCAAAACCACTCAAGAGAGCCATGACCTGAAAAAGAAAACCTCATCATGATCATTTCAACCATAAATATAGTTATTACTACTTTATATTTCTAATGTGTGAGTACCACAAATGTAAGCAACTCACGATTGCCATCACCCAACCTTGAACGGGAGTTTGAAGAACATGATCGGAACTGAAAAAACAAAGTCATACAGATATTAAAAAGAAATATCAATAAAACAACAAACTTGTACCATATTTTTATATTGTTTAAAGAAGTGCTTAAACATGAAATGGAAAAAGAAGAGGGGAAATAATAGATACTTAGACTAATAGGATACCAAATTGATATGGTGTATCATGATGTGATACAAGGGTGGCTATTAATCTCTTATTTAGACAGTGCATAATATTGAAGGATGCCTATTAATCTCTTTAGTACAAAAACACATTATATATAGAAACAGTCTTCTGATCAGAAGCTCAAGAGCTACAGCCTACAGGCACATAAACAAATTGCTTATATTAATTTTATCTAGGCTATGCTTGGATAAACAACTTTTTTGCAACTTGTAGCATAATTGTTTATCATGATAGGTCATATGATAAACACTTATGCATATGCTATTTTTTTCGCAAAAGATAAAATAAAGTTAAATTTAAGTTAGCTTACTTTTTTATAAGCTATAGACTGTTTTCATAAACTATCTTGGAGAACTTATGAACAATATCATAAGATGTTTTCGTAAGTTCTTCCAAACAATCTGACAAAATTTAAGCCATTATATAAGCTCAAGTAAGTCAATCCCAACAGTCTTACAAAATTTATGCTATTAGATAAGCTCAAGTATGTCAATCCAAACAGACCCTACCATAGTCCACAAAAAAGATTTCACCTTTCTGGGAGCGATAACCATTAGGATATCAGGATTCTTAAATCCTTAGAAGCCTTATGCATCATAATCTTAAACAAATGTGCTACGGTTAACTCAGAAATCTTTTTCTCATTTTTGATAATTTCCACTTTTTCCATATAGTTTCACAAGTAATCTTCAAAGCACACCGGAATTGATAAAGGATAGCAGACACTGGGGAATAGATTTGCAAGTATAAGCATTATTTATTTCTCTCTAATGAAGTAAAAATGCAAATAGATTTACAAATTCCATAGGTCAAAAAGTGTTTACACGCTCTCGATCATTCAGATTTCTGCAGAAATAAAAGTTCATAAACAAGTTGGAAGTTGGAACCATTGGGATTGTAAATAGGATATAGGGGCCCAAGGGATAAGATGATAGAGGCAAGGGGTATAAAAAGAACTAGTATAACATAACTCCTATTGTAGCTACTGTGCCCTATCTGCACAGTATACTTGCCCTGTACAACTGCTCCTAACTAATCCCTAAGATCTGAGAGCTAACTAACTGATTCAGTTGGCTGTGAGTCTATAAATAGATCACACCTATTGTAATTCAGTTCAGGAAATATATAAAACAGAAAACAGAAGAATTAACTCAGAATACAAATACAAAAGGGATGGCGACATGGCCTGCTTTGGATTTGTCTTACTTTGAATTCAACTGAGCTGTAGTGCACCCAGCAGTTAGTAGAACAAAAGCAGCCCACTGAATCTCACTCAACCTGAAATGTAATGAGAACACAACACTAAGCAGTCTCCCAAACCATGAATTTTGGTGATACAGTCAACAACATAAATAATTGGTTAATCTTTAGGATTACAATAATTTTTGCAGAATAAAGAATAGTAGCACTGAAACTTAGAATACAGAGGATTTGATCCATCCCCAGAAGTTACTATGATGACAGGAGAATTGAAAACAAGTATTTATTATTTAAAGAAATAACAAAAAACAGGAGCGGTACCTTCGCTTAAGTATAATTCTGTAGAGCACGCCTGTACTGATAATATTAAAGTTCTTTAATATCTGATATCCTGGAGCATCTACATATGCAAAGATGTAATACTGCCATAAAATTGAAAAGTACTTACAATCATATTGTTGTTGCGAAGAAAACAAGTTTGCATGGATGAAATAACAAACATAAAGCAGTGGTGACTAACCTGAAGCAAATTTTTGACAAGGTAAAGTGCTGCTGGGATAGGATACACACTAACTTCGTCAAACGTTGTAGTCAACCTAGGTTAAAGGCAGAATGAACATCAAATAACTTAAACTCATTTTATATTCACAGCCAAGAAGGGAAGAGATAAAAGAGCACCTGTTGTCGTCGGTTACACCTTCTGTTCTCCAAGTTGTTGCCAAGGAGACGAGGGATATAGCACATTTTAAAGACTCAACCAAAAAGTTAGCAGTAGTAACACTATACTCATAGTTGCCAGCTCTCTTAGACCAAACAATTAGAATGGCTTGGGAGCTAGTAAGAATAGTCAATGCAAATGTAACAAGAGACCTATATGATATGAAGATGGAAGGAAGGAATTAGTGTTAGGTAGTTAGAGAGAGATATAGAGGAAAGTTATGAATCATACTTGCGTTTCCACTGTGGTTTGGTCTTGTGAGTGTCAATTTTGGGTTCTCCGGAGGCGGAAGGGACTGAAAGCGTACAAGGGAATGAAAAGATAAGAAAAAGATGAAAATGGGAATTAGAAGAGAACGAAGAGAGCATACCTGAAAGCAAAAACGATTTTTCAACATCCTCAACCTCCACATCCCTATCTATATCTATATCCTAAGCAAAAATTGTTGTATTAATATCAATCGATTGAGGAAATGGATGAATCAATGTTGATAAAAGCACTCACCTCATCTTTGATTTTCCTGTACTCCATTTTACTAGATCTTGATTTCACTTCAATTCAAACAGATCTCATTCTCACTCTCTATTCCCCCTTTCTTTTTCGCCTTATTTCCACCATCACCGTCTTTGGACTTGGACTATTTTACTTTTTGCACCCTCGTAATCTTACTCACACTTCTTTTTTTAAATCATTTTTTTATTTTATTTTAATATAAACATCCATGCCTCATTACTTATATATTATATTCAAATTGTTTTTTAATCTATGAATTAGGATTTTTTTTCCTTATTTTATCTTTTTGATGTTTCAAGATTACACACTAGATCATTCAATATATAATACAAGATTATAAATTCGGATTAATATTTTGCATCATGAGGCTTCATCAAATTATGGTATGCTAAATTGTCAAAGATGTATTTTTTAAATTAATGCAGACAGAATTCGGTCATAATTTTCAATATTTCTCATGTTTTAACTATAAAATAAATATAACGATCATTATCACGACTATATATATTGTGTATAAGTAGGATAAAGTGGCCAATCGGATATACGAGGAAATGTTGTAGCATTCACACCTAAAAAACAAGAATCATTAGTTAGTAGTGTCATCGCAATGATTAACAAAATGACACATATACAATATTAGTCTAATAAATATTACCGTCAAAAGTGTAATTTTTCAACTATCTTGATAACTAGAATAACTTAGAATACAACAAATATGTGGCCTCTTAATTCTGCTCATGGATACCTGATCGGGATCACCATTAGTCTGTTGTGCACTTAGTATCTTTGCATCAAACACCTACCTCCTGCAAATAGCTAAATCTAGCGTGAGCAACATATGCCTTGTCCATCTCCTTCATAGCACTTTGAGGGATAAGTCATAAATACTCTACTATCAACTCAAGTCTCTCTTCCTTGTCACATTTCTCATGGTCTAAAAACCTCCTTATTACCGAAAGATGCAACCGACACGCGACACTTTGAGAGAGTTCTGACATTTTGTTTAATATGAAAGTGAGGATGGGAAGAGACAAGCGCGCACATATTTATGTTAATATATTTGTTATAATTTTTTTCTCATAGATATATATTTATTTGTTAATAAAATATTTTTTATAGTTATATATAAAAGTGTCAGGTCGATTATAACCTGTAATAAAATGTAAATTACGTTGTAATTTCCATAATAAAATGAAGTTATAGATATAGTACAATCTCCGATGATTTCGTATACACTACTAGTTCATTGAATATAATAGGATCCAGATTAATATTTTGCACAGGGAAGCTTAATGAAATTATGGTATGTTAGTTGTTGATGTCCAAGAGAGAAAAGAGAATAAACCATTAACTCACATAACAAAACCTATAGTACAATACATGTATAAAATGATTATTATTGTCGTTAATAATTAGACAAATGTAGACTACCTTTTATTACACTTGGACTTCATATGGGTCCAGGTAGGTACACCGACAATACCTCAATCTAACCAATGAATATGGTGGCAACTTATACAAAATAAATAGTTATTTTATTTACTTTTAAATTTTTAAACTTTTACACATTTATACAATTAAATTGTACTATAATTTTATTTTTTAAAACTTAATTTATAAAATACAATTTTATAAATATTTAGTTAATATGATCTAATTAAATTTGATTGTTTTATGTGATTTAACTGAATAAAATAAAATTATAAGCTTAAGAAGTATTTTAGGTAGGCAAAGGAAGAAAATTGTATATATTTATATATATGTTGGTATAAAATAGCAATGGGTGTAAATAGTGAAGAAATAGACCCCACAAAGAAGGGAATAAACAGGCTGTGATAGAGCTGTGAAGGATACATTTCACCATAATATTATCATCATGACATGAGTTCTCCACAAACAAAGCTACCAAGGTTTTAGTAAGCAACAAATAACACACAAAACACACAACAATATAGTACATCATCATCATCATCATCATGAGCAGAAGCTTCTTTCCCAATAGAAGCGGAAATGCCCTCCCTGTATCCACCAAAGAAGACGATGATGCTGTCACAGCAGGAGGAGGCATACGCAGACGTTTATCAAGTTCCTCCCTCCACAACATCTCTGCAGCAGCAACTAATTGGTCATTTCCCAGATCCAAGTCCGCAGGTGATTCCATCAGAACTTGGTGGCTCTGGATTTTTGCATGGATCCTCTCCAGGAAACCTATCTTTGCAACAGATCTGGAAATGAACGAGCAGGAAACAAAGCACCTCGCATCCGCCGACAGAGGAAGTTGGAAACATGTTATCTACAGGATGCGTTCTGAGATCAAAAGAATCACCAATTCTGATCACTCTCATCTTCCTCAAACCTACACGCCAAATCCAAAAACAACCATATAATTATTTTTGTGAATGCATCTTCAAATAAATTAGTCTCAATATTCTTAAAATTCCTTCTTCCTTATGCTACTATAGTAATTTTTTTATCAACAATTGTTTGTGTAATTGTGTAATATTCATTGTTGCCTTGTCCGTCGTAAACGTGACAAAAAAGGTTGTACGTAATTACATTTGTTATTCTCTCTATGTATTATAATAATAAATAGGTTGTTGTTTTGTGGATTGCAATATCATCAAATTCTATATATTTACCAGCTGTTCTGTGTCGGTGCTATAATAGCTGGCTTTGTTGCCATTCAAAAAGAACAAAAATAAATCTACCTGGTGGGGTTTCAATTTCATTATGAAACAATTAAGTTTAACCTTTGACGAAAGAAACAAGACAAAAACAGGTAAACTGATGCGCGAAGGCTGTATTTGGACGGTTCCACCGCATAGAACAGCACACTGTTATGATGCTACATCACATGTTTTGGCTTTCTGTCGGTGCATTACTTGGTTTTCCAGTTGTCATAAATAAAAACATATATAGATTTCCATGTTTTTGCATGTGCATTACCTAGCATTTATTCTCATCCACATTCGCTTTCATTAGGCTAACATACCTCGTCCCTCTTCATTCACACCTGAATTCTTTTCGTTTTTGACTTCAATCCTCTTTCTTACATATAAAATTGCCAAAAACAAAGTATTTGATTGGAATTTACTGCATAAATTTTTTTTACAAGAATAGTAACGGATTTTAAGGTAGCGGTTGACAAATAAACTAGCTTATAGCTTATAGTTGATAGTTTATAGTTGATGGTTGAGACTTATAGCTGATAAACTAATTGAAGTGTTTGGTAACATTATCAGTTTAACTGACTTATAAAATGACATAAAAGATGACTTTAATAATTGAAAAACAAAATCTTGTTTATATATTATTATTCATTTATAAAATACTGTTTATATAAAAAAATATATAGAGAGAATTTAAGTCAATGATTGATAATTGTTCAGTCTGATCCGAGTTTTAAAACTGGATTTGAAAAAGAAAATTGTGAGATTTATAGAGAAATAATATAATTTCAGGTGCTTATAATCATGCCTAAACAATAAAAGTAATTGATTATTAACCTTTTCATGGGTAAGTTAGACCACAATGTGTTAGGATTATATTATATCGCCGAGTTAACAATACAGCATATAATGTTAAGAGTGACTAACAAAAATATTGGTATGAGAAAAAAATTAATTGTCTAAAAACGTCTCCGAATGTTTTCATGCCATTTTTTATATATAAATAAAATGCTATATTTGATTGACTTGTATTTAGATTATTTGTTGGGATTGTTTGAGTTACAAGTTAGTAGACATAAGAGAAACATGATGAAATTTTGATATGGGTCTGTTGTAGTGGATGAATTTGTTCACCTCAATCACATTTCAATCTAGTACTTACAATCATGAAAAATTGATTAATATATGAATGATTAAGATTAAAGTAAGACCAAAAAGAAAGAGAGGATCGAGATATAATTAGAGAGTTGGTATTAATGATCTAGATGAATTATAACATGAAAGAGTTTAAAACGGTCAATTTGATTTGTGACAATTTGCTTGTTAGATATGATATTTTTAAGAAACTTTGCTTATGAAGGCGTTCGAGATAAAGGCTTTATGAATAGAATGCTAATGTAAAGTTTTTTCAGCAACTCAAAAAACTTCTTAAATTGTGTCTTTATCCTAGCCCTCGCGTATATTTGTAGAAAATGAATTGGTGATTTATATGAATGGGGAACTACATAGAGTTCTTCTTTTTCAACAATTTTCTTTGCAAGTGGTGTCGGGTCATTCTCTTCAATTTTACCGTTGTCCTTTCTACTTACATCTATGACTTTTCAGGTTTTATTTAGATTGTCTTGGAAATGTTTCGGCATGAGCAAAAGATGAAGCTTATTATTGTGCCATTAGAGAGATCTGAGTATCTAACATTTTGTTATTTGTGGATATCGAATCCACTTTGTACACTAACTTATTTAGAATTTCACTAATAACTCAAATTTTGGTTTTTTAATTTATTATTTTGGTTGACCTGACATAAGTTGAACGGTGGTGACCAATGGGTCATTGTCGTAGGGGTATGCTGACCCCAAATGTTCTTGTGGTATTTTCAAAAAATTCGAAGGATATGACATTCAAGGTGAAAACCTGTCTCGCGTATCTTTGTCGAACAATCCTAGAGAGGCTCTTACTAGAGATACCTCCGACAATGACATTTGTTGTGTGATGTAGTATTCTGCCAGTAATCTCCAAATAGAAAAGGGTGATGATTAGGTTGGAGTGAAGGGTTTGGCCCGTGTTAGTTTTACCGAAATCCATGACAGACGTTACTGTTATGCCTAAAAAATACAAGTGTGTGTGTTCCCCCTGCAAGGTCAAGGAGACTTAGAGGCCCTAATATATATTACATGTTTGGATGTTTGGCTATTTGTAGATGATACTGATATCTCATTTTCAGGCTGCTCTCGACACCATGGTACGGTAGAATCTCGATGCCATATTTCATGATTGGGAGAATCATTTGGTGCCATAGGAGTATCTGATGATACTGACATTCCAAAGTTGGCATTGTGTAGAGGATTATGTTACATGGTTCTTTAACGCGCCACACCCTCTCATAACACCAGATAGTCCTGAACGTCCACTTAGGCCAACTCATAAGGAGCTCTTGGAGTACCAGCAGACTGAGGATGACCATGCCACTGATCTCTTGTCGATCTGTCAGCAAATCCGCCTACTTAGGTAGGAGGCGTTGGATACATGAATTATCAAGACAGGCGGTCCTGAAGCGGTTGCCATAGTTGAGAGGATGGTCAGTGAGACATCTAATACAACGCAATACAACAGGCAGAGGAGGGCGCAGAGAGTTAAGATTAGACATACACAGTAGTCTATATTATGTTTTGTATTTTTGTTGTTAATGTAATATTTTGACCGTACTTACTTTCCAAACAATTTATTTACAAAATTCTGTTTGAACATCTAATTAAATCGTTATATTCGTATTGCTATGTTCATTTTAGAATTTTTAAAAAATCGTAAAAAATTTGTTTGATTATAAAATAGTGAAAATAATGTAGTTTTAAACAAAAATGACACAAACAGAGAAAGATTTGTATATGCACATCTGAAACATTTTTCTCAACAGGTTTCGCATGTGCACATACGAAACAACCTCTAAACATGCTAAAAAAAAATTCACATGTGCACATGTGAAACCTACTGAGAGGTATCTTCGCATATACACATGCGAAGAGCATTTTCGAATTTTTACTAGGTGTAAAGAGAAATTTACTTTAAGGTAATTGTGTGAGTCGTGCCACTGGCCTCTTTAACAAAATGCACACATTTGAAGCTTGTGACATGCATAATGCATTTGCCATTTTTATGTTAGTTATTATTATATTAATTATTACAAAATGTTACTGTTTTTAGAAGGATGGATGTAATGCCAAAAAAAACTATAACACTGTTTCCATTGTCACTTTAACTTAACACACTTCATGTGCTCCAACAGAAACCAAATAAATATGTTTCTCAGTTCAGTTCAGCCAGTACATAATGTTTTTGTGTGTGAAACTATACATGCGAAAAATCAAAATCCTTCTACTATAAACAGAATGCCCCTATATGAAAAGCACAGATAAATAACAGACCAACTCAAAATATCTGCAAGAATTAGTTTACACAAAGACACAAATAAATTTTGCAGTTATACAACAACATAATCATCACACTTGATGAGTGCTCTCTCGTGCAGGAGCATTCACAATCCCCAGTTTTCTCAATAATATAGGATCCGTCAGCAGGATAAAAATACATCTTTTTTGGTAAATATTTATGCTTCCTCTTTCTGGCTTTGCTGTATCCAACCTGCCAAAATGGCATGTCAGACTCAAAATACAGGACAGGTCCATGTAAGCATCCCGACAGTAACACAAAAATTACTATCATGCAAGTTAGCCATTGTAGAAACTACTGCTTACATTTAGAGTTATTTTTCGACAACAAAAACTGGTTGTGTAACTTGCATGAGAACCAGAACAAACATTTATGGTTGGGATTGGGAAGGCTTTTATTTACTAAAATTTATTCCAAGTCTTTTTTACATACACTTATACCATATATAAACTGCAAAGAGTTCTTTGCCACAACACTAGATACACCTCCAAATGTATTCTGCCAACTCTTTACTTATTCCAAAATCATGAATAAATTGTCAGGAAATCATATACATTCCAAATAAATAAATTTGGACAAGGCAGGTCTGGGGTGTTGGACAATTTTTACCACTTAAGTAACACTTATTTCAGAATATTTGCATATAGAAATAGCATCTTAGTTCTACTTATATTTCAATAGAAATAGTAACTAGTTATTTTCAAATTATGAAATAAAACATGTCGAACAGCATACCCATTTTTAGAAATTAAACAAACGTGACAAGAGTTCTTGGATTTCATAATTTCTTTTACACGGCTCTTCCATTTAGAATGATGTTTAATTTTTTCATCTCTATACGGGTGGAAACTCTTAACATAGTTTTACAGTTACACTTATAGCATAGAAGCTCTTAGTTCTGTCTTCTTTACCCACAGAATTTAAATTTAACATCACTATCCGATTATTCTGTGTCAATAGCTAGAGATAAGAGGTGCTCGTAATTGTAGAAAGAGCATTGGATGAAGATTAGCTAAAAGGAACTGTTAAACTGAACCTAAGAAAATCAAATCATTGGGAGGAAAAATTGGTTATTCTTTATATTTGTGCGCATTGCCTAATTAGAGAAGATGGCCAAAGAAGTGATTGCTTAATTAATTATAGAAGCGCCTTTTAAGAAAAGAAAAGAAAAAAAGTAACTGAAAAATCCTGAAAAAGATTGGAAGACATTCTATATTTGTCTTGGGACAACAATGTCCACCTTTAGCAACACTCTTTGGTCACCAACCATCATCTTCAAGACCCACAGTATCCATAAAGGACAATGAATGTTCTGTGAGTCAGAACATTCATGACTGTGAGCTAATTAACTATACTACCAAATTGTCTTAGACTTTATTTTGGGTGCATGGACCCATTGATGACTCATCCTTTTAGTAGGTTTGATGGGCCTTAATCAGAAGAATAAAACCAAGAAAAAGTATATGCTAATGAATAGACTGATACAACAAAATCCTAGACACTTCACCTTTCTAAACATCAAACTCAATTCAAGAGCCACCTGCACATGATGTTTCATAGATGAGACTCAAAATGTCATGAACCAATAATTGAGCTTCGCGATATCATTTCTGGTTATTTAGGTTCATGAATCACGAAATCATATTGGGTGGCAGAGATTCAGAACTTCATAATAACATCCAATTGACTGCCATCTAAGGGCTATATGTTTATACTAGCCATTTACAAATGATCAACCACATAACTGATTCACTTCATAAAAATTCAAAAGTGTGTATCCAAGACTAAACTTTATTTAACTCTTGAGTGACTAACATTGGTCGGATAAATGTCTATCCCAACTATTTAGAGATGATCTACAATATTATCGATTCACTTCTAAAAATTTAAAAGTAAATACAGCAGAGAAAATTATATTATACTGGGTAAAGTTCTATTTTTTTCTAAAGCCAAAGAATTACCTGCACATAATGAGCACAACTAAAAGCTACTTGGTGCGTCCCTCATGCTCAAATTCAAACTGTTGCGCATAGTCCTCCTACCAACCCCAACATTGCCTTTTTGCATCATGGCAGAAAATTCACTATAATCAATCCTTCCATCCTAAAACATAAGATCAAACCAAAACCATGAAGCATATTAGTAAAAGAAGATGAAGGGACTTAATTAAATATTGATATGCAAAAAATAAACATACTAGTCAGATCATTAGAATTTAAGCATTTGATATTTATAGCATTTGATAAGTAGTGGAGACAACACTCATATATTCATTGCGAGAACATACAATTATGAAGTAATTTTCAATTCTTCCCCATTCTTTTCTAACAGCCTACAGGGATTTCCCATGACCCATGTCAATGTATAGCACAATTGTAAACGACTTACGTTATCTTGGTCAACTTCCTTGATAATGTCTTCGAGAAAAACATCAGTCATGTTATGTTCTGCACAAGCTTGTTGAAGTTCATCAACTGTAATATAACCACTTCCGTCCTTGTCAAAATATCGGAATGCTGCAACAAGATGCTCCTCACGCTCCAGTTTGTTGAGATGAACTGTTGCAGCAATAAACTCCCCATAATCTATAGTTCCACTGTTGTCCACGTCAGCCTGAAACAATATGTGATATCTTACCATCAGTAATTATCAAACACACCCTTATAAGTGCGTCCAGATATTAGCCAAATCAGACATTCACAACATCATGAAACCGATCACACAAGACTTAAACCATCCTTTCTTTTATTAAAAAATGACTAAGCTATAAACCACTAAATTATGTACTCAACGTGTTATGAAGATTGACGAAAAAATCATGCAGCAGAGTGAATGACGAAGAATACACTAGACCCAACAGTAAACATATAACAAAATTAAAATATCATTTCCAAAAAGAATGGGAGCAAAATACAGAAAAATTATATTTTCAACAGAACTAAGTCAGTAACACCATACCGCTTCCATGAGATCACGTATTTCAGTATCCTTAAGGGTAGACCCATATCTTCTTAGACCAGCTTTGAGTTCATCAAAAGTGATTGCACCACTACTATCGGTATCCATAGCCTGAAACATTTCTCTCAAACCAGCAATTTCCTCCTCGGATAGACTTTCTGCAATTACCTAAGGAAATACCATAACAAGCACCCAAGTCAAACAACTAGAACTAAAGTTACTTAGTTTGAATCATACAAAAAACAATGGCACTTGATGTATTATTAATTTGGAAATAGTTTGAATACAACTGAATGTATACAATAAGGTTACTTAATTTGGCAATCAAGAAGTGCATGATAGTATATTGCCACAAAGGCAACAGTGGCACTTCATATATTATATACAAAAAATGCATTACAAATGAATGAAGCACACTCGTACGTAAATTGATATTCATGCATCCAGTAGCTCTACTTACCCGTAAAGCCATCTTCTTTAGCTTATTCATTGCAGAAAACTGCTTGAGACGAGAAAGAACAGCAGGATCAATTGCTCTGTCAGGGGCAACGCCATTTTCACATATCCAAGGATGACCTGAACAAGCACAACAAGTAATGTTCCTTGATCTACAAATAGATGCCATTACATATAATAATGGCAGACAATCACACTGAACGCAACTTTGGAAGTTTGAACGGTACAGGAAGAGACATGCTCTAGTGTGCTCATCGTCACTATTATTCATATGTATGCATCTATTGTTTATATAGCTAGTGTAATAGAGAAAAGAACGAACATACATAAAACTTCATGGGCAGTCAAGCGATCTGAAGGCCGAGAACACAACATCTTTCTAATAAGATCTTTTCCACTATCCGATATTAAAGGCCATGGGTCTGATTCAAAATCTATATGTCCCTTTAACACTGCGTCAAAGATACCCTGCTGGGTCTCTGAACTCCAAAACAAGAAAACTCTAAGTAAATGCCACATATTCATCGAAAAGCAAATGATCAAAAGAGTGTTCGCAATGAGTCACATACCTGCCCAAAACGGTGGGACACCACTGAGCAATATATAAAGTATGACACCGGCCGTCCACACATCTGCCTCAGGCCCATAATGCTTGAGGAGAACCTCAGGAGCAACATAGTATGGGCTGCCAACTACATCCGTGAAAACTTGACCTGAAGACATAAGCAAACACAATGTTGTCAAATTAATAACTACTCCAATCTAGCAAATTTGGAAGCATGATTTAATTAAAAAAAAAAAAAAGCGCATTTATTGCACAGTACATAGATAGATGATATAATAAAAAGAAAGGTAAAAAAAGGAGAAAAAGGAACCTGGTTTGAAGAAAACGGAGAGGCCAAAGTCAATAGCTTTAAGAGAGAAATCATCGTCTTTATTGACCAACAAAAAGTTCTCAGGCTTGAGATCTCTATGCATAACTCCAAGAGAATGACAAGCTTCGACAACACCAACAATAATTTTGGTCAACTCGGCGGCCTTCCTCTCAGTATAATGACCGCGCTGGATAATGCGATCAAAGAGCTCACCCCCGGAACAGAGCTCCATAACAATATGAACATAAAGTGAATCCTCATAAGCACCCTTAATGGTAACAATATTGCTATGACCAGCCAAATGATGCATAATCTGAATCTCCCTGCGGACATCCTCGACATCCTCCTTGGAAATAAGTTTGCGCTTGGAAATAGATTTGCAAGCATACTCAATAGAGGTGGAATTATCAAGAGCTAAGAAAGTAGTACCGAATTGACCTTGACCGAGTTTGCGGCCAAGAGTATAGAGATCACGGATGTTGGGAGTCTTATGGCCCAAGACATAGTAAGTCTGGTTATCGGCGGTCCGACGCATGGCGGTGGAGGTGAAGTTGAAAGGGTGTGGGGGGATGGTTTTGGGTGAATCACGTTTGGAATTGTCAGAGTCTGGTTGGGGCTGAGAGAAGCCCTGGATGTATTTTCCTTTCAAAGATCCACGGCATGTATTGCCCATCAAACAATTATTATTATCTTTTTATAATAAATATCTATCATCACCTTTCTCTTGTTTCACAAAAACAAAACATTCAAATTTCAATACATGTTATGTTATTAAACCAACATCATCAAATCATCAAAATCAATAAGCGTACCGGAAACAAGGATAAATGCCTTCTTCTTCTCCGCTGCCTCCCACAGATCTCCACAATCAACCAAATTATTATAATTATTTCTTTTTCTTTTTTTTTATTTATAATTTTATTTAATGGTTGCTACCGAGAAACATCGAAAGTCAGTGGTCACCAGCTACAATTTTCAATCATAACGCGCCTTTCTTTTTTCCTTTTTATTGTCTTTTCCTCTTTCGTCAAATCTCTCTCATTTTCTATTTTTGCCTTTTCTTATTGGGCTCGCCCCTATTCACAAAATACACCCTACACTTACCAATAATGGATTCTCGTCTGGACCTAATAGATCAAGTGCTAAACCTATGTTTTGTTTGGTTTCACTCTATTGGGACAAGCTAAATATATTCTCACCTTCTCATGTCATTTGGCCACAATCTCATCAATTGGTTTTTTTTTTTTTTTTTGTCATTATTCTATGTTTATGTTGAAGTGGGTGATTCTCACTAGGACTTTTAAAAACAATGAGTTTTTTTTTTATGCATCTCTTATGTCTTTTTAAAATTTTTGACGAAATTTTTGTAATATCCTAAGAATTTAGATATGCATATTCGAACGAGCTCAATATTTCATTTTAAAATATTCTCGAATATTTCATTCTTTGTCAATAAATAAGGTTTGTATGGTCCATAATATCATCTCACTGCTATAAATAAGATTACTTGTCGCATTGTTTCATATCAAAACACAACAAAAAATCAGCATCAATATTAAACTGCATGTTGTAAATGTTCACTTTATCGACAATACACCATCCCAAAAATTTAAGATCAACAAGTATATCCCTCTTGAAGATCTGCAATACATATTGCAAGAGTTCCTATTATATGATGACAATTGAAAAATTGTGAAGATCGAGTACCGTCACCGTCTGTTGACAAAGAAGGGAAGCTTTAGTACAGCAACCATGAGCTGAAGACGGACGGTGATTTATCGTATTTTCCTCTCTCTCTCTCTCTGCATTTCATTTTTTATTTTTGGCTTTTCTTATTGGGTTGGGCCCTTGTCTTTGGACCCTATTCTAATACCACTCTCGACAAAATATCTCTTATAACCATTAAAAGATGTATATTTTAAATTGAAAGAAGTTCCAATATGCATATCTGAGACATTAGGAAATTATAATGTACCGTTGAGAGGTAATGCACTAACAGTTGTATATGGTTATTATGATCATATAAATAAATGACTATTTTTTAACTTGACTGATTCTTCTTTGTTCTAAATATATTGACTCAGATTTTGACATGTCATGCTACACGATTCTTCTTTGTTCTAACTATATTGACTCAGATTTTGACATGTCATGCCACAAGTTGAAGTTAATGTTTTTTATAAAATTTAGCGAAAATGACTAGGTATATTAACAAAACCGTTTTTAAGAAACTAAGTATCACGTTTATTAGATAAGGGACTAATGTGAAATTTAAAATTAAATTAAAGAATTTTACCACTAATTAAACCAAAATTAAAAAATAAATTAAAATTAAATCATTTTAATAACTATTTTTCCATGTTTTTCATGTGTCAAAAATGATTAATTATAATTGGATGTAATCACTTTTTATAATAGAAATGAATATTTAAAAACAAAAACAAAAAGGACCACAGCATGAATTTGGTTTAGTACATCGACCAAAAATCTTATTCAAACATATTTTGTATTTATATGACATATACAAAGAAGCCGTAATTCAATATATTGACTCTGAAATAGAGAAGAAGAAAAAAAAAAAAAAACAATATAGTTTGTTAGAGTTTTATTTAATCCCGAATATGCAGGATTCAACAGCAAGCGTATACGATTTAAAAAACAATTCAAACCCACAAGACCAAACCGCCACATTCCACGTATATCTGAGCACAAGCTACAATTCAACTTCCTCATGTGTACAAATTTATCTATGGTGACCAAAACAAGCAAACCTACAATATGTCCCAGAAACACAATATTCTCTTCATTCAAATAAAACTAAGGTGAGATGAAGAGGAATATGACGTAAAAAATTGTTAGACAAATTAGAATTTACCTAAGGTGAGAGAGATGCATAGATCACTAAAGCTCCCTTCAAAAGTCTTCCTAATAATAAGCACCCCACACACTTGAATTAATGTCCTTAAATTCAATCAAATAGTCTAGAAAAGTACATTTAACTTCTAAGTACAATTTGTTGAACTTCTCAAGATTTCATTGACGGAAACATGAAAAGATGTGCCTATACTCCAAACCTTATGTTAACTTTTAAATAAAATAAAAACACAGCATAAGCAAACCAAATATATTATTCCTTTTGGGTTCTTTGGTTCAGATCTGGGTTTGACGAAGAGGTGCTTAATTTAGTGTTCAACTGTATGCACTGAATTGATCATATACAAGATTGTTTTTTAGAAAAACATAAAACACATTATTTTATGTTTTTCCATCAATGGTGGAGTCATATCATATACATGTCATTTGCACTCTAGAATATTAGATTTGAAGAAAATTTTCGGTTAAGCCTATGAATAAAGGGACTTTAATGAGATCACTCTAGAATATTAGATTTGAAGAAAATTTTCGGTTAAGCCTATGAATAAAGGGACTTTAATGAGATTTGGATCCTCTGACTTTCAATTCTCTACCTTTCTCTAACTTTCTCTCTATTTCTGTCATGATTTACTTTCTCTCATATATTTTTCCTTTCAAAATAACCATCATTTCTCTTTTGTCTTATTCATTTTTAAGTTTAAAGTCACTCTACATTTCCCTCCCAAAAGGTGAGCACGTTGACACCAAGTTGTTTAGTCTAAACACCAAGTTGTTGTGCTGTAGAACAGTCCTCCTTTCTTTTATGTGTGATATTTTTATATATTAGGTCCACGGAATGCTCGAAGGATGTTTAATCTAAACTACGTGTTTTCTTAAACAATTTTGTTTTTAAACTAAATTGGTATGCAATGTTTCATATACCATTTCCCTTAATGAACTTTTTTATGATGTGCATATTGGTGATGACAAATTTGATGTCATACCTCAAGTTCATGAAAGTGATGTTCAAAACCGAACCAATCCAATAGAAAATCGTAAATCAAATCAAATCAAATTAAATTAAAATCGAAAAAAATTGTATTTTGTTCGGGTGTATTTGGGTCATCTTTTAACAAAAATGTACCGTTCGGTTTGGTTTGCGGTTTATATTTTGAAAACCAAACCAAACTGAATCAAACCACATTATGTTATACATAAATTTTACTTAACTCATATCGAACTCAAACCTAAACCTATTATATCTTAGCCTTATCACTACGAATAATTTTCTTATCCTTACAATTATGGTTTCAATTCCAGTTTTCTCAAATTTCTGATAACATTTTTCCTCCTTCTTCGACTTATACATCTTGCTTATTTTTCTCTAACCTCTACTCTATTAGATTCTTTCTCTTTCACCCTTCCTTTTTATGCAAATGTTCTCTATTTCAATTTCGTTTTTATCATACATCTTATTCTCTAATCTTTTCTCTCATATGTTCAGATGACTTTTATCGTCAAAACCGCTCAAACCATACTGCAAACACCCCTAATTAAGTGTAATTTGGCACAATATTTTTAGATGTGTATAGTATTAATTATTTTTACAAGTTATTGATAGAGATAAATTTTATTTCATGGGATAAGTTGTTGACATTGGTGTAGTAGATGATGAAACACATTATAAATCTTAATCACATGCTCATCTACGCACAAACTAACTGAACATTAAACCAATTTCAGATCTGGATTCACGTCATTGCTCATTCCCACTTCTTCTTTTTCTTCTAGGTATGTTTCAAAGTATTGTGGAAGGAGGGTGAATTTTTTGAGTTAGTTTAGAGGAGATTTGTAACTCCCACAGTCTAATGCATTTTTATTCACTCAAACAAATTGTTAACTTTAAGTGATGTGGCATATGACACATGGAAAATACACTTATGCATTAAAAAAATTCTTTTGTTACCTAAAAAAATAATGAAATGGATGAGAAAGAAATTGAGCATAATAAGTAAAGAAGTAACCAATTACATATCTGAATTCTTGTCATTGTTCAGTCCCACTTCTTGAATTCATGCCATTGCTCATTCTCACTTCTTCTAGGTAATGAGAGGGACTCGTCGTCTTCAAGAATGCAAATGCCTCTCAATTTCAGATTCGGGTTCAGTTTCGAGGTATTGTGGAAGGAGAATGAATTTTTTGAGTTAGTTTAAAGGAGGTTTGTAACTATCACAATCTAATGCATTTTTATTCGGTCAAACAAACTGTTGCCTTTATGTGATATGACATGACACATGGCGTTTCACGATGGTGTGACCCTATGTAAGTGATGGATGATTGAACATTCAGCCATATAAGTCAACTTACAAATTAAAATTCATTTGTGGTGTGAATCTCCACACATTTTCTTAAATTTTAGGGTCTGTTTGGATTGACATACTTGAACTTATCTAATAGCATAATTTTTGTAAGACTGTTTGGATTGGCTTGAGCTTATATAATGGCTTAAATTTTGTAAGATTGTTTGGAAGAACTTACGAAAACATCTTATGATATTGTTCATAAGTTCTCCAAGATAGTTTATGAAAACAGTCTATAACTTATAAAAAGTAAGCTAACTTTATTTTATCTTTTGCGAAAAAAATAGCATATGCATAAGTGTTTATCATATGACCTATCTAATAGGGAATGAATCTAATTAGAGATATATTGTAGCTCTTGAGCTTCTGATCAGAAGACTGTTTCTATATATAATGTGTTTTTGTGCTAAAGAGATTAGTAGGCATCCTTCAATATTATGCACTGTCTAAATAAGAGATTAATAGCCACCCTTGTATCACATCATGATACACCATATCAATTTGGTATCCTATTAGTCTAAGTATCTATTATTTCCCCTCTTCTTTTTCCATTTCATGTTTAAGCACTTCTTTAAACAATATAAAAATATGGTAGAAGTTTGTTGTTTTATTGATATTTCTTTTTAATATCTGTATGACTTTGTTTTTTCAGTTCCGATCATGTTCTTCAAACTCCCGTTCAAGGTTGGGTGATGGCAATCGTGAGTTGCTTACATTTGTGGTACTCACACATTAGAAATATAAAGTAGTAATAACTATATTTATGGTTGAAATGATCATGATGAGGTTTTCTTTTTCAGGTCATGGCTCTCTTGAGTGGCTTTGCAGGAGTGTATACTGAGGTGATTTTAATTTAAAGCAGTTACATTAATCTCTTGAGGTTTCTTGAATGACTGCCTACTTCAATCCACTGCCTAGTTTGTACTGTATACTGTTGACTTCTTTTAACTCCTGGAATATATTAAATCTGGATGAATATTATGCTAAAAATTGTTTAAAATTCGAAGACTTTTGTATCAAGTTCAAAATATTTAATTTGTTATCTAAATATATTAATACTCGAGTTAAATTTGATTGGTCAATGGATATATCGGTTAGCTTAGAATAACGTTTTTTAATTCTCTTACTATAGCACCGAGTAAGATTCTTAGCGAACAATCATGACTTTGTATTTTTTTTTTAAATCATATTGGCAGGCTATTATCAAAAAGCGTCCTTCTCGGAACATAAATGTTCAAAATTTCTGGTTGTATATCTTTGGCATGGGCTTCAATGCTATTGCAATATTGGTTCAAGATTTTGATGCAGTGGTGAACAAGTAAGTCAACCACTTCTTTCTGATTTTACTTTTGCAGTTTATTTTGGTATTTTCTAACTAATATGTTCCGATTTTGTCATGAATTTTTTTCATAAAGATATAGGATGCATTGTTTGAGTTGTGTCAAGATGATGACTCTTGTTTGGTTATATCTTTCCTACCTTAACTTTTACTTTATGTTTTAGGATATTTCCTTCATCTTTTGTCCATCTTCTTCAATTTTCAAATCTTCTCTCTCCTTTTCAAAACCTTCTTTGTTTTTTCTCAAACTTAAATCACTTTCAATAGAAAACTTTACTTTGTCAAGTGCATTTTCAATTTTTTTTAAAATCAAACCTTAATTCATTTAATCAAAGTTAAACATTTTTCTTCAAAGACTAAAAAACACAAAAACTTATTCAAACTTTTTTCCTTAGTGCAATTTTGTTTAAAATCTTTCTTAAGATTAGACACTAGTCATCTTTGAAGTTGAGTTGTAATCATACTATCTCCATGATATTGGTTAATCTTGGTGTTGGATCTTTTCCACTTGAAGGAGTTAGTGACATATTTATTGTGTTATTCAAGTTAGAACCCTCATTTCATTTGTAATGCAAAGGTCCACCTTTCTTATGGTCATGGTGGATTAGTTGAGTATATTCCTTAAGATGAAAAAATATCTCTTCATTTAAAATTAACCAACAAATATTTTTTTGTTCTTTTTTAGAAGAACTACATGGTTCTGATTTCATCATTACACATTGGTGGTATGTAGGCATAGAGCTCATTGAAGTTTTGTCGAATAAAAAATCTGAAAAAACAATACTTTTCTCATCTCCAGAAACTTTTACAAACTAACTCTTTTTAGCCAAAATACACGGATTTTCAAAGAGGTTCATACCGAGTACCGTAGATGTTTAGTTTGCATAACCAACCCCATACATAAATCTTTGTTTTTATTAGTTTTTATTTTAAAAACTTAGTTGGATTTTATTCCCTTTTTTCCATTCCTTTGGAAATAATAATATGTGGTGGTAACTTTCACTTTGTGAGTTAAGTTAATCAATAACTTAATCTCAACTTTTTGCTGCTACACTAGGCTCGTGACCATTCCTCCTTCGACATAACCAGACAAAGTTATCGACACATTTACTCCTTCAATAGGCAACTTCTATTTCTTCCTTAGTCAAGATAGAATGAGGTATTGATTTATCAATAAGATTTTCACATCCACCAAATTTTCCATAGAATAGAGCCTTTGAGGAATCCCTAGAAGGAACTCGATCATAAAGAGAATATACAGAAACTCATTTAGTTTTCAAATCATCAATCAGAAAGATGATCTCTGGTTTATAATCCCCATTGTCAAAAGAAAGGGAATACAATTCATACCCCATTCTCCCTTTTGAATAAGAAGACGAAGAAGCGCTACCCTTTGAATCACTCGTTATTTTAATATGGTTATCACTCATCGTAACAAAGGTATAATAAATGCTTGAATATAAAAACTAGAATGGAGAGAAGGTACCTTGAAATGTAATGTCAGAGACAATAAAGCGAAGAAGAAGGATAAAAGTCGAATCGTTGAATGTGTGACGACGATTACTCAGAGAAAAACACTTTCAAAGAAGAGGGAAAACTCAAATGAAATAAAGGAAACTCAATTTAAAAGGTTGCGAAGAATTTCTTCAAATTTCATGTAACCTTATATAGGCGAAGAAAATCGGAAGAATTAGATTGAAATTAAAAAGAAAGTGAAAATAAACAACCATATTTCACCTTGGAAATACAACCAAACTCAAGTGTACTCGAATACACAACAACCAACGCCACGCCACTCTCTACCTTTTAAGGTCACATGTCAAGAGAAAAACTGTGAAATGTTTCAATGATGGAACTGCATTTAATGCTCACGTTCCCTATTATGCTTTGGAAAAATCAAAATGGATGTCAGTCGATGCATGGACAACCATTCCCGAAGGTCGAACACGACTGCTAAAAGACTTCCCTGACATCCAAAGTACTCGACAAGTCTTGGGGAAACTATTCGGTGCGGACCAAATGCTCAATAAGATAAGACCCGCTTATCTTGTCCACTCCATTGAGTCCAAGATATAAATACACTCACAAGGGATTTTCAAGAACACAATTTCTAATCTATATTCTCACTATAATTATCTTGAACCCTAAATTGACTTAAGCGTTGGAGTGCAAACTATGCAAGTATCTCCCCCTCTTTGATCAACCGTATTAGAGATTATCAACACCGATTCAAGATCAACTTATCCAATTCAAGAAGCATCAAGATCACAATCTTTAGTTCAAAGTGTCGTATCATTGAATCACTTAGAAAATTTTACTCCATCATGATTTTTATTCAACATTAAAACAAATACAAAATTCAAACTTACATTGCAACACAAAGTTAGTCATTTGTCATAATAATATGACTTTTACATGTTCGTCCGTATTTTATATAACACATACCTTTTACTCCTATACATAGTGACAAAATCATTAACTGATGATAAATTAAATCAATTAAAAATTAATTTAAATAGTTTTTTTATAAAACACTATTTTAACTATTCACCCGTGACATAAATTTTTAAAATATTATAAGTTTAAAAAATTATTAAAACTAAAAATTATAATTTAAGTAGAAAGTATTATATTTAAATTAAGTCCATGTGACATGAGAAGGAATATAAAAGTATTATAATTTTAAAAAATATTTTTTCATAAAGATATTTTTTCATAAAGATATTTTTTCATAGATAGTTTTAAAGATATAAATTATATTAAAATATTTGAGAGTAGAAGGAATATATAGGGAAAATTAAAAATTATGGAGGGATTAATTTGGATTGAAAAGGTGTGGGAGAAATTAGTAAGCTAGAAGGCGGCCTCGTTAATGTTATCCTCTTTGCTCCACTCTCCATTTTTGAAACTCTGTTGATCCCCACCTCAAAATCCCTGAATGGAGTTACGAACCACTACTACTCTTGTTCAATCCTTTCATTCTCTTCCTCACAAGTTTCTCAATCTTAAACCTCCTCCTCCTCCCTTATCCATTACTCCCACCCATTCATACACCCCGTTATTAATTGATAAAACAGATCAGCACCATCCCTTTCCAGTTACTATTACTGCTTGTTCCTGTCATGATTCCAATGGAGGTGCCGCCGCCGCCAGTAATGAGATAGGTCAGTGCTTCAATCCAGAAACACTAGCTCATTGCCTGCAATTGTGTTATGATGTGGAACAAGTAGGGAAAATACACGCAATTGTCTTGAAATCTTTTAGAGATTCAACTACTTATGTTGAAAATAATTTGATTTCTAGTTATTTAAGATTGGGTAAGTTAGCTCGGGCACGTAAAGTGTTCGATGGAATGCGGACAAGGGATAAAGTTACATGGACTGCTATTATTGATGGGTATTTTAAGTTTAATTTGGAAGATGAAGCTTTTGAGTTATTTCGCAGTTCAATTAAGCACGGGGTTCGGCCTAACAGTAAGATGTTTGTGTGTTTTTTGAATTTGTGTTGTACAAGAGTGGATTTAGCGTTGGGGAAACAAATTCATGCTTGTATCTTGAAAAGTAACTGGAGGAATTTAATTGTTGATAGTGCGGTTGTTAATTTTTATTCGAAATGTGGTGATATATCGGGTGCGTTTAGGACATTTGATCGAATGGAAAAACGAGATGTGGTATGTTGGACAACAATGATTACTTGTTTTTCCCAACAAGGGCTTGGACGTGAGGCTTTGTTGATGTTTTCGCGGATGCTATGTGATGGGTTCTTTCCTAATGAGTATACTGTATGTGCTGCTTTGAAGGCTTGTGGAGAAAATAAAGCATGGAAATTCGGGGCGCAGCTACACGCTGCCATAATAAAGAAGGTCTGCAAGAATGATGTTTTTATAGGAACTTCTCTGATTGATATGTATGCCAAATGCGGGGAGGTTGCAAGTTCTAAAATGGTGTTTGATAGAATGACGGTTAGAAATACGGCTACTTGGACGTCGATTATATCAGGATATACGCGGAATGGGTTTTGCAAAGAGGCTTTAAACCTTTTCCGATTAATGAGGAGGAAAAAAGTATATGTTAATAAATTCACACTTGTATGTGTTATCATGGCTTGTGGTACAATGAAAGCTTCACTAATTGGAAGAGAGGTTCATGCACATAAAATCAAAAGTATTGTCCCTACTAACATGTACATAGAAAACAGTTTGATATGGTTCTACTGCAAATGTAAACAATACTCTCATGCTTTAAATGTGCTCAAACATACGCCTTTTAGGGAAGTTGTTTCATGGACTTCCATTATCTCCGGGTGTGCTAGCCTCGGGCTTGAAACCGAGGCTCTGGGGTTTTTGTGGGAGATGATAGAGGAAGGTGTGTCACCTAACTCGTATACTTACTCGTCCGCTTTGAAAGCTTGTGCAAAATTAGAAGCTCCAATGCAAGGCAAATTGATTCATTCCAAAGCAAGCAAGAAGACCCCTGTTATATCTAATGTATTTGTGAACAGTGCTTTAATATATATGTATGCGAAGTGCGGATATATCGCGGATGCTTTTCAAGTTTTTGACAAGATGCCTGAGAAGAATTTGGTTTCTTGGAAAGCCATGGTCTTGGGTTATGCAAGGAATGGGCATAGTAACAAGGCTCTAAAGCTCATGTATAGAATGCGAGCTGAAGGTTTTGTGGTGGATGATTATATTTTTTCGACAGTTCTTACAGCGTGTGGAGGCATTGACTGTGGAGACATTGATTGGGATCTCGAGTCTTCTGCAAGTCTGTAGAGTAAGGGAATGAATCTAATTAGAGATATATTGTAGCTCTTGAGCTTCTGATCAGAAGACTGTTTCTATATATAATGTGTTTTTGTGCTAAAGAGATTAGTAGGCATCCTTCAATATTATGCACTGTCTAAATAAGAGATTAATAGCCACCCTTGTATCACATCATGATACACCATATCAATTTGGTATCCTATTAGTCTAAGTATCTATTATTTCCCCTCTTCTTTTTCCATTTCATGTTTAAGCACTTCTTTAAACAATATAAAAATATGGTACAAGTTTGTTGTTTTATTGATATTTCTTTTTAATATCTGTATGACTTTGTTTTTTCAGTTCCGATCATGTTCTTCAAACTCCCGTTCAAGGTTGGGTGATGGCAATCGTGAGTTGCTTACATTTGTGGTACTCACACATTAGAAATATAAAGTAGTAATAACTATATTTATGGTTGAAATGATCATGATGAGGTTTTCTTTTCAGGTCATGGCTCTCTTGAGTGGCTTTGCAGGAGTGTATACTGAGGTGATTTTAATTTAAAGCAGTTACATTAATCTCTTGAGGTTTCTTGAATGACTGCCTACTTCAATCCACTGCCTAGTTTGTACTGTATACTGTTGACTTCTTTTAACTCCTGGAATATATTAAATCTGGATGAATATTATGCTAAAAATTGTTTAAAATTCGAAGACTTTTGTATCAAGTTCAAAATATTTAATTTGTTATCTAAATATATTAATACTCGAGTTAAATTTGATTGGTCAATGGATATATCGGTTAGCTTAGAATAACGTTTTTTAATTCTCTTACTATAGCATCGAGTAAGATTCTTAGCGAACAATCATGACTTTGTATTTTTTTTTTAAATCATATTGGCAGGCTATTATCAAAAAGCGTCCTTCTCGGAACATAAATGTTCAAAATTTCTGGTTGTATATCTTTGGCATGGGCTTCAATGCTATTGCAATATTGGTTCAAGATTTTGATGCAGTGGTGAACAAGTAAGTCAACCACTTCTTTCTGATTTTACTTTTGCAGTTTATTTTGGTATTTTCTAACTAATATGTTCCGATTTTGTCATGAATTTTTTTTTTTTTTTGTTGCATAAATTTAATTCCTTCTCATTAAACTTGGATAACAAAGTCAATCAGCAAGTGTTATCTATAGAAAATAGTTTTGCCATTGTAATTATAAGGCCTAAAATGTCATGCCAATAATATGTTACTTATTTCCTATATTATAATGTATATGCAGGGGATTCTTTCATGGATATTCATTCATTACCTTTCTTATGATTATCAACCATGCACTCAGGTAAATGTCAACTGATGAGCTTTATAAAACATTTCTAATGTTGGGAGATTTTCCTTAACTCCTATTTCTAATTGAATACCTTGTTGTTGGATTGAGATCCAATCTGCTGACATGGGATAATGAGTCAGGAAAATTTGACATGTGATGGACAAGTTGTAATGTGATTTAGTCATTAGTTTTTTTTTTGTTTTTGTTTGTCTTCTTCTGTTTCTTCCTGAAATGATGCTTACTTTTGATGTGATATGAAGTATGGGAATCAAAAGAGATAAAACAACATTAAGTTTTAATATTGTTGATGAAACTGTGTGTAAGTCTCAGAAGAGCCAAATGCCAACATCATGACATAGTCCAAATTTCAATTTTATCATCAGTTATTTCAATTTTCAACTGCTCTCTCTTTTTTTTTTCAATTTTATCTGAGTTTTCTGATTTCCTAATTGTTTTTGACAGTGGAATTGCTGTATCAATGGTAATGAAATATGCTGACAACATTGTGAAGGTAAGACTGGGATTATGACTGTATAATGTGATATTTCTATGACTGAATATTTACACGTGTCTGTAGAATCGGAACATCAAATAGTGTAATTAAGATTATGGCATTTCTTATAATTGGAATAGTTCATGTAGATGCTAGAATCCAGAATAACCTTTTTATTAGGTGTCTCTAGACTTTAAGGTCATGTTTGCTCATCTTAGAAACAGTCAAATGACTACAAAAATTGTAAAGATATTGTGGGAATAGAGTTATAACTCTTAATGATGCCATTGTTTTTCTCTTTTGACTTTTGCTTGTATGAAAATCACTGTAATTGGAGTTTTAAGCTCATTTGCTTCATAACAACATACTATTAATATGATATAATCAGAGGTTAGAAAAATCACAAAGTCTGAACAAGTTCATACCAACAACATCTATAACACTATTAATATGTTAAGCTTCAAATGCACTCTATATGCGTGTTTATGAGTGTTGTACATACTTTATATGAACATCACATCACTTTAATTATCACAAAAAAGGGCCGTGAAACGGAATTCAAATTTATGATTAACTTCCAAATTGGTTCAATTTACACAGGTGTATTCTACTTCAGTGGCAATGCTTCTTACAGCAGTTGTTTCGGTATTCCTTTTTGGCTTCCATCTCTCCCTAGCATTCCATCTCTCAACAGAGTTTATTAAAAACCTTGGCATTAGAAAAGTCAGAACAGTGCAATACATTTTACATATGCTATTCAAGAAACAAGACTAACACAACAAAGTAAAATAAATAAACTACAAAAGACTTCTTATTGAGCTATCTCAAGTAGAGCAAGATGGAGGGAAAACAAAAAACAATGAAAATGTTCTCTAGAACATGCCTTTGAGTCCACCACAACATTGATCTAATGAATGTCTTTCATAATTATTATCCATCTATCAAATTTTTGCTTCCAAGAGCAGGTGCCAGCATAGTTTGAAAGTTTCTCTTTTTATTGAGACCTCAGCACCTCAATGCTGTTTCTTTGATCAAATACATGTGACAAGTCAGGACACCATAGAGAAATCCAGTTGCACCTTTCTATTCTTGTAGGGATCCTCTCTTGTAAAATTCAGTTGCACCTTTTTCTGTTAAATTAACACCTTAGTATCAAAATGAAACTCACGACTTCTGTGACTGTTGCAGGGTGTAATGGCGATTCTGGGTATTCAACTAAATGCGGTGTCTGTTGTAAACCTGATTATGTCAATAGGCATTGCTGTGGAGTTTTGTGTGCATATAGCCCATGCATTCATGGTTAGTTTAATCTTCTTGTTTGAGGTGTCTGTTTTTATGGAAATTACTTTAGCTTGTGGAAATTATTTCAGTTCCCCCTATTAAAAAATGCATGTTTACTAATGATCTTATACATTATATCACTCATGTTTATACAGGTAAGTTCAGGGGACAGGAGCCAACGAGCAAGGACAGCATTGTGTACCATGGGGGCTTCTGTATTCAGGTTGGCTATGCATATTGTTGCATTGCATATAGAAATTTCATGACTTACCGCATAGGACCTGAGTGTAGCATTTTTATTTAAATATAAATAAACACGATAGCATGGGATATTACTAAGTTGATCATGTATATGAAATCTCAAACAAATTAATTAGCCAGCACTAAATTTAGATCTAAGTAGTTCGCGTATTACGCCTAAGCTAAAGGAATGGTAAGAGTACACTTTTTCTTAGAATAAGGTAAAGTTCATTATGATAAATTGATTTGAACTGTGGTCTTATTTATTTGTGTGTCTGCACTATTAATCTGTTGACCCTTTTCTCTTTACTTGGTTTGGCAGTGGAATCACACTTACAAAATTAGTTGGAGTTCTGGTCCTTTGCTTCTCAACATCGGAAATTTTTGTGGTTTGTGATATGTCACCCTTGGCCTCAACACTTGGTTGTCTACACCAAAGAAAAAAGTTTAAGTAGCTCACTATGTTTATGGTTTTTGCAGGTGTATTACTTTCAAATGTATCTGGCCTTGGTTATCATTGGCTTCTTGCATGGTCTGGTGTTTTTACCAGTAAGTGTTGTTTGAGGTGTTTGGTTTGGCTCTATAAATAACTGTAACTCTTCAGTGAGAATATATATTCTACTTCTGCATTTTCCTTTTGCGAGTAATTGACCACCCCTATTAGTAATTCTTTGCCTAGGCTTGTGGAATGTTTCAACCTGGGAATAGGATAGCATTGCTTCACTATGAACTTGTTATGTACTATCAAAAAAAGTATATACAATGATTAATCATGAGATGTCTCACATTTCATGCCTTCTTTTTTTCACAGGTGGTATTAAGCCTGTTTGGTCCTCCATCAAGATATACCGTTATAAAGGAGTAGCTACAACAAGACATGTCTTCTGCTTTCAACAATACAGTCTACTATCAAATTGAATTTTAACCAGTTTGCTTCAAGCCAACAGCATATACAACAAACAAGAAAATTTGTTTTAACCATAGAGGATTGATATTATCTTCTCTTTTGACTTATGCGAAAGTCTTATTTTATCTCAATATCACCAGGAGAAACTTACTTAGTTCAGATGTTATGGTAGAAGTGACCGACAATTAGTTTAGTTTAGTACTATGATTCAAAATCGTATGTCTGTATTGTAATTTACTATTGTGAAAATTGTCTGTATTGTAATTTACTATTGTTATACTTTATAATTGTTAAGTAAGAATGACAGGCAGGGAACTAGAATACAGAAATTACAATGCAGTTCATCTATAGGTGAAATTAATGTACATGTTAGATGATATTATATTTTCTTTTGATGTTAGAAGATTTTTATGTATTCGTTGATTATAACGGTAACATCTCATTCCGAGTAGGTAGCTTGATTGGTGAGTTAAAGGACACTATTAAAAACCTTGGCATTAGAAAAAGTCAGAACAGTGCAATACATTTTACATATGCTATTCAAGAAACAAGACTAAAACAACAACGTAAAATAAATAAACTACAAAAGACTTCTTATTGAGCTATCTCAAGTAGAGCAAGATGAAGGAGGGAAAACAAAAAAACAAATCAAATGTTCTCTAGAACATGCCTTTGAGTCCACCACAACATTGATCTAATGAATGTCTTTCATAATTATTATCCATCTATCAAATTTTTGCTTCCAAGAGCAGGTGCCAGCATAGTTTGAAAGTTTCTCTTTTTATTGAGACCTCAGCACCTCAATGCTGTTTCTTTGATCAAATACATGTGACAAGTCAGGACACCATAGAGAAATCCAAATTTGGGAATCTACAAGTCTCTCTGAAAAGAGTAAAACATAATAAGTTAGATATGAGCGGTAGTAGATCAAGTGAGCTTGCTGGAGCAAATTTGTCAACCAAATTGTTTTAGACATACATACGATATATCAGATGAAAAAATTGGTGCAACATTTGGAGAAAGCTTCAGACATAAAATTCACTAAAATAAAACTAGACTTTTAATTCATAAACCATCCACTTTTTTAAACTGCTACGGTGAAAACCAATGAAACAGCATGTTTATGAGGTCAAGAGATATCAAAAACCAAGGGATAAACTGCTACTGTAACTGCAATCAAGTTGAAAACATTAAAGAACTGTGCCTCTTGATTTCTTCTGTAACAGTGGAAGCTGGTGGTGTTTCATGAAGAAAAATAGCAGCAATGAGACAAATAACAGTAGGAACAATTGTGAACATTAATAGAAACTTAGATGGATCCGAGGAAAACAAAGCTGTGCTGTGCATATGTCAGTTTAGATTTCTGTGCTGAGTCATACATAACCTTTAAGAATATCAGAAATTGGAGTGCGGATTTACGAGAAATTTTCATGCAAGTTACAAGTACTGCTGTGTTAATTCAAGAGAATGTAATGTATGAATGATTCAATGGAATCAAGTATGAAATGAAGCATCCACATATTTGGAGACTAAAACATCATCCGTTATCATCACTATGAGTATGATAGAAATGGAACATACCTATCATATCTAAGTAGCTACACTGAAATTGAACCAAATCAATTTGCAGGAACGCCACTGAGAAGTCTAGCACCGAGGCGATCAAGCTGCTTGACATTGGCAGAAGCTTTCAAGTTGCCATCCTTTTGAAAAGCCCGAACCATCTGTTCCCCAATGAGGCGTCCCTTTTCCTCATTATCCGTGACAGCAACAGCAGTAGGTCCAGCACCACTGATAGTGCATCCATAAGCTCCTGCTTCAATAGCAGCCTTCTTAACAGCATCCATTCCAGGAATCAAAGGTGCACGCTTGGGTTCAACGATCTTATCCGACGATAAAGCCTTCCCCAACATGAACAAATCTCCCAGTAACACTCCAGCCACGAGAGCACCAGCCTGACTACAATTCCACACATGATGCGGCATCCCTATCTCCAAAGGAACTGCAGCTCTCATCTTCTTGGTTGGTGCTTCAAATTCAGGTGTGACCAATACAAAAAACAGCTCTTTTCCCAGCGGAAACTTCAAGCTCACCAACTCCAATGGCTGGTAATTGCTAATGAGAACAAATCCCCCATGATTGAGGGGGCGACATTATCAGCATGATAACCAGATATCTTTTCCTCTGATTTCAAACACGCCAAAACAAGGTCATCCACACTCAGTCTGTTCCCGAAAACCTCGTTAACGGCAACGGCAGCGGCAGCTGCACTAGCCGCACTGGATCCCAACCCACTCCCCAAAGGTAAACCTTTCTCGAGAGAAAGTGAAAGGCCGACAGATCGAATGCCGAGCATTTTCATGGCTTCGATTGCAGCAATACCGGCACAGTTCCAGAGAGGGTTTTTGCTGAGTTTAGCGATGTTAGGGGTTTGACCCGTAATATCGGAGATAAAAATCTGACCGGGATGAACATCAGGATCGACCTTGAGTGAGACGGTGTCGCCGATACCATCAACAGCACAGCCTAAGAAATCGAAGCCGGGACCTAAATTGGCGACGGTGGCGGGAGCAAAGGCTTTGACGGACGAATAGACAGGAAGTGGGTCTTGTTGGGTCTTGTTGAGAGCGTTGCATCTGATAGTGAAAAATGGTCTGTTTCGGGTGGTGTTGGTGGGTTTGGAAGAATAGAAGGAAGATGGAGTGATGGTGAACAATGCTGTTGAACCCATTGCACTGTCTATTCTTCCGTCAAAGTCTTTGCTCCCCACCAAATCTTATGTCGATAAATCAAATGTGGTACAGACTTTTCTTTCTCAATTTTGCAAAACAGCATCTAATAATCAAATGGCACGCATCCTGGCACGGTTAACATGTTTCACAAAACAAACCAAAACAGACCACATGAAAATTTTACCTTATATCCCTATATTTATTTCTCTACTCCTACAAATTTAAAAATATTTTAATTTTATCCTTTTACTATTTTCACTTTTCTGTTGAATTTTTTTACTATTTTCACTATTCATCTAAGCACATGCCAAACAGACAAGTGGGAGCTCGATTCTAAGAATCGGATAACTCAGAATGGAGAAATTCAGTATTTTTTCATAAATCGGATAACCTATCTAACCTAAATCTAGTTCGTCTTTTTTACCCGAAAGACATGGCCATGTGTTATCCGGTTAACAACATTAACCAACCGGATAACATGGTGTTGTGAGTTTCGGTTTGTTATTATATGTCAACCGGATAACATATGGTATAGTTATCCGGTTCGGTTTTTAATAATTTTTTTTAAAAAATTATTATGTTAAACAGGTGTTATTCCTCAAATATGCGATAAAAATCAAACATGCGGAGATACCACTGGTATATTTACATCTGCACAACGTTTTGCTACAAGAGAAGAGGCGATAAGGTGGATTAGGGAGGTTGGAATTAAGAATAAAGTGACAGTTATAATAACTCGTTCAGATACCAAAACAGTCAAGAGAGAAAGAAGTGATAAAATAATATTTGATTGTGATAATGGTGGAAAATACAAAGAAGGAGATAGTGAAACACAAAGTGCTAGTAAGAAATGTGGTTGTCCTTTCAAAATTAGGTTCACGCCATCAAAATATGGTTCCGGATGGAAGATTGATGTAAAATGCGGACTTCACAATCATGGGTTACCTGATACATTTGAAGGTCATCCTTTTGTAAGTCGACTTAATGCAGATGAACACCAATATATTGTTGATTTGACAAAACGTCATGTTCCACCAAGAACCATACTCTTGTCATTGCAGGAGCGAGATCCAGAAAATGTCACTCGGATCACGCAAATATATAAGCACAAGAGTAAAATACAGAAAGATATAAGGGGATCTAGAACGGAAATGCAACATTTTTTTAAGCTGGTAGAGGAATCAGATTATGTATACTGGAGCAGGAAAGAAAATGATTCAGAAGTTGTGAGGGATATTTTCTAGGCTCATCCAGAATCAGTAAGTTGTTGAATATGTTTCCTGTTGTGTTGATTATGGATAGCACGTACAAGAAAAATAAGTATAGGCAACCTCTGTTTGAAATAGTAAGTGTGACATCCACTGAGTTGACATTTGTTGTTGCATTTGCATATATGGAATCAGAGCAGACTGAAATTTTTTGTTGGGTTTTGGATAAGTTGAAATGATTTTTTACAAATGAGGGGTTTTGGCCACAAGTGGTATTGACTGATCTCTTGCCTTGATGAAAACAATTGAAACAGTATTTCAAAAACAACCTATTTGCTTTGACTATAGTAAGGACCTCTACAAAAACAATATTTACAAAACTCAAGAGATGATAGATTAGACCCACCAACCAGTTCTCTATCATAGGAGGGAACATGTGTGAAATTCAACCGATCAATTTGTTGCCATGTGGAGCAACCTTTAACTCTTTTTTAGGATGTCTCTCTTGAAAATAATTTATACTAAACATGTTATAACATATATAAATATTAACAAATCAAAATTATTCAAAATAAAATGGTAACGATTAACATACCTCTCCAAACCATAGATGATGAGCAACGTGACTTTCATATCTGACCAAAAGAGAAGTATCGTCGGTCCTCCGGGATAAGGTGATGCCCTGGACCCTCTGCAGGTTGTTGATGTCACTCTGCATCGTCTGCTTCACGGAGACGTTGTCGTTCCTTAATCCTTCTGTGCATATTATTGTCACCCGCCGCGCCTCCTTGTCTACGAACCACTGGAATTTTTTTTTATCAAAATCGGATAACAGAATGAAACGTTATCCGAAATAAGCAGCCATAAATCGGATAATCCAAGCATTATCCGGTGTGTTCCAAAATTTCCCATCTCAAACTGGATAACCCATGGACGTGTAATCCGGGGTGTATTTTTTCATTTTTGGCAAACCGAATAACATACTCTTGCGTCCTCCGGGGTGTATGATTATGAACCGGATGTAGGCTTGTTGGATTCTCCGGTTTGTGCAATAAATCTCACGTTCTCTCGTTTTACAAAAGTGAAAATGATAAAAGTGATTTTTTTTTATGTAATTAGTATTTATACAAGGTAATTTCGTCCAAATGTCAATTTATAGGGATTAAAGAATAAATGATGAGGTATAGGATAAAATTTTCCCCATTGCTTTTGCACAACAAAGAAGAAAAAAGACATTATAACTATTGCATTTGTAAACAAAAGAGTTTATCCAACAACCAATTAAAAGATTAATTTGAAATTTTATTTTAAATTGTATTATCTTGAAAAGGAATATCACATTGCTTCGATTTTCCAATATCTTTCAACTATTTCATTCATGTTACAATCAAAACAAATTGCTTCTCTCGTTTTTTACCTCTCTAGCGTACAAATCAGACGGTTTAAATAGGAAAGGTACAGAAAAGAATCATTGACACCAAATAAATGATTTTATACAATTGAATAACTATGTAAACATTATAAATAATTAGGCTCAATTCAAATTTTACATGACCTATTTAATTTATCAACATACACGTCATCAACAACCATTTTACAATCCATCTCAATTATCACCCTTTGTTTTCTAATGCATATTTCCATAAAATAGCTAAGAGAGATGCCAAAGCTCCACTCTCTACTGGTGTCATCACTGCCCTGCATAAGTACGTCTAGTAAACAACTTCAATTTAAATCTATTATCCGTGATATATGAGGATCAAAATTATGTCCTTCGTTGTAAAAGAAAACACGGATCAACCAGAAAAAGTAATCCTTATTGAGATGAGGTTATGCAACTAATTAGACAAATAAAGTTCAATCCATAACTCACTAAAAAAAGAATTATAATAAAATTTGATTGTTACAAGTTTAAACAAAACTAAAATTAGATAGTCATCAATACCACAATATCATCACGTGGAGATATTTTTAATGGGGACTGAATGAAATAACTATCAACCAACAAGCCAAAATTATGAACAGACCTTCACTTCAAATTCAAGAAAGCAAGTGGGATTGCAGGGTTTACCACAACCCAAACCCCGCCCCATAGAAAAACAGAGGGATAAGGAATACACAAGATTAAATACAAAGAATACATTACAAATAAGAGGTGCCAAACAGAAAGATGTACAACTCGCTCCACCAGAGGTAAATCTCGGAAGGCCTCAAGACAGAAATATCGCATGTATGTGAGGTAGAGTTGCAAAGCTAAAAAGCACTCCAATGATCAGATTCTCTTTTAGGAGTTTGACTTTCGATGAAGTCCAATGATCGATTCTCTTTAGGAGTTTGACTTTCGATAAAGTTCAATGATCGATCCTCTTTTAGGAGTTTGACTATCGAGCGAAGTCCTAAAAGGCCCCAAAGGGATCCGAGTCATCAAAAGCAGGAAAACCGTGATCATAATCCACCATGCGGAGAATCAAATCGTCTGGTGCTTCCCGAGCAGGTAAAGATGCACTATCATGTGTGCGAAATGAATCAAATCGTACTGGTGCTTCCCGAGCAAGTAAAGATGCACTATCATGTGTGCTAAATGAATCAAATCGTACTGGTGCTTCCCGAGCAGGTAAAGATGCACTATCATGTGTGCTAAATGAATCAAACCAGGTTGGTTAAAACTATAGCGCATGTGAGTTAACTCAACTTTGATAACTAGAGCCATAAACTCGGAATGTATAAATCAACTTGTTAAACAACCACAGTGTTGACTGTTCTAAATGGTGACATATTCCTAGTAAACATCAGTACAGCCTTGCCTTTTTATCCATAGCAATTTGTAACTACCTTTTTCTTGACTAAAATTTGTAAAGACTATTCATATAATCACTTTTGTGTACGGAATTTTATCATGTTGAGTAATGGTACTAGTTTTGCATCATTTCTTAGACTACCGGTATAAATAGGCCTGCTAGACTATCCGGTTAGTGTTTCCAAAATTGGTGATGAAAAGTTAGAACATAGCAGGAGAAATGCAGTAATTAAACCACCAACATTGGAGATGAAAAGTTAGAATATAGCAGGAGAAATTTAGACAGATGCATCCTTCAAAAGATGAAGTCAGAACAGTGCAATACATTTTACATATGCTATTCAAGAAACAAGACTAACACAACAAAGTAAAATAAATAAACTACAAAAGACTTCTTATTGAGCTATCTCAAGTAGAGCAAGATTATATACAGTCAATTATTTGACAAGATCACAAAATCTATATTACACAAAAAAATATATATATTGGTAACTGTGGGCCCGGACATGAACCAAAACCAATTTTAAACAAATAACCTTTCAAACCCACAGTCGGGAACAAACCTCCTTATCATGCGTAAGGATAACAACAACCAAATTTTATCCCACTAAGTGGGCTCAGCTCCATATCATGCATATGCTTGTAAAACAGTAAAAGTTTAAGTCATATCAATCAAAGTCCGCCAAAGAGTTTTAGTGCATACGACAACAAGTTCATAATACTTGGTAGATTTTCCATCATTTGGTAAGTTAAAGCTATATGACAATTAGTATTGTCGTATCAAGGTGAAATGCAGGGTTCAGACAGCAACACCAAAACCGTGAGGCTTCCTTGTGAAGGTTTAATGATAAATCAATCATACAAGTTTTCCAAAGGACTATTTAAATTTCCATGAAGCTATGGCCCAAAGCAAAGTGCAAGTAAGAAACAAAATCGTGAAGGTCCAAACTATTGAAGTGAATAACTTAATTGTGACTCTCTTGAAGTGTGAATAACTTTATTGTGACTCTCTCTTGAAGCGCAATGCACAATATATTACATACTAAGATGAAGGAGGGAAAACAAAAAAACAATGCAAATGTTCTCTAGAACATGCCTTTGAGTCCACCACAACATTGATCTAATGAATGTCTTTCATAATTATTATCCATCTATCAAATTTTTGCTTCCAAGAGCAGGTGCCAGCATAGTTTGAAAGTTTCTCTTTTTATTGAGACCTCGGCACCTCAATGCTGTTTCTTTGATCAAATACATGTGACAAGTCAGGACACCATAGAGAAATCCAAATTTGGGAATCTACAAGTCTCTCTGAAAAGAGTAAACATAATAAGTTAGATATGAGCGGTAGTAGATCAAGTGAGCTTGCTGGAGCAAATTTGTCAACCAAATAGTTTTAGACATACATACCATATATCAGATAAAAAAATTGGTGCAACATTTGGAGAAAGCTTCAGACATAAAATTCACTAAAATAAAACTAGACTTTTAATTCATAAACCATCCACTTTTTTAAACTGCTACGGTGAAAACCAATGAAACAGCATGTTTATGAGGTCAAGAGATATCAAAAACCAAGGGATAAACTGCTACTGTAACTGCAATCAAGTTGAAAACATTAAAGAACTGTGCCTCTTGATTTCTTCTGTAACAGTGGAAGCTGGTGGTGTTTCATGAAGAAAAATAGCAGCAATGAGACAAATAACAGTAGGAACAATTGTGAACATTAATAGAAACTTAGATGGATCCGAGGAAATCAAAGCTGTGCTGTGCATATGTCAGTTTATATTGCTGTGCTGCGTCATACATAACCTTTAAGAATACCAGAAATTGGAGTGCGGATTTATGAGAAATTTTCATGCAAGTTACAAGTACTGCTGTGTTAATCCAAGAGAATGTAATGTATGAATGATTCAATGGAATCAAGTATGATATGAAATGAAGCATCCACATATTTGGAGACTAAAACATCATCTGTTATCATCACTATGAGTATGATAGAAATGGAACATACCTGCTTACCTATCTATCATCTAAGTAGCTACACTGAAATTGAACCAAATCAATTTGCAGGAACGCCACTAAGAAGTCTAGCACCGAGGCGATCAAGCTGCTTGACATTGGCAGAAGCTTTCAAGTTGCCATCCTTTTGAAAAGCCCGAACCATCTGTTCCCCAATGAGGCGTCCCTTTTCCTCATTATCCGTGACAGCAACAGCAGTAGGTCCAGCACCACTGATAGTGCATCCATAAGCTCCTGCTTCAATAGCAGCCTTCTTAACAGCATCCATTCCAGGAATCAAAGGTGCACGCTTGGGTTCAACGATCTTATCCGACGATAAAGCCTTCCCCAGCATGAACAAATCTCCCAGTAACACTCCAGCCACGAGAGCACCAGCCTGACTACAATTCCACACATGATGCGGCATCCCTATCTCCAAAGGAAGTGCAGCTCTCATCTTCTTGGTTGGTGCTTCAAATTCAGGTGTGACCAATACAAAAAACAGCTCTTTTTCTGGCGGAAACTTCAAGCTCACCAACTCCAATGGCTGGTAATTGCTAATGAGAACAAATCCCCCCATGATTGAGGGGGCGACATTATCAGCATGATAACCAGATACCTTTTCCTCTGATTTCAAACACGCCAAAACAAGGTCATCCACACTCAGTCTGTTCCCGAAAACCTCGTTAACGGCAACGGCAGCTGCAGCTGCACTAGCCGCACTGGATCCCAACCCACTCCCCAAAGGTAAACCTTTCTCGAGAGAAAGTGAAAGGCCGACAGATCGAATGCCGAGCATTTTCATGGCTTCGATTGCAGCAATACCGGCACAGTTCCAGAGAGGGTTTTTGCTGAGTTTAGCGATGTTAGGGCTTTGACCCGTAATATCCGAGATAGAAATCTGACCGGGATGAACATCGGGATCGACCTTGAGTGAGACGGTGTCGCCGATACCATCAACCGCACAGCCTAAGAAATCGAAGCCGGGACCTAAATTGGCGACGGTGGCGGGAGCAAAGGCTTCGACGGAAGAATAGACAGGAAGTGGGTCTTGTTGGGTCTTGCTGAGAGCGTTGCATTTGATAGTGAAAAATGGTCTGTTTCGGGTGGTGTTGGTGGGTTTGGAAGAATAGAAGGAAGATGGAGTGATGGTGAACCATGCTGTTGAACCCATTGCACTGTCTCTTGTTCAGTTCAGTATGCTCTCATGGAATACTCAATTTTACCAACTTTTTCTCTCGTTTTTTTATTTTCAAAACTATAATTAAAATTTAAAACTATTTCTACTTCAAATGTTAGCTAAGTTATAAATATTTGATTCACTTTTGTTTCAAGCATCAAGATTAGGGCTCTTAAAAAACCATAAATTAAATTAAACTTCCAACTCAAACCGCATCGAATTTGTCTTTTTTTTTTGGTCACTTGAAAACTTTGAAAAATGATTCAGAAACATGAAAATTTGCAACTCATAATTGTAGCAAAGGAGTTTCAAATGAAAAGGTTATATTGACTTTAAAAATATGTTTAAAGACTTACTCCAAATATGTAAATTGTGTAAAGTTTAGCCATATATAGTTTAGCCATATATATAGTTTAGCCATATATGAAAAGGTTGTATTTTATGTAAATTCTCAAATATCAATTGCATGGAGTGCACACGAATTCAATCACAAATAAGAGGTTAACCATCAAATATGACCACAATTAATGTGCTATTTTATATTATTGGTCATATAAAATATTAATTAAATCATATATATTTTTATGTAAACAAAATATTATTAAAAAATTATACAAATAAAGAAACATCATATAAATTATATATATATATATATATATATATATATATATATATATATATATATATATATATATATATATATATATATATATATATATATATATATATATATATATATATAAATTAAAATTAATAATAAATGTGATACTTTGAATCCATGTTGGTGTCTTTGGAATAACTTGGATATTGTAACATGGGATCCTTGGAAGCTTTCCATCTTAGAGGAGGAAGTCTTAAAGCTCAAAGAAGCTATTCAACAAGCAATAGTTGTGAATTTTGATCGGATAATGTTTGAAAGTGATTCCTTTGAGTGATGCAAGTCTTATCGGCCGAAATCATTGGATATTCAGAATTTTATACTATTGTTAAAATAATTCATTAGCAAAAGCGGCCAAGAGTTCGTATCAAACTCAAGTTGAATTAATTTTTACTTGAGACAAACTAAAACAAACTCCACTCCTCCACCAAACCTTATGTCGATAGGTGAATGAGTCTCCTTTCTAATAAATTCAACATTTCGCTCACTCATAAACAATGTGAGAATTCAATCGGTCACAACTTGTCTTATCATTCAAGCTCTTAACTTACACTAAAGTTGAAGAGAGATAAAAAAAAATAAAAAAAAATTGCACCAAAAGCTTTTAGTATTTGTTGTTTTGCTTATAAATTTGGTCCACCACTATCTTTCTATAAAGTTCAAAAGTGACATGATGCTATCAAATTGATTTTATTATTTTTTTAAATCAAATATTGCAGTGCATTCTTGTTTAATAATTGAATGTGATTTTGCTTGCTCTATGCTATCAGTGGTTGATTGATATATAGTATTATTATACGTGAAAGAAATGTAAAACATGCTAGCTAGGTGCAAACAAACAGGTATTGATGTACAGACTTTTCTTTCTCAATATTGCAAAACAGCATCTAATAATCAAATGGCACGCAGCCTGGCACGGTTAACATGTTTCACAAAACAGACCAAAACAAACCATATGAAAATTTTATCCTATTGCATTTATTCTTCTATATCTACAAATTTAAATATATTTTAATTTTACCCTTTTACTATTTTCACTTTTCTATTGAATTTTTTATTATTTTCACTATTCATCTAAACACATGTCAAACTGACAAGTGGGAGCTCGATTCTAAGAACCAGATAACCTAGAATGGAGAAATCCTGTATATATTTTTTTCATAAATCGGATAACCTATCTAACCTAAATCTGGTTCGTCTTTTTTACCCGGAAGACATGGCCACGTGTTATCCGGTTAACAACATTAACCAACTGGATAACATGGTGTTGTGAGTTCTGGTTTATTATTATATGACAACCAGATAACATGTGGTATAGTTATCCGGTTCGGTTTTTAATAATTTTTTTAAAAAAATTATTATGTTAAACATGTGTTATTCCTCAAATATGCGATAAAAATCAGACATGCGTAGATACCACTGATATATTTACATATGCACAACGTTTTGCTATAATAGAAGAGGCGATAAGGTGGATTAGGGAGGTTGGAATCAGGAATAAAGTGACAGTTATAATAACTCGTTCAGATACCAAAACACTCAAGAGAGGAATAGCTGATAAAGTAATATTTGGTTGTGATAAAGGTGGGAAATATAAATAAGGAGATAGTGAAACACAAAGTGCTAGTAAGAAATGTGGTTGTCCTTTCAAAACTAGGTCCACACCGTCAAAAGATGGTTCCGGATAGAAGATTGATGTAAAATGCGGACTTCATAATCATGGGTTACCTGATACATTTGAAGGTCATCCTTTTGTAAGTCGACTTAATGCAGATGAGCACCAACATATTGTTGATTTGACAAAACGTCATGTTCCACCAAGACACATACTCTTGTCATTGCAGGAGCGAGATCCAGAAAATGTCACTCAGATCACGCAAATATATAAGCACAAAAGTAAAATACGAAAAGATATAAGGGGACCTAGAACGGAAATGCAACATTTGTTTAAGCTGGTAGGGGAATCAGATTATGTATACTGGAGCAGGAAAAAAATGATTTAGAAGTTGTGAGGGATATTTTCTATGCTCATCTAGAATCAGTGAGGTTGTTGAATATATTTCTTGTTGTGTTGATTATGGATAGCACATACAAGACAAATAAGTATAGGCAACCTCTGTTTGAAATAGTTGGTGTAAGACATCTACTGAGTTGACGTTTGATGTTGCATTTACATATATGGAATCAGAGCAGACTGAAAATTTTTGTTGGGTTTTGGATAAATTGAAACAGTTGTTTACAAAGGAGGGATTTTAGCCACAAGTGGTGTTGACTGATCTCTTGCCTTGATGAAAGGAATTGAAATCGTATTTCCAAAAACAATCAATTTACTTTGTCTATAGTAAGGATCTCTACAAAAACAATATTTACAAAACTGAAGAGACGATAGACCGGACCCACCAACCAATTCCCTATCATAGGAGGGAGCATGTGTGAAATTCAATCGATCAATTTGTTGCCATGTGCAGCAACCTTTAACTCTTTTTTAGGATGTCTCTCTTGAAAATAATTTATACTAAATATGTTATAAAATATATAAATATTAACAAATAAAAATTATTCAAAATAAATTTCACGTTCTCTCGTTTTATAAAAGTGAAAATGGTAAAAGTGATTTTTTTTTTTTATGTAATTAGTATTTATACAAAGGTAATTTCGTTCAAATGTCAAATTTATAGGGGTAGAGGAATAAATGATGGGGTATAAGGTAAAATTTCCCCATTGCTTTTGCACAACAAAGAAGAAAAAAGACATTATAACTATTGCATTTGTAAACAAAAGAGTTTATCCAACAACCAATTAAAAGATTAATTTGAAATTTTCTTTTAAATTGTATTATCTTGAAAAGGAATATCATATTGCTTCAGTTTTCCAATATCTTTCAACTATTTCATTCATGTTACAATCAAAACAAATTGCTTCTCTCGTTTTTTACCTCTCCAGCGTACAAATCAGACGGTTTAAATAGGAAAGGTACAGAAAAGAATCATTGACACCAAATAAATGATTTTATACAATTGAATAACTATGTAAACATTATAAATAATTAGGCTCAATTCAAATTTTACATGACCTATTTAATTTATCAACATACACGTCATCAACAACCATTTTACAATCCATCTCAATTATCACCCTTTGTTTTCTAATACATATTTCCATAAAATAGCTAAGAGAGATGTCAAAGCTCCACTCTCTACTGGTGTCATCACTGCCCTGCATAAGTACGTCTAGTAAACAACTTCAATTTAAATCTATTATCCGTGATATATGAGGATCAAAATTATGTCCTTCGTTGTAAAAGAAAAAACGGATCAACCAGAAAAAGTAATCCTTATTGAGATGAGGTTATGCAACTAATTAGACAAATAAAGTTCAATCTATAACTCACTAAAAAAAGAATTATAATAAAATTTGATTGTTACAAGTTTAAACAAAACTAAAATCAAATAGTCATCAATACCACAATATCATCACGTGGAGATATTTTTAATGGGGACTGAATGAAATAACTATCAACCAACAAGCCAAAATTATGATCAGACCTTCACTTCAAATTCAAGAAAGCAAGTGGGATTGCAGGGTTTACCACAACCCAAACCCCGCCCCATAGAAAAACAGAGGGATAAGGAATACACAAGATTAAATACAAAGAATACATTACAAATAAGAGGTGCCAAACAGAAAGATGTACAACTCGCTCCACCAGAGGTAAATCTCGGAAGGCCTCGAGACAGAAATAACACATGTATGTGAGGTAGAGTTGCAAAGCTAAAAAGCACTCCAATGATCAGATTCTCTTTTAGGAGTTTGACTTTCTGATGAAGTCCAATGATCAGATTCTCTTTTAGGAGTTTGACTTTCTGATAAAGTCCAATGATCAGATCCTCTTTTAGGAGTTTGACTATCGAACGAAGTCCTAAAAGGCCCAGAGCCAAAGGGATCTGAGTCATCAAAAGCAGGAAAACCGTGATCATAATCCACACTGTTGCGGACAGAATCAAATCGTACTGGTGCTTCCCGAGCAGGTAAAGATGCACTATCATGTGTGCTAAATGAATCAAATCGTACTGGTGCTTCCCGAGCAGGTAAAGATGCACTATCATGTGTGCTAAATGAATCAAATCTTGAAAAGTCAAAGGCGTTTTCCAACCAGTCTTTGGGCTTTTGAGGGGAGCTACCAGAGCTGAAAAGTGGGGTGCTTGGAACAGAATCATCAAAACTGAACCCACTGGTCTTTTGGAAAGGACCACCAGCCTGTGGTGTCGCTGTTTTAATGGGGTTGAGGCCCAGGTCTCCAGAACCAAAGAAATAGTTGTCTCCAGCTCCATCAAGATCCCTCTCCTGTAATAAAAAGTAAAAACAAATCTTATTAAGAGTATAAAAGGATGACATCTAACCCTTTGATGCTAGAAACAGTCATAAAAGCATATCAAATAAATTCATAATAACCAAATAGCCATGATTTGAATCAATCAGAAGTATTGTATAACTATCGAAACCTCCTGTACTTCCCAGTCACGAAACCTCCTGTACTTCCCAGTCATATTCTCCATAGACATAGGGAAGCTGCATATCAATTGTCAGGTTTCATTGTAATTTACAAAAGAAAGCAAAAGACCTATACCATCCTCAGCTGTCTAGAAAAATCCAATGATACGGTGCCACAAGAAGTCGGAAGGGTTCTAATGATTAAGGAGTACATATTGCACACAATAAAATAAAACTACAAAGGATATGTAGTTTTGGGAAGGATTTATACGAATGGAGGTATCAACTATTGGAGATGTAATATATAAAGAGCTTTGCACTAAGGGCCAAAAGCAATGCCTCAATGAATACTCTCAACTGGCAATGTAGTCCTAACTCCTAATTGATGATTCAAGAAAAGGAATAATAAATTATAAAGTTGAATTAAGGACTGTGCAAAGAAATATGATCAAAGGTTTTCTGTATCAGCAGAATTCATATTTTGAGGTAAATTATTCAGTTTCAAGCCTCACAATAATGTTTATTAGGGGAAGTCTAGTTTAGCTGAGCCTTGTTGAGTATATTATGCATCAATAATCTTTTTTTCCTCTATATGCATACTTCAGATGGCGAGTCTTGTATTGCTGAGTACATTTTGCATCAATAATCCCTTTTTCCTAATATGCATACATATGATAGTGAGTGTTGTATTGATGTGTTGAGCAAGGTTGTCAAACTCGATAATTCATATAAAACTCGTGAACGCTCCATTGTCTCCACTATTGAGTTGACTTGATACAAAAATACAAAACAAACACAAGATAGGTACATACTTAGCACACACAAAACATAACAAATTCAAAATCGATGAACATGGTCCAAAATTACTAAAAACAAAGGATTGTGGGACTTCTTCTGACGTTGGGGCTGGGATTCAACTCAGCAGAACTAGGTACATTCACTACATTGGTGTATTGAGTTCGTCGCTAACTTGCAATGACAGGTTTATTCTGGTTTTCTGGTTAGTGAATTTGTGTGGGGGAGCTGTGGAGTTGACACTAAATAACACATTGGTCACCTCCTTTGCAGATGAGTTTGTATTGGGATATCAGGTGCATGCGAGGAATTGAGTGCTGTCACTGTGAGGTTAACATTTTATGCAGTACAGATCCTTATCATGCAGCTGTTGCATTTTGGATTTTTAGAAAAATAAAAAACACATTTTAGGAAAAGTAACAATTATGTTGTAGACTTGTTCAATCATCCACTAACCTGCGAGTCTATGTGAACCCAACCAGGTTGGTTAAAACTATAGCGCATGTGAGTTAACTCAACTTTGATAACTAGAGCCATAAACTCGGAATGTATAAATCAACTTGTTAAACAACCACAGTGTTGACTGTTCTAAATGGTGACATATTCCTAGTAAACATCAGTACAGCCTTGCCTTTTTATCCATAGCAATTTGTAACTACCTTTTTCTTGACTAAAATTTGTAAAGACTATTCATATAATCACTTTTGTGTACGGAGTTTTATCATGTTGAGTAATGGTACTAGTTTTGCATCATTTCCTAGAATACCGGTATAAATAGGCCTGCTAGACTATCCGGTTAGTGTTTCCAAAATTGGAGATGAAAAGTTAGAACATAGCAGGAGAAATGCAGTAATTAAACCACCAACATTGGAGATGAAAAGTTAGAATATAGCAGGAGAAATTTAGACAGATGCATCCTTCAAAAGAAGAAAGAATTTTTCAGAAACAATACATTAAGGATGAGAACTTGCATACCTCCTTAGTGATGCTACTGGCACTAAACCCCCAAACTGAATCAATATCATCATTTGCGTCAAAGGTTCCCCCCCAATGAGATTCATCAAAAACTTTGTCTTCAGAAAATAAGGACTTCTCACCACCGTGATCACTGCATATGCAAGATTATATACAGTCAATTATTTGACAAGATCACAAAATCTATATTACACAAAAATATATATATATATTGGTAGCTGTGGACCCGGACATGAACCAAAACCATTTTTAAACAAATAACCTTTCAAACCCACAGTCGGGAACAAACCTCCTTATCATGCGTAAGGATAACAACAATCAAAGTCCGCCAAAGAGTTTTAGTGCATACGACAACAAGTTCATAATACTTGGTAGATTTTCCATCATTTGGTAAGTTAAAGCTATATGACAATTAGTATTGTCGTATCAAGGTGAAATGCAGGGTTCAGACAGCAACACCAAAACCGTGAGGCTTCCTTGTGAAGGTTTAATGATAAATCAATCATACAAGTTTTCCAAAGGACTATTTAAATTTCCATGAAGCTATGGCCCAAAGCAAAGTGCAAGTAAGAAACAAAATCGTGAAGGTCCAAACCATTGAAGTGAATAACTTAATTGTGACTCTCTCTTGAAGTGTGAATAACTTTATTGTGACTCTCTCTTGAAGCGCAATGCACAATATATTACATATTAAGAAATCACTTAAAAGCCTAAGTTGTTAGCAGGTCCCTCACGCACATGCACGCATCTAGAGACAAAAGCCCTTCGAGTTGAAAAATGTACAACACACATGAACACTTTACTTTTTTGAACTAAAGATATAGAAAAATGAGGCAGCAAAGATCAAACTCCTATCCTATTGTTCACACGGGCCCTTAATCCATGTCAAACATAAGTTACCCACACACAACATGCTAAATGGAAGCAAAAATGTAATACACATAATCACCATCTTATTGATAATTATTATGATTGTCACAACCTTCAAAAGGGCGCAGAGAATATGTGATCAGTAAAATCCAAATGTGGGTGCAAATCTAGGGTACAAAACTTAGAAACCGTACCTTTGGGTGTCTTGCGCGGCATCTTGATTACGGGGAGAGCTATCTTCACCAGAAGTCTTTTGAATGTCAGAATCAACAAAGTCCCTGTGCGGACTTCCAATAGTACTGCTTGCAAATGGACTATTAGGAGCACTTTTTGCAGATCCATCATCACTTTTATTATAAGGAGATCCGTTGTCTACTCCCTGTTCATTTGTAGTCTGAGGTTTTTCTGACTTATCATCATCACTCTTAGGTGACGCAGCAAGTTTTGGACTGCCAATATCCATAGCTTTGGCTCACAGCCTTTGGTAACTTTTGTTTTGGAGGCGCTATGGTGTTTTGCACATCAAGAGTGTACTCTTTTACAAGAGCAAATTCTGCTAGAAGAAAGAATAATAAATAACCAAGAAATTATTCATATTTTTCCAACATTCTCCAAAAGAGAATGGATGCAAATCAGAAAATAAAGAATCTGCAGTTACCCATAACTTTAATCATACAAAAATCATAATTTCTCTTAAATATAACCTAATTTTGGGTTATTCTATCTTCTAAATCTAAACCATATAAGTAATCAAAATGATTGATCTCACACATTTAGACAAACAGTTAAGCTTAGAAAATGAATACATAATATAGTATAAAAAAAGTATAGCTCACTAGCCAAAACGCAAAAGAAACCAATTTAAGTTTGAAGATGCAGACATGCAATATGTGGGCAATATACCAACTAATCCTCCAGATAAAATGATAATTAGCCACGTCAATATGGTTTCATAACCTTGAGCAAGAAATTCTCAAAATTATGGCTGGTGCCAAACAATGTGCATGTCAGTTGTTTTGAATTTTTAGTAATTAATAGAAATAGAATATTCTGTCTAATTATTGTTATTTCGGATACCTTTATCTTCAAGCTTATCCCAAACCTCATCCCAATCAGCAGCTCCTTCTTGGATACCAGGTTGCCAGCCTAGAGGATTAATTTGAGTGAGGCCACATAATACAAGAAAAACTTTATACATGTAATGATTATACTATTCAATATCAAAATATATTAGAGGGCAGCACTCGAAACTGGTGAACAGAGTACATCAAAGCAAAAAGAAATGGCATGAAACAACTAAAAAAAGTCAAATGAGAGACCGTGTTAACTGAATCTAGAGGCCAACAACAAATATATCATGTGAATTGTGAATAACATAAATGAAGCAGATGCATTTAGAAAGAATAAAGAGTCATTTGCGGGTAATGAAGAGTTTTCTGAGCTTAATTAAAACAAAATTAGACTGATGCAACATAAGTTTTTTTTATTTGAACAAAATGTGCCGTTTATCTTGTACACTATTGTCAGAAACATCCACCAGTTTCCAGTTTCATTTACTTCATACAACCAATGCATTATCATTATTTTGTTTTAATATATTCTTCAAAAATAATGTCATGCGAAAACATTTGTGCTAAACAGTAACAATAGCTGTATAAGATTATATAGAGGCTTTCCATACAGAACTGAGCCACAAAGTAGTTATAAGGTTACATTAGAAAATCATTAAACTGTGTATGTTATATGTCACTTGATCGGGAAACTTCTATCAAGTTAGGTTGGCTCAAAAGTCTTCATGCTGATTCAAAACCAGTAGTTCAGCAATAGAAGGCCGCTTCCTCGAAATAAATACCAGCAACACTTATGCAACAAATATCAATTAATAAAGCTATAGACATGAAAAAGACTTAAGAACACTTGATAGGATATAAAAACAACTATAAATTTGAAATTACCAAAGGGTAGCTCCACTAGTGTTGTGGGCTTTGCACGTAACCCATACTGCTTGCACCTTTCATTTAGAGATTTCACTAGTTCATCAAGGGAAGATTGGATGCGATCAGCACGGCCCTGAAAATTGCATAATTAGATCGGATAATGAAAAAGAAGGAAAAAAACATCTCAAGATGGATGTGCTGAACGGGTCATATTCAAACATACCTGTATCGTGTCGTCGGTATTTACATCCTGTTCCAACTTGACAATCCCCTGATATAATTCAATTTTTTTCTCCTACACATACAATAAAATAATGTAATATAGTGATGCAAAATGCGGGAAAAAAAAAACATGTTAGCATATATGCTATGTATGCTATCAGTTGCAGGAAAAGCCATATTTTATTGCACCTGCATGAGTCATGTTGAGCCCCTTGTTAAAAAGTTCTTGGTTCATCCTAATAATGATTGCACAAATGAATAATGAATGCAAAACCTAAAGAAGATTTGTTTTTATATAACAAAAAATTAGATATTTAATCGATAGTTAGTTGGTTCAATGATAATTAGCACTGAGTTTGACAGAGAGAATTACAGTTTGATCCTTACAACTGCGATCGGACGAATCAAATCATACCGATAGTGAAGACTGAAATAAATAAATAAACATTAGATATTTAAGATCTTGTTGGTAATGGGACAACAGGAAAAGAAGGCTCACTAGTCCCAACTTGAAGCCACTGCTTATAATACAAAGCAAACATGATAGAACCTATGTCCATCTTACTATTGTACACTCTCCTCAACAACTTCATTTTTTCTTCCTTTTCACCATCACATTCACTTGAATTCGAAATTGTTTCAACCTCATCTATATACCAAATTTTAACATGTAGAAGATGAGGAAGAAACAAATGCTGCCAAAATTCAGGAACCAAGTAGGTTCTAGCCAAAAATGGAGCATCACAAAATACTTGCATTAAATGTCTAGCACAAACCCTATTGTTTTTCTGATGCTTGTAAAGTATTGCCATGTAGAGTTGAGCACAAGCTGAAAGATGAGAGTTTGGCCTTCCACATGTTGTTGCACCTTGTAAACTATTGGAATTCAATGAAGCAATTATGGTTAAAAGCTCTATTGAATTCCTCAAAAAACTTATCTTTAACTCTTTCTTTGTTGACCCTTGATTTTGCACTAATTTGTCAATATTCTTCAAACAATGTTTCATGTTTACTAGAAGTTCATTCTCATTATCTGATTCTGAACTGTTTTTTCTTCTGATTAAATAAGAATTGCACTTTTCAAAGATTGTTTTTCTGAAAAAACTATCTTTTATATATCTTCCAACGTAGTCACTGAGGATACTAATCAAAGCTTTGATTGCAACTTCGTCCATAGGTGGTCCTTCTCTTCTCGAATCCGGTGAAACCAATGAATTCGAATTCGATGTTTCCGAGGGGGAACAAACTCTTTGAGTGTTTGGTTGAAATGACAAAGGGAGTGATGTTGATGTTATGATCTCTTTTGTTTCCATTGAAAGAAGTTTGTTTGTTTGGATAAAGCCTTCTTGTGTGAGAAGTTCTTTGAGGGAAGTCATGTGTTTGTTTTGTGTAAAAGTGAATGAGAGATGATATTTATAGAATTAAGAGGCAGTGAATTGAAGATAACAAAGTGTTTTATTGGGTGAATTTTTTGAGGTTTTTGAGTTTAAGTTTTGGAACATTATATGAAGGTCAAACATAGTTTTAGACACAACTTGTTCGCATGTTTGGTATATACGTTTTATAATAGAAGGAATGATCCATGCCCCAAAACACAGAAAATAGAAAAAGGAAAGTTATAAGAAAGTCAATGTTACTTAACTCTTATCAGTCGGCAATGAGAAATAAGATAAAAAATTCTCTTAGAATGAGTCATCGGTATACTATATACTTGTCAAAATCATTTGACACTTTGGACTAGAAATTCCTGCTCAAAGTTCTGTCGAAGTTTGGATTCAACACCACCTTTTGAAATTGGATGACTGTTATTCTTGAATCTTTGAGTGCTTTAAAGGTGTGAGACAGGTGACCCCTTTTCACCTTTTCTTTTATGCATTGTTGAGGAGGCTATAAGCAAGCATTTTTCTCATCTTGAGGTCCAAGGAAACCTTACATGCATCTCATCAAGTACTACTACTATTCTAAGTCATTCTTTTGGATTCACTTTTGGACACAATAACTTATAGCTAATCTCCTTGGATTCACTTTTGGACCAACTCCTTTTGATGATCTAGGAGTTCCAATTTCAAAGGGAAGTTTGGAATTATCAACTTTCAAATCATCGAAGGGAAGATAACACTCAATGATTTAATTCATGACAACACTTGGAATCTGCATGACTTATTCAACACTTTGGCTCCTGACATTACCTCGGACATTAATCTCACTCTCCCAATATATGATTTTGTTGATGATAATTTGATTTGGAGCACCTCCAACAAGGGCTATTTCATACAAATTAAAAATATATAATTTATTTTGCAGAGACAAGAAGAGTATAGAGGAATAACAAAGATTGGTTTTGGCCCCTTCGTGATCCGGTCAGAATTGTCATATTATCATATTGAAACTACGAAGCCTTTGTACAGCAGAGAAGACTATGACACCTTCTAGTCAATTGTTATATTATCTGCATCTTTCGTATCTGTGACCTGAGATATTGAAACTATGAAGCCTTTGTACAGCAGAGAAGACTGAGTTTTAATACACTTATAACAAACAGAAACTACAACACTGTAAAAGCACTTGAAACACATGACAGTTTGCAATATCTATGCTTATTGGCGTAATCAGGAATTAGTTAATGAGAAGGTTGTTGTTTCTATTATTTCGATAAGTGTACAACACTAATTGTCAGTTATTGTCGTAAAAGAGCATACAAGAACACAGTTACATAAAGATATACCACTATGCATTTGACTACATGTTTGCCAAATAATTCATGCAATTTGCAGATTGAAAATGAAGGTAATTGAGGTAGTTAATATGAGTACACACCATCTTGTAACAGAAATCACCACAACACATAATAAACTTAACTAATGGGGTAATACAAAGGTTAAGCTTATGACATGTTAAATTACTTAGTATTACCCCGTTTACGGTACTCTTCAGCTCTTGCAACACCATCCATAAAAGCATCAATTGTCCAATCCTTTAAGTCCTCCTGTATACAGAAAATGAAGAAACTTCAGCCACGAAATGAAATGCTTTTCTGTTCATTAAATTTCATAGCAAAACTCTCATGATCTGAGCAAGTCTCACTTGTGTGTTTCATCAACTATTGTATACGATAATACAACACTAACACTAACAACGACACATAATCACGGATAATAATTTAAAAAAAATAGAAGTGACTGTCTTTAATTACAACTCACTACATAAGCCATCCGCATCGTCTCCTGTGTGAATTTAGTAATAAAAAAAGTGAGTGAGAGATTGATACCAGACGCAATGGTTCTCCGGTTCTGATTCTAGAATTAGGCCGGGAAAACTTGGATTCAAACGGAGTTCTAGGTGGGAGTTCCCGAATCTTCTCCCACTCCTCACGGCTGAGCATTCTCACAGTGCCTTGACCCTCAGGAGAATTCTTTATCTTCCGTTCCAACAACTCTTGAGATCTAGATTCATCATACTGTCACACCATTACCACCCATTAACAACTAGTTTCACTTAGGAATATGATCGAACAGGTGATGTGCATAAAATGAAGTTGAGAGAACAGAAGCCATACCATCATGAGAAGTTTGGCGAATATTGCAATGCCAACGGCAACGACGATCATGGGCATGGAGGCGGTATCGAGGTAGGACAAGGATTCGGGGACCGGAACGATGAACTGGTCCTTGGTTTTAGAACTCCTCATCTTCCTTTTCTTCTCCAATTCCAACGCTTTTCTCTTCAATGATTCGGTTGGGACATTGGCACGCAGCGTGTGTAGCAATCTTTGTCTTACTCCGTTCATCGTACAACCGATTTGCTAAACTGTTGTTTTCTTTCCAAAATCATCTTCATCTTACAATTACAGCGGAGGACAAAATATATATGTTGCGGATTTCTGTGTAAAAGGACAATATCACCCTTCACTTTTCTGTCTTCTTCATTTTAATTTTTTAGTGATGAAACTCCGCATGAATTCTATCGTAAAATTTATAATTATAATGATAGAATATATAAGTAATAAAATGTAAAATAGTAGTATATTATGACTAAAATGTAAAAAAATTATTTTAAATAATATATTAATATGATAGTGACTCGTATAAAGTTTTAGTAATAAAATTCTCTTGAGTGTAAACAAATTTTATTTTTTTTTTCAATTTTTTTTTCTTTTTATAATGAACTTTGAAACATCATGTCATAAATAATTACAAACAAAAAAAAAAGAAATCAAGTTATTTTTACTTTGAAAATGAGACCTCTTGCCTTGCTTCATTTCCTCTTTCTTTCTTTTTTTATGTGTTTTCCTGTTAGTTTTTACTACTATCAATACTTTCTTTTTAGTATTTTCACACATTAATTCAAATATTAAAACAATGGTTATCGAAGAATGAGAAAAAGAAACATTCATAGGTCAAATTCTTCATTGATTCATAATAATAAACAATTTTTTATTACTCAAATCAAACTATATTTTGATCTATCAAATTTGTACTGCACAGTTGTATTCAAATACACATTGAGATAATATTTATACACATTTCATGTAAATCTAATTGATATTTCATAAAGTATTTCAATGACATTTGTAACCTTGTAGAAAAGTGGTACTCTAATTAGAACTCATTAGCATCATGTAAAATGCATAACATTACTTTCATTACATGATTCTTAATACTAATGTTACACTCTTCCTTTATAAAATATGTCAGCAAGAAAATAATTGGCTTTATGACAACAACAACTTGAGCAGTTTTCAGAACAACCACCACCACATTAACAGGTTCCACCTCAGTAATGAGTTCCGCTGCAACAACAACCTGAACAGTTATCGAAACAACCATCACCGCATTAACAGGTTCCAGCTCAACAATTTGTTCTGCTGCAACAACTTGATGGCATTGTATTAAATATAATGAAAATGTAAACATACACATGGCATAATTAAGAATAAAGAGACATGATTATTATATTCAAATTCAGCTAATTAAGTACCAGAAATAAAACATGATGCGTAGAATCTGAAGTTAAAAAATTGTTCCAAGTAAATTAGTTAACTCGCATTCAAAACACAAATTGATCCTAACCTCTTATTCCCTTTAATTAGTGGCCAAAATTCATATACTCCCACTAAGTGAGCAGGCAGACAAAACAATGACAGGAAACATATCCAAGTAAATGTGATGTAAGTCACTATATTATTTTTTTGTCTTGTAAATCACCTTTAATTTTGCGTTTCACTTCCTTGTCTTGCAACTTAAAAAACAAATAAAAAATTAATGATATAGAATACGTGGCAAAAATCATCTGCAAATTCCCTGTAAGAGTTTATGCGGGGCTCAAAGCTACTCATTCGCACATGAACTTCATATATCCGTGGATCTTTGGGCTTTGGTGGATGGGGATGTTTAAACTGATATTGGTTCAGAGAATCAAGGAATGGATGGATCAAAGTAATGAATTAATTAACTTAATGGTTTATGATCACTAATACATTTTTTACATACATAAAAATTATTGCCGTGCCACCAAATCAAAAAGTCTACAAACTATAGTACACATTCAAATCACAACGCCACCTAGTGACTAAAGCAAGTGTATAAAAATGGATCAGTAAACTCTTTTCATATATAAAATCGATAAGATAACATTCTTGGTGTATATGTAAACTTTAATTCTTGACAACAACATAGCAACCCAAGTAACATAATTGGCATTAAGATCAAGAAGTAACATCCTCATCAACACAAACTATTCTCACTGCAAGTAAATAATCAATATCATCCAATTTGAAAGATGTTGATTTCACTATGCATAAATCTGTAAATAAACTCAAATTATAGTTAAATGAGAATGTGAAAGGTCCAAGGAAATATGGCCATCATATGCCAAACTAAGCATCAACGATGGAGTTAGGACGCTGAAAAGAAGAAAAAGGTTATTCATAATATGCACAAGACAACTTCTTGATACATCACATTTTGAAACTTCTGCATAAGAAAATCCTTGACAAAAAAGTAAAAAATATAAAAGTACAGTGTCTAATAAAATTACAAGTGAAACAATCTAAAGAGAAAAAAATCAAACACTGATGGATATAACTTGGTGTACAAATAAAATCACAGTCCTGCAATTTATATTTTCTAGAAAGGATAACATGACATTATTGTTCTTATTAGCCTCTAAATGTATTAGAATAGTTGCAGCTCATAGTTTTTGAGTCAATAAATCTACTCGCCGTTTTCTTAGAAAAATAATGAATAAGGTCAATGTTAAAATATCTATACTTCATGCATATGTTAAAACATTTATACAAATATACATATGCAAATCCATACCTAGGTGTTAATAATGTGATGGATGGATAACAACCACTATTTCCGAAGGCGCGGAACTAAGGGTCTCGAGGAATTATCATGCCGGGATTGGTGTAGCTAAATTATACCGTAACATAGAGTACAATAATTCTCGTTTATTAGACGGTCCTGCCCCGAGCTCCCCTCGAGTTAGCATCTAGCAGTCGAATTCCATTACTTGTGACTCTCCGAGGTGGTGGCTGCCCGTGGAAATGACCGTTGCCATTATTGTCAGCTCTTCGTCTTTGTTTTCATGCTTCAGACTGTTCACAATAAAAAGTGACAAACGAGGGAATCAAATCGGAATTCGAATCTTTGGCTCAAAACGATTTACTCTTTTGATTTTTTTTTGTTTAAAAGATGCCACGAGCACCAAGATTTATTGTCTCCAAACAAGAAAGAAAATGGAAAAGGGGAAAGCTCAAATACCCTAAATAAGATATGCGATGCGACTAGCGTGAACTAGACGCAACACATTGGGGAGAGACCAGGGTAAAAGGGATGATTATATAAAGGGAAGGTATTAGCACCCTATATATCTATAGGAACTTTTTATGCATTTTTGTGTGTTTTATTTGCTATGCTATTTCGGGAAAGTTTCTCCTTTTGGGATTCAAGAAGGGTAGGTCAGACAGGAACCTAAGTTTGTTTATTATTATTATGCTCGCAAAGATCATTGGGATCCTCTGCATACATATCCCCCAGTGGGAATCAGAGCATTTGTAGCTCGGATCTAAGGGAACTAAGGTTTGTTTGGTTTTGAGGGAGAAAGAAGTATACTCGCCAAGAGTGAGACCTTGTGCCTATGTATTCTCAAAAGGAGGTTGAGAAAGTCAGAGCAATCGTAGTTCCCATTTATGTTCTAGTGGAAGCAAAAATTAAGAGACAACGACAAGTGTCATCTTAATGAAAAATGTATCTAATCTATTTCATCACATACATTTTTTGAAAGTTTGATTATTTAAATATTACATTGTAAGCATTGAGTGTTTTGCTTGAGTGTACAAGCGTTACCACTTACAAGTTAAGAAAGATGTTTGAAAAAACGTTGAATCTTTCATTGTAAGCATTAGGAATTTTGCATGAGTGTACAAGTGTTTCCACTTACAGTTAAGAAATATGTTTTGTTTGAAAAAGTGTTTGATTTTGAAAAACGTTTGAAAAAGTGTTTGATTTGAAAAATGTTTGATTTATATGTGATGCTATAGATGAGATACTTCTTAAATAGATATGATTCATGTCTTATCTCTTAGGAGAAATGTTTTTTTATTGATTAGGGGGATGCTTTTAAGAAGCATGTGGGTCATTGTATTGTAATCCCAATAGAAGGCTATCCGAAGGACATCAAAGGTCCTTGTATTGTGAGACCAAAAGGAGGCTTTCCGAGGGACATCAAGGGTCCTTGTATGAAGCCCAAAAGGAGGCTATAGGGTATGGATGACTTGGCTTTAAGAGTGATTTCACCGGGAAACCATACTTTTGGGTTCTATCCTAGCGAAGATGATTCTTTGTATTGGAAGCCCAATAGGAGGCTGTTAGAGATTTCCAGGTATCTTTCTTGTATGAGGCCCAAGAGAAGGCTAAACTCAACGATGAGGCTAACTCAACGATGAGGCTTTAAGAGGAAGTTCTTTTGTACAAATCCCAAGATGAGGCTAACTCAACGGGGGAGTTCTTTTATACGAAGCCCAAGAGGAGGCTAACTCAACAAGCGAGTTCTTTTGTACGAAGCCCAAGAGGAGGCTATGGGGAACCTAGTTGTTATACTAGTTGTAATGACATAAATAAACATGAACTAGTATATATATGACAAAGTGTGTGTGTGCATTCATATGAGTTTATGAAGAAAATATATAAACAAGTGTATAAAACAAGCAATTAAATTTAGTGTAACTTGGATATATACAAAAGAGTGTGAAAGCAATATATAAATAAGTGTTTAAAACAAGCGGATAAGCTAGTATACTTAGATATATACAAAGGAGTGGAACTTACACCTTAAGGGAGGCCCACTGGAATAAGCGCAGTTTCACCAAGAATAATGCTCCTCTTAATACCAGTGGAATTGGTGTATAAACAAGCGGATAAAACTAGCGATCGATACTAGTTATACTTGAATATTTGCAAAACATTTGAATATGTACAATGAATTGAATATGTACACAAAAGGGTGGATATGTACAAGGAAACTAAGTACGTACATAGGAGGGTTGAGACTTACACCGTAAGGGAGGCCCATGATCAATTTGATTTTGAGTTCGAAAGATTTTCGAAGAAAAACCTAGTTCGGTTTGTATTTTCAAAGGTTAATCAAATCGATCATGGAAAAGAGGTGTGTAAGTTAATTAAAATGTTTTTGAAAGTTTTGAAAAGGTTTGAAAAGTGAACATTATTCACAAGAAGTTTTGAAAAAGATTAGGTTTGAAAAATCAAGGAGAAAAGATTTTCGAAAGTATTTAAAACACTTAAAAACATCTATTTTAAACCTAATAAAAATATATAAAAAGAAAATATTTTTTTGGAATTTTTTGACATAATCATAAAATAGGTATATTAAATGACAAGTGTGAAAAAAAAATAATCTCAAAATGAGAAGTTTTGATTGGTTTTTGAAAATGTTGAATTTTTATAGGAAATGTGAAAAAAACAAGTTGTAAAAATTTGTTTTGGTCCTAAAGAGGTTTGAACTCAGGACCTTGCACTCAAAGGTAAAAATATTAATCACTGGACCACATGTGTGGCTTATTATTAACACGCTTAAATTTTATTTTATTTGAAAACAAGTTTGGAAAATGGTTTGAAAAATAGTTGAAAAGTGAAGAAAAATGAAAAGATGAAAAATAAAAAGGTCTGGGTGGGGTTCGAACCCCAGACCTATGGCAAGGCAAAGGACTAAGAGCGCTCTGGCTGCCAGTGGGGTGGTTGTTTTATCCGTGAATAAAACAACAACCATTCAATATATTTTAAAACAAGAATTTGAATTTTTAGAAAAAAATCAAAAAACGTGCGCAACAACTTCATCTTCTTCCTCACTCCATGATTTCATAACTTCCTTATTTCTCAATGAATTTGAATGATGTAAACACCGAACTTGCTCGTTTTTTACCCAGGAATATGATGGTAGCATTTAATTTTATTTATTTTAAGCCTGTGATGTTTGAATTCGAAGAAATCAAATGAACCCTAATTATGAAAATTGATCATGAAATCGTGTAGGTACAGCAAATCAAGCAATTGATTGAGGGTTTATGATACTTATAGGTGCAGAAACATGATAGTATGGTAAGTTTAAAACTGGAATGCACAAAATGAGGAATTTGAAGTTGAGCAGCTTACCTCTTCAAGTGGAAATCGAATTCTTCGAAGGAGGTGTTCCAGAAGTTGTTTGATGATTTATACAGCTTCAATGAACCTCAAGGATCATGTAGAAATGCTCAGCTTGCTTTGAGATAGCCTGGAACTTTCTACCCAAGTCCAACTGCAGCTCGAGCAAGTTGAAGATGATGATGGTGATTCAGGAGTTCCAGAAGTAATTCAAGGGTTTGGATCACTTATATGGGGTATATGGGTGATGTTTGAAGTGAAAGTTTGAAGTTTGCACGAGTGAATTGAGAAATGGCAAGTTAAGGCTCAAAATGCAAGTTTATGAAACTTGGAGCACGATTATGAGTTTGGCTAGTTTTTGTGATGGCTTGATGATTCTAACAACTTCCTAAGGGTATTTGGAGTGTATTTGAAGCTTGAGATTGCTCAGAAATGGCAAGGTTTGGAGATTTGCAAATTCTCACATTTTGGAACTTTGAAACTTGGAAAAGAAGAAAGAAGTGAGAAAGCAAGTTTATGAATGCTTTGGTGTGATTTCCAAATGAGGAAAGGCCTCTATTTATAGGCCAAGATGTTTGGGAAGCAAGGCAAAGATAAGCTTTGTGATTTTGCAACTTGGAGCTTAAGGAATAAGAAAGGAATCTTCACATTAAATGCACATGGAATCTTTTCTAAACCATGGTTAAATCACTCAAGTGATTCTATATTTCTTCAATCATTTCCTTTGGATATTTTTGAGATAAAACCTATCCTTAATGGTGACAAAAGGCTTCTAGAAGAGAAAGTTGGCAAAAATGACTTAAAAACTTGGAAAAATGACTTGTAAATTATGGTTATAGACCTCTAAGTTTCAATTTCAAAACCCTAGCTACACAAAATGTTTTTGCAAGTTCTTAGACATTTTGAAAATCTTGGAACAAGATCTACATGTTGAAAGTGTTTCTTGAATCAAAATGGATCTAGGTGAAAAATGGCCTTGAAAATGATGAAAAAGTGATAAAAATACTTGAAAATTTGTTTAAGTGACTTTTTGTTGACTTTTTCACACTTTTTGATTTTTTATGATCATGATGGATAATTTGAAATGATTTGATGATTGAAAAAAATTTGAATTTCAAAAGTTGATAAAAAGTCAAAGTTTGACTGATCTGAACAATTGATTTTTTGTTAGATGATTCAGAATTTCTATGATGATCAACCATGACATTTGAGATGTTTTGAATAAAGCAATTAGGTCAAGATATTTCATTTGTGATCTTAATATTATTCTCCAATAAATTAGGTCATTCATTGAGCAAAAAGTCAATGATACACCATCCTCGATCAAAACCCTAATTTAGTCGATTCTAGATAGATCTTGATGAAATGATTGGAATTTGAAGATCAAATATTGATGATTGATGAAGATAGATCAATTGAGGTGAGTAAAGACTCAAAACCTAATTTGATCATATCTTGAACATATGAAATATTTTGATTCTAAACCCTAATTTGACTCAAGGAGCACACACAAGCTAAATTGTTCTAAAATTATCAGTGATGCAATGATGCATATGTGAATGATATGAGATGGTATCTTAGGTAAAAAATTGGGATATGACACAGACATGCTTGTCCAATAATTCATAGATTCATCAAGTTACCTTAGTAAACATTTTAAAATGGCTAATTAATCTAAGAAGCCCCACTTAATAACCCCTTATTGAACCTTGTTAACCATTTGAACAGTCAAATATAACTAAATTTTTTTCTAAAAGTAAATAAGTAAATATTTGAGAGAATTACCTCATCAAAATCAGTTGCTGCACCAATTGGAGTAGACAATTCTTCTTGAATTTGCTTCATGTTCTCAGCCTGTTCATTTATCTCATCCATGGTTTTGTCGACATCGTCAATATTCATGAAAACAGAGCATTGGATTGTAAACAAACCTAATGCTTTTAAAGTCTTCCACAACCTTACATGACTCCATTGTCTAGCTTCTAATTCCTAGATGCTTCACATAAAAATAACAAATCATACAGCGCAAAACACTATACTTTTTCAATTCACAAATTTAGAATAGATATGTCAAATAGAAAAGAAAACAAATAAACCATATGACTTGTGGTTCATTCATATCCATACTTGGAGCAGCAAAAGCAGGAGCAACATAACAAAATACATGGTTAATTCCCCAAATCTGAAGAATCAACCTTCTTGAATAACATTTTTTCACTTCTTAGGTGATAAGTTAGATCTCTCTCCAGCCACCTATATTGTTTACCTACCAAGGTGATAAGCCACATGTATTGTTCACCTCCTAACAAACATCAATTTCTGCACACAAAAAAATTGCATCCAACCAACTTTCGGAGCATCCGGCTCAGGTAACTTCACTTCCAAATGATCGACATATTTCATAAGAACAACACAAACATCCTAATCAAAGTTAAATAATCATGATTCCGCAGTTAAAAAATTAATTTAAAATGCGTTAAATGATAAATGAGTAGATGCTTTTCTGCATGAATAATTTAAAATCCAAGGTACATGCGCAATTTCATTTCACTTTGACCTCATCAATCATAATAATCAACGGAGTTAGATCCATGAAAACATACCTCCGGTATCTCTACCCATTGGAGTCTCAACCAACGCGAATACCTTCGCACCAGGCGCTTTCCTCGGTTTCTGACAATGAGGACTAATATGCCCTTCTTCACCACAATTAAAGCATATCATCTCTTTGTGCTTGCAATCAGATATTGCATGCCCGGGTCTGTCCACAACGGAAACGCCTCTTCACCTCAGTAGTACAGGCATTGCCCTTGTGATCAGGTTTCCCATACTTGAAAAAAGTCACACTAGCAGGAGCGTCTCCCCCACTAGTTCTCTGGCCCTCAGCAACTTCCTATTTTCCTTTACTAGCTGGAGCATCATACGGCTTACTACGACTATGATTCTTGCTCCTCTTCTCAGTAACTATCTTGTGATGATCATTGCTATCTTCTTCAAAAATCCGACAGCTATCCACCAAATCAGAGAAAACACGGATCTTATGATACCCAATTGCTTTCTTGATCTCAGAGCGCAACCCGTTTTCAAACTTGATGCACTTCGAGAGCTCAGCAGTTTCCGCGCTGTAATACGGATAAAACTTGGCCAACTCCACAAACTTAGCAGCATACTCGGTAACAGACTTATTGCCCTGCTTCAGTTCAAGGAATTCAATCTCTTTCTTACCTCGAACATCTTCAGGATAATATTTCCTCATAAATTCCCTACGGAACACCGCCCAAGTGATTTCTTCACCTGCAGCTTCCAATCGTGCAAGCGTATCCAACCACCAATCATCAGCCTCACTAGCCAACATGTGAGTTCCATACCAAACCTTCTGCGCAGTAGTACAGTTTATCACGCGAAAGATTCGCTCAATCTCTTTCAACCACTCCAGAGCACCATCAGGATCATGTTTGCCTTTGAACACCGGTGGATTCTCTCTCTGGAATGTTGCCAAACTTTGGGATCCATCATCCCCGCCAGCATTCGGTTGATTCCCTAGAGCATGAGCCATTTCTTTCAAAGCAGCAGCGATCGCAACATCATTCCTTCCAGCCATTTCAACTTAGCACTATAACACAACCAACAGTCAGATAAAAGTAATTAACAATACTCGATTGTTAATGACACAACAACCTGGCTGGATGGACCGACCTGCTCTAATACCACTAATGTAACACCCCAAATCTACCCAACGTTATTTAAAATCAGAGTGCCAAAATTTTAAACTAAAACTTGAGGCATTACACTTATTCATCTTGAAAACAACATTAAAATAATTTGCTTCTTGGCGGATACGTAACACATGTAGAATACGAACAATTTCACCATAATTAAACTTTAACAATTCAACTTTAAATAATAAACCGCAGCGGAAATCTCCACATAATTAATTCAATTCGGCATAGCATCTTTGAAACAACGGAAAATCATAAATATTGCTTAAAACCACAAATGAGTTCAACGGAAGCAAATGCATAACATAAATAAAACAACGCGTTCGTTTCCCCCCGAGTGCTACGTATCAGAGCGACGACGCCATAAGCTACTAATCCTCCTACTCCTCATTACCTGCACGTTACCAATATAAAGGTAACGGCCAACAAAATAGAAAGGGTGAGATATCGAATAATATAAGCGAAAATACGATAATTCATATGCTAGGTAAAGAAACATACAATAATTTCTACTGTAATCAACAACATGTGATATCCACAAAACAACATAAAATCAACAATAACTGAAAATGCGACTCAGATGCGACTCGACAAATGCAGATGCATGTGGATCCATTTGGAGTAAAACTCCCAACTTAAAATATGCCAGGTTATCGAGGCATTCAACAAGGCATAAGCCTTCAACTTACAACGTGGTGCCAATCCAGGCCAACTTAAAAATGCACATGCCATGTAGACGTAATTCCAACAACGACTTAAATAACGGCAACTGAAAATCATGCACGAAACGACATCAACTTAATTAACAACACCAACGTCCACAACCAAATAACAACTTCAACACGATGCAACGGTAATTTTAACTCAACAACTTTATTTTCAGCTTTTGCCATTTTAGTCTACGGTTCTTAGATCATCCAATTCGTACATAAACAACAACGATCTGGCTGTATCGACAATAAAGAAACTAACGTGAATTTCGACAAAATGACACTGTTTTAATTAACTACCCGTACACCCGAACTATCCCGTAAAGTTTCGTCCGAATCCGATAAACTAAATTCTCCGCTTAATTCGACTGACAGTGTTATTTTCTGCTCTGTTTTTAGTTTCTTGCAACATTATTATTAACTAAGTAAATTCTGTTATACGACACAGCCACTCCCATTATTTTTCTGCATTTAATGGATTAATTTACGGTACTGATTCTCATTGTCTAATAGCATTTCTAAAGCTGTTACCATTAAGTTATACTATTATTTAATCGTTCTGCTAATTACTTCTGTCACTACCCATCAACTTCTGCATTTTTTTATGGTCACTCTACCACCTAATTTACACTGCCTATTTCAATATGTTGCTGCTAAAAATTATTCTGCTAGGACTACCTATTACTGATACAATGTTTCTCATCAACAACTCTACCACTCCTAGTCGTAATTTCTCTACAATGATCCCTTGGATTTACTTGAGTAGTTGGAGAAAACGAGGTTGAGGCACTTTGATCAGAAATTTGTTTTGCTAATTGTCCCATTTGAGTTTCTAAATTATTTATCGATGCTTCCGTGCTCTTTTGGTTGGCCATTGAAGCTTGCAAGAATTAGGCAAGTGTATCTTGAATGTTTGAACTTCTAGCTTGATTTTGAGGTTGAGCTTGAGTTTGAGTTCCACTTTGGTAAGGATTTTGTCTTGCTTGATTGTTGTTGTCTTGTCTTCATCCACCTTGATAACCTTGGTTACCTCTTTATTGGTAACCTTGGCCTTGATTTTGATTTTGATAAGGAGGTCTTTGTTGGTATCCTTGCCCTTGATTGGTCATGTAATTTGCTTCTTCATTTTTCGGAGGACAAAACCCGGTCTTGTGATCACCTTTGCATAATTCACAACTAGCAATTTGTTGAGATTTCTTGCTATATGATCCTTGCATCTCCATGATTTGTTTTGGAAGCCTTGCCATTTTCTTGGTCAATTCTTCTATTTGCTTTGCAAATAATTTATTTTGGGCCACAAGTGCTTCATGACTAAAACCGATTTCAAGAGCTCCCATTTTCACTTGCATGTTCCCTTGATCATTTTGAACTTGGTGGTCATTTCTTCCCATCTTCTTAATGATTTGAATGGCTTCATAAGGTGTCTTCGCCATTAAAGAACCTTCCGCCGTAGCATCCAACAACAATTTATGTTGAGGTTGGAGACCATTGCGGAAAATATGAATTTGAGTGATTTCATCAAAACCATGACTTGGGAATTTTCTAAGCATAGATTTGTATCTCTCTCAACCCCTATTCAAAGACTCATTAACACCTTGCGAGAACATCAAAATAGCGGTTTTTGCTTCCATGAATATTGATTGAGAAAAAAATCTTTCAAGGAATTTCTCCTCTAGCATATTCCAATTTGTCATTGCTTCTTGTGGTTTGTCTAGATACCATTCCTTTTCTTTCCCTCCCAAAGAGTGAGGAAAAAGCCTTTGAAAATATTTTTCCTCTTCGGCTTCCAGAGCTCCGACTGCACCCGCAATTTCATAGAACTTTTTGAGGTAGGTGTATGGATCTTCATGGTCTTGACCATGAAAAGGATTTGCATAAAGTAGTTGGAGTAATCCGGTCTTCATCTCAATAAACCTCGTATTGGCTAGGCGAGCGAACTGAGCGGTGTGACGAGGGTTATTTGCACAAGGCCCTCTCGGTGGTGGTGGTGGTTGATCCGCCATGATGACTTCTCCCAACACTGGTGGTGTAGAAGAAGTAGATGATTTTCCTCTTGCTTGTCTTTGTCTAGCTAGTCTTTTCCTTCGTTTAGCACTGCTATTAAGTCTTTTCTCAAAACTTGACTTGGAATCTTGTTGTAATGAGAAGAAGAAGTACAAAATATCTTAAAAGTAGCTCAAAAACATGGGTTGTCCGCCCCGATTCGCCAGGCGACCATAAAGCATCGTCGGGTGAGCACCACAAAATGTGAACACGTGCCAAGTTAGGTGAGCCAAGCAATTTGAAATCATGTCCATCTTTGGGAGAAGTTGCTTCCTCGCCAGGCGAAACACTCCAGAACCAAACCCAAAATTTGAAGCAATTTCGCTGGGCGACGTTGTATCCTCGTCGGGCAAAGCTTGGCAGAAGGTGAAAAATTGCTTGCTTTCTTGACATCTTCCAAGCCAACCAAATGCTACAAGTTCTTATCAAATTAAACTAAAAAAGTAACAAACCAATTAAAACATTCAAAATAGTTATATTTACACTAAATGACTTAAAAATAGGTAATAACTTAGATTAAATAAACGAAAGAGGTTAAAAGTGTCAATAATTAATACGATACTTATCCAAAAGTTGACACTTAACAGCCATGTAAGTGAACCACCCGGATTGTGGGATGGTCACTGATTTTTACCTCGAAGGTTGTAGGCAAGAGGATCGTTTTCACTCACTCAGAAGCTGTGAAGCAACGAGTGTAGTTATATCCTTGGAAGAAGCTGTGAAGCAATTCCAAGTTTAGTTTGTGTCACTTGAGTGACTAGTTTTAATTGTGCTTGAAGTGTGGTATCTTCAAATTGTTTTAGTTGTGTTTGGAGTGAGGTATCTCCAAGCTAATTTTAATAGGAGCCAAGCAGTCGATGCAGTTGCTGGTGTGATAGTAGCTGATAGACATCACTGAGGTGATTGGAAGTGGGCGGAGGTTCTCATATCTAAGTGTGGTATCTTAGGTAGAAGGGTCATTGGGTAGTTTGATTAAGTGAGGAGTGTAAATAGGGTGGTTTCCCTCCGAATTAATATTGTTGATAGTGAACTTCATTCTTGGCTTGGTATGCCTCCAGATGTAGGTTGACTAAAACCGAACTGGGTTAACAATTCCTTGTGTTCTTTATTTTCTACACTGTTATGCTTATGCCTACCTTGTCTGTTTTGTAATGTCGGATCAGATGTCACGACATCCTGAGTCTAGCCCTAACCAGAATTTCAATTGGTATCAGAGAAGGCATCCTGTCAATTTCTGGATGAGATCCATAGGGGATACTTTATAACTATTGCATTTGTAAACAAAAGAGCTTATCCAACAGCCAATTAAAAGATTAATTTGAAATTTTCTTTTAAATTGTATTATCTTGAAAAGGAATATCATATTGCTTCAGTTTTCCAATATCTTTCAACTATTTCATTTCATTCATGTTACAATCAAAACGAATTGCTTCTCTCGTTTTTTACCTCTCTAGCGTACAAATCAGACGGTTTAAATAGGAAAGGTACAGAAAAGAATCATTGACACCATATAAATGATTTTATACAATTGAATAACTATGTAAACATTATAAATAATTAGGCTCAATTCAAATTTGACATGACCTATTTAATTTATCAACATACACGTCATCAAGAACCATTTTACAATCCATCTCAATTATCACCCTTTGTTTTCTAATGCATATTTCCATAAAATAGCTAAGAGAGATGCCAAAGCTCCACTCTCTACTGGTGTCATCACTGCCCTGCATAAGTACGTCTAGTTAACAACTTCAATTCAAATCTATTATACGTGATATATGAGGATCAAAACTATCCTTCGTTGAAAAAGAAAAAACGGATCAACCAGAAAAACTAATCCTTATTGAGATGAAGTTATGCAACTAATTAGACAAATAAAGTTCAATCTATAACTCACTAAAAAAAGAATTATAATAAAATTTGATTGTTACAAGTTTAAACAAAACTAAAATCAGATAGTCATCAATACCACAATATCATCACGTGGAGATATTTTTAATGGGGACTGAATGAAATAACTATCAACCAACAAGCCAAAATTATGAACAGACCTTCACTTCAAATTCAAGAAAGCAAATGGGATTGCAGGGTTTACCACAACCCAAACCCCGCCCCATAGAAAAACAGAGGGATAAGGAATACACAAGATTAAATACAAAGAATACATTACAAATAAGAGGTGCCAAACAGAAAGATGTACAACTCGCTCCACCAGAGGTAAATCTCGGAAGGCCAAATCTCGGAAGGCCTCAAGACAGAAATATCGCATGTATGTGAGGTAGAGTTGCAAAGCTAAAAAGCACTCCAATGATCAGATTCTCTTTTAGGAGTTTGACTTTCTGATGAAGTCCAATGATCAGATTCTCTTTTAGGAGTTTGACTTTCTGATAAAGTCCAATGATCAGATCCTCTTTTAGGAGTTTGACTATCGAACGAAGTCCTAAAAGGCCCAGAGCCAAAGGGATCTGAGTCATCAAAAGCAGGAAAACCGTGATCATAATCCACACTGTTGCGGACAGAATCAAATCGTACTGGTGCTTCTCGAGCAGGTAAAGATGCACTATCATGTGTGCTAAATGAATCAAATCGTACTGGTGCTTCCCGAGCAGGTAAAGATGCACTATCATATGTGCTAAATGAATCAAATCTTGAAAAGTCAAAGGCGTTTTCCAACCAGTCTTTGGGCTTTTGAGGGGAGCTACCAGAGCTGAAAAGTGGGGTGCTTGGAACAGAATCATCAAAACTGAACCCACTGGTCTTTTGGAAAGGACCACCAGCCTGTGGTGTCGCTGTTTTAATGGGGTTGAGGCCCAGGTCTCCAGAACCAAAGAAATAGTTGTCTCCAGCTCCATCAAGATCCCTCTCCTGTAATAAAAAGTAAAAACAAATCTTATTAAGAGTATAAAAAGGATGACATCTAACCCTTTGATGCTAGAAACAGTCATAAAAGCATATCAAATAAATTCATAATAACCAAATAGCCATGATTTGAATCAATCAGAAGTATTGTATAACTATCGAAACCTCCTGTACTTCCCAGTCACGAAACCTCCTGTACTTCCCAGTCATATTCTCCATAGACATAGGAAGCTGCATATCAATTGTCAGGTTTCATTGTAATTTACAAAAGAAAGCAAAAGACCTATACCATCCTCAGCTGTCTAGAAAAATCCAATGATACGGTGCCACAAGAAGTCGGAAGGGTTCTAATGATTAAGGAGTACATATTGCACACAATAAAATAAAACTACAAAGGATATGTAGTTTTGGGAAGGATTTATACGAATGGAGGTATCAACTATTGGAGATGTAATATATAAAGAGCTTTGCACTAAGGGCCAAAAGCAATGCCTCAATGAATACTCTCAACTGGCAATGTAGTCCTAACTCCTAATTGATGATTCAAGAAAAGGAATAATAAATTATAAAGTTGAATTAAGGACTGTGCAAAGAAATATGATCAAAGGTTTTCTGTATCAGCAGAATTCATATTTTGAGGTAAATTATTCAGTTTCAAGCCTCACAATAATGTTTATTAGGGGAAGTCTAGTTTAGCTGAGCCTTGTTGAGTATATTATGCATCAATAATCTTTTTTTCCTCTATATGCATACTTCAGATGGCGAGTCTTGTATTGCTGAGTACATTTTGCATCAATAATCCCTTTTTCCTGATATGCATACATATGATAGTGAGTGTTGTATTGATGTGTTGAGCAAGGTTGTCAAACTCGATAATTCATATAAAACTCGTGAACGCTCCATTGTCTCCACTATTGAGTTGACTTGATACAAAAATACAAAACAAACACAAGATAGGTACATACTTAGCACACACAAAACATAACAAATTCAAAATCGATGAACATGGTCCAAAATTACTAAAAACAAAGGATTGTGGGACTTCTTCTGACGTTGGGGCTGGGATTCAACTCAGCAGAACTAGGTACATTCACTACATTGGTGTATTGAGTTCGTCGCTAACTTGCAATGACAGGTTTATTCTGGTTTTCTGGTTAGTGAATTTGTGTGGGGGAGCTGTGGAGTTGACACTAAATAACACATTGGTCACCTCCTTTGCAGATGAGTTTGTATTGGGATATCAGGTGCATGCGAGGAATTGAGTGCTGTCACTGTGAGGTTAACATTTTATGCAGTACAGATCCTTATCATGCAGCTGTTGCATTTTGGATTTTTAGAAAAATAAAAAACACATTTTAGGAAAAGTAACAATTATGTTGTAGACTTGTTCAATCATCCACTAACCTGCGAGTCTATGTGAACCCAACCAGGTTGGTTAAAACTATAGCGCATGTGAGTTAACTCAACTTTGATAACTAGAGCCATAAACTCGGAATGTATAAATCAACTTGTTAAACAACCACAGTGTTGACAGTTCTAAATGGTGACATATTCCTAGTAAACATCAGTACAGCCTTGCCTTATTATCCATAGCAATTTGTAACTACCTTTTTCTTGACTAAAATTTGTAAAGACTATTCATATAATCACTTTTGTGTACGGAGTTTTATCATGTTGAGTAATGGTACTAGTTTTGCATCATTTCCTAGAATACCGGTATAAATAGGCCTGCTAGACTATCCGGTTAGTGTTTCCAAAATTGGAGATGAAAAGTTAGAACATAGCAGGAGAAATGCAGTAATTAAACCACCAACATTGGAGATGAAAAGTTAGAATATAGCAGGAGAAATTTAGACAGATGCATCCTTCAAAAGAAGAAAGAATTTTTCAGAAACAATACATTAAGGATGAGAACTTGCATACCTCCTTAGTGATGCTACTGGCACTAAACCCCCAAACTGAATCAATATCATCATTTGCGTCAAAGGTTCCCCCCCAATGAGATTCATCAAAAACTTTGTCTTCAGAAAATAAGGACTTCTCACCACCGTGATCACTGCATATGCAAGATTATATACAGTCAATTATTTGACAAGATCACAAAATCTATATTACACAAAAATATATATATATATTGGTAGCTGTGGACCCGGACATGAACCAAAACCATTTTTAAACAAATAACCTTTCAAACCCACAGTCGGGAACAAACCTCCTTATCATGCGTAAGGATAACAACAATCAAAGTCCGCCAAAGAGTTTTAGTGCATACGACAACAAGTTCATAATACTTGGTAGATTTTCCATCATTTGGTAAGTTAAAGCTATATGACAATTAGTATTGTCGTATCAAGGTGAAATGCAGGGTTCAGACAGCAACACCAAAACCGTGAGGCTTCCTTGTGAAGGTTTAATGATAAATCAATCATACAAGTTTTCCAAAGGACTATTTAAATTTCCATGAAGCTATGGCCCAAAGCAAAGTGCAAGTAAGAAACAAAATCGTGAAGGTCCAAACCATTGAAGTGAATAACTTAATTGTGACTCTCTCTTGAAGTGTGAATAACTTTATTGTGACTCTCTCTTGAAGCGCAATGCACAATATATTACATATTAAGAAATCACTTAAAAGCCTAAGTTGTTAGCAGGTCCCTCACGCACATGCACGCATCTAGAGACAAAAGCCCTTCGAGTTGAAAAATGTACAACACACATGAACACTTTACTTTTTTGAACTAAAGATATAGAAAAATGAGGCAGCAAAGATCAAACTCCTATCCTATTGTTCACACGGGCCCTTAATCCATGTCAAACATAAGTTACCCACACACAACATGCTAAATGGAAGCAAAAATGTAATACACATAATCACCATCTTATTGATAATTATTATGATTGTCACAACCTTCAAAAGGGCGCAGAGAATATGTGATCAGTAAAATCCAAATGTGGGTGCAAATCTAGGGTACAAAACTTAGAAACCGTACCTTTGGGTGTCTTGCGCGGCATCTTGATTACGGGGAGAGCTATCTTCACCAGAAGTCTTTTGAATGTCAGAATCAACAAAGTCCCTGTGCGGACTTCCAATAGTACTGCTTGCAAATGGACTATTAGGAGCACTTTTTGCAGATCCATCATCACTTTTATTATAAGGAGATCCGTTGTCTACTCCCTGTTCATTTGTAGTCTGAGGTTTTTCTGACTTATCATCATCACTCTTAGGTGACGCAGCAAGTTTTGGACTGCCAATATCCATAGCTTTGGCGCTCACAGCCTTTGGTAACTTTTGTTTTGGAGGCGCTATGGTGTTTTGCACATCAAGAGTGTACTCTTTTACAAGAGCAAATTCTGCTAGAAGAAAGAATAATAAATAACCAAGAAATTATTCATATTTTTCCAACATTCTCCAAAAGAGAATGGATGCAAATCAGAAAATAAAGAATCTGCAGTTACCCATAACTTTAATCATACAAAAATCATAATTTCTCTTAAATATAACCTAATTTTGGGTTATTCTATCTTCTAAATCTAAACCATATAAGTAATCAAAATGATTGATCTCACACATTTAGACAAACAGTTAAGCTTAGAAAATGAATACATAATATAGTATAAAAAGTATAGCTCACTAGCCAAAATAAAAGAAACCAATTTAAGTTTGAAGATGCAGACATGCAATATGTGGGCAATATACCAACTAATCCTCCAGATAAAATGATAATTAGCCACGTCAATATGGTTTCATAACCTTGAGCAAGAAATTCTCAAAATTATGGCTGGTGCCAAACAATGTGCATGTCAGTTGTTTTGAATTTTTAGTAATTAATAGAAATAGAATATTCTGTCTAATTATTGTTATTTCGGATACCTTTATCTTCAAGCTTATCCCAAACCTCATCCCAATCAGCAGCTCCTTCTTGGATACCAGGTTGCCAGCCTAGAGGATTAATTTGAGTGAGGCCACATAATACAAGAAAAACTTTATACATGTAATGATTATACTATTCAATATCAAAATATATTAGAGGGCAGCACTCGAAACTGGTGAACAGAGTACATCAAAGCAAAAAGAAATGGCATGAAACAACTAAAAAAAGTCAAATGAGAGACCGTGTTAACTGAATCTAGAGGCCAACAACAAATATATCATGTGAATTGTGAATAACATAAATGAAGCAGATGCATTTAGAAAGAATAAAGAGTCATTTGCGGGTAATGAAGAGTTTTCTGAGCTTAATTAAAACAAAATTAGACTGATGCAACATAAGTTTTTTTATTTGAACAAAATGTGCCGTTTATCTTGTACACTATTGTCAGAAACATCCACCAGTTTCCAGTTTCATTTACTTCATACAACCAATGCATTATCATTATTTTGTTTTAATATATTCTTCAAAAATAATGTCATGCGAAAACATTTGTGCTAAACAGTAACAATAGCTGTATAAGATTATATAGAGGCTTTCCATACAGAACTGAGCCACAAAGTAGTTATAAGGTTACATTAGAAAATCATTAAACTGTGTATGTTATATGTCACTTGATCGGGAAACTTCTATCAAGTTAGGTTGGCTCAAAAGTCTTCATGCTGATTCAAAACCAGTAGTTCAGCAATAGAAGGCCGCTTCCTCGAAATAAATACCAGCAACACTTATGCAACAAATATCAATTAATAAAGCTATAGACATGAAAAAGACTTAAGAACACTTGATAGGATATAAAAACAACTATAAATTTGAAATTACCAAAGGGTAGCTCCACTAGTGTTGTGGGCTTTGCACGTAACCCATACTGCTTGCACCTTTCATTTAGAGATTTCACTAGTTCATCAAGGGAAGATTGGATGCGATCAGCACGGCCCTGAAAATTGCATAATTAGATCGGATAATGAAAAAGAAGGAAAAAAACATCTCAAGATGGATGTGCTGAACGGGTCATATTCAAACATACCTGTATCGTGTCGTCGGTATTTACATCCTGTTCCAACTTGACAATCCCCTGATATAATTCAATTTTTTTCTCCTACACATATAATAAAATAATGTAATATAGTGATGCAAAATGCGGGAAAAAAAAAAAACATGTTAGCATATATGCTATGTATGCTATCAGTTGCAGGAAAAGCCATATTTTATTGCACCTGCATGTCACGGAATGTGGCTTCCTCGGTTGTCAACTTGGACGATACATCTCCAACTTGTTTATATTTTTCTTCATATTTCTTTGCTAGAATCTCTACCTGAAATTAATAAATTGAGCCAATGATAACAGTTAACATGATAGGCCTAATAAGGATATATGCAAAGCTAAGGAAAAATACCTCATGTTTATCAGCAGATATCCTTTCAATGGTCTCATTAAGACGATTGTCACATCTGCTCTTGTACAGAACCTTTTGCAGGAAAAATAAAAACAGAAATTTGTTTTAAAAAGGAGAAAATAAAAGAAAGTGTATTAATATGACATTGTTAATCACATGCAGCGGCTGCATGAAAGGCAGCTTTTATATGTTTCTCGCATCTAGGTATCCACAGTTTTATTATATCAATACACAAAAGAGTCCAGCCTGTGTTCACCATAGAACAAATCTATTTCATAGGTATCTCTCTTCGGGGCCAGTAGTTCGTAGGTATATCAAGAAGTAGCTAAAAGCTAAAAAGAGGGACCATTTTTACAGTCTCCAAATTAATTAATATAAGAAACAGAAGTTCAGTAAGAAGATAGGAGCCTACGTATTTGTGTTCACTGTTCAGTAAGCCTATAGTTAGAAATGGTTAGTTCGGTCAACGAATCTGTGATATTTGCATAACAACAATATCAGCCTACATATGTTTTGCAATCCTTAAAGCTTTAAAAAATAAAATCACAGAGTGAGAGTTCTTGGCAAGATTCATTCTTTCCTAAGTACAATAAATCACAATGGTAAACAATCTGTCTCCCAAATTACACTTCAATTACTAGCTATATCAGTACATTAATATGGTTCTGGATTAGCCTGAAAATCAAGATACACTTTACAAGTAAACAAATCACTGGTTTATCAAGAAAAGAAACTACCAAAAAGAGAAAATAGAACACAGCCAAAACAGGATAGGATTTTAATAAGGCACAAGGTATAAAGAGAAAATAGAACACAGCCAAAACAGGATAGAATTTTAATAAGGTACAAAGTATAAAGCAAAGAAAACACTCACAAGTTCCTGCATTTTTGCACGGAAGAATTCTATTTTCTCTCTCGACTCCACTATTTCTTTCTCAAGTTCTTCTACCTGCAGTTAGAAATAAATGAAGAGATCAAAATCGCATTTTCAATTCAAATCAGAATAGCGTAAAATCAGGCATACGTGAGCTGACACAATGATACGCATTGCACAAACTGCAATCTAGATCGTGAACTTTACACGCAATCTTTGTAGATACAAGTAACAGATAATAATTTACGTATGCAAGTTTCAAATTTCAATATAATCAGCATGCTGTTTAAAGAGAATAGACATAATTCCTATTGAAACCAACTATAGCTTACACAGGCATTGCACCATATCCTCAAATTAATCAACCTTAAAAGATGGCATATATGGCCCCAAAAAGAGCTATTTATGATGAAACTACAAACCAATCAAAGTAAGATTTTGCAGTTGGCCAATAGATAATCAAACTGTTTAGGAAAGACATGTAAACATGCGAGCTTTACAATCAAATTAAAATAAAAAATCTGCAGCTGTGTCAGTGGGGGGGAATAAGCAAACAAACATGACATCCACTGAAGTGATACTGATAGGCTATACCTTGACTGTCACTATCCTAAGTCTTTTAAGATTGTGTCGGAGGTTCAATCTCCAACAAAAGGAACTCATTACCCTCCCTAATTTTTAGGTGCTAGAACCTCCTAATTTACCTAAAAGTAAAAATAACTGTACGTGGCATTGTTGCAAAAATGCAAAGAAATAAATATACAATAGTTACCTTTTTTTCAGCTTCTGTTGCTTCTTGAAATTTCGAGTTAATTGAATTTTGCTCATCTGAACTCAGTTGATTTATGAGATGCTTCTCCAATACTGGAATTTTGGATTTCTGCTGCTTGTTCTGAGGTGCTTCATCAGATGGAGGGACAGCAGCCGGCCTTGGAGGCCGACCTGCAGCAGGGTTCACTTGTCGAGCACCAGATGCAGCTACCCCTTGATGTTGTTGAATACCTTTAAAAGGTAAAAGGAGGACGAGAAAACAAATTATAGAACAAAATAGTTTCGATACAAGTGAATGATAATTATATAAATAAGCATGATAGTTCTTTGGCACAGACCTGGTGGATTTCCCCAAGATACAGCACTGTTGACATTGGAAGGTTGACCAGTTGGAGGTAAATCAAGAACTATACTATTAGGAAGTACAGCTGGAAGAGCACGTCCCTCCCTGTGTCTCTCCATTAGGTACAACGCAATACAAAATTCTCTGAGAGAAAGCATGCTATCATTATCTTGATCGGATAAATCCCAGACCTGCTTTAAAACCTCTGGAGAATATAAAACATGGTATACAAATAATGATCAGTGAATTAGCCAGCCATCGAGAAGTTACAACCAGAACACTAGAGAAGTAGCAAAATAGAGAAATCATTTTACTCCTGATGTCCAACCAAAAGGATAGGAAGTATAAAATATACCTCTTGGTAATCTCCAACTAAGAAACAAGTTCCTAGCCTGCTCCCCAGTGATTTTCCCATCTCTATCTGTGTCTACTTCCATGAATACTCTTGTATATTTCTGAACATCAGTCTGGTTCATTCGTGGCCATGGAGATTGGGTCTGACCTGACGCAGAATCTTGCGATCTCACTTGAAGTCCAGATGAACCGAGCATATTAGGCGTCTGAACCGGGGCATGCTGGTTCTGTTTCACCGCTGGCTGGGACTGATGATGATGTGGACGGGGCTGGTGAAGATGTGGACCGCCTGACTGCTGAAGATGTGGACGGGGCTGCTGAAGATGTGGACCGCCTGACTGCTGAAGATGTGGACGGGGCTGCTGAAGATGTGGACCGCCTGACTGCTGAAGATGTGGACGGGGCTGCTGAAGATGTGGACCGCCTGACTGCTGAAGATGTGGACTGCCTGACTGCTGAAGATGTGGACTGCCTGACTGAGTAGCAAGTGAGCTCTGCAATGAATCGGGGGAACTAGTCCGAATAGAATTCTGGTTCCCTCCGGATAAAGGAACAATGGCAGATGAAAGCAGAGAATTGGAAGAAGAAAATCCTTGTGGAGGAGAATTTGGCTTAGGCTGAGTTGAGCTGGCTGAGAAAAAATCCCCTCCGAAAAATGAATCGGAAGCAGTACCATTCACAGAAGTATCCTTGACCACTTGATCTGCTTGATTAGGTGTGGGAGGTGCAACATTTGATCCAGATGCAGTAATTGCAAGACCAAGCCCCTCCTGTGTTGAAGTAGGACTAGTTCCTCTAACCGGTAGCTGAGACGGTGCTACTTGCGATTGTTGCGGAGCTCCAGCCATATTAGCATAACTAGGGAAGGCAGCAGAAGTTGCAGGGCGAGGTCCTCCAACAGCAGGCACTCCTTGAGGCCTTGTTGACTGATTTGGAACAGGCCCCCTCACTCCAAGGTTTACCTGTGGTGTAGGTGTAGCTGTGGCACTGAAATTGATTTGAGGAGCAGGAATCTTAGATGCGGCAGGGCCATACAATGCCGCTTTGACCATTTCAGGAGTGAGTTCGCTTGCTCTGTGCAACTGTAACAAGTTTAAGTGCATTGTAGAACTCGGCACGACCAAGGAAACCACTTTGATTTGTGTTTGCAAATGCCCAAATCTGTAGAACGAGGATTGAATTTGCAATTTATATATACTAAAACTAGACTAGTAGTATTAATCGAATGAATAATGAATGAATTGAATAACTAGCAGTATTAATCGAATGAATAATGAATGAATTGAATAACTAGCAGTATTAATCGAATGAATAATGAATGAATTGAATAAGGAAAGAGAGATGAACCTGTGCAAGAACGTTTTTGGGCAAACCGGAGCCTTGGAAGAAAGAAACAGCTTCGACGCCGCTGATACGGCCATCTCGATCCAAATCGGCACGGCGAAAGTAAGCATCGAAGAGATCGACATTAGGTGCAGGCGATGCCATTGCAGCACAGTAGATCAGAGCATCGATCTAATGATTCAATTTTCTAAACTCCGATGGAGTTAAAGGGGAAAAAGAAGATCGCAACCCTCATTTCTCATATTTTTGCATAACGTCCCTCTTTCATTACCATATTTCAAAAATACCACTCTCGCTTCCTCTTTGTTTTCCACAATTTTTCATTTTATCTTTAAATTCTTTCATTTTTCTTTTATCAAATAATTAAATGTTTACTCGATGATAATAATGATACTACGTTCAAAAACATCAAGTTAAATTTATTTATTTTTTGTTCACCTTTCTTTAATAGATAATCATTTCATCAATCTTATTCTTTCCATTTTTTATTTTTAATTGATTTTTAAGATTGGAGATGAATCAACTCAATTCAAAAATAATTTGAAATTTGATTTATTAATTAGGGTGTAATGAACTAAATGATTTAGATTTAAATTCAATGTTTAGCTTGAAAAACAAAGGGTTTAGTATATGTCACTCCCTTAATATAATGAGTTTTATTTTTATTATCTAAATTAATTTTTTATCTCCCTTGACATGTTAATATTATATCTCCAAAAACCTTTGACCTACTATTTACGTGATTGTGTCATAGAATCTACTTATATGGCATTTAATGAATGATGATTGGATAAAATATATGTTAAATCATTTGCCATGTAATATATAATTTAAAAATCAACATAGAAATAAATTTTATTCTTATTTAAATCCCCTTTGAAAAACCTAGGTCTTAGAAGTTGGGATTTCTCCCTTGAAAAGCAAGTGAGAGGACGAAGAAAACAACACATAGATGAGGAAGTCATGGTGGATTGCGGCGGAGACGCAAATGAAATGTCATCAGTAAGTTTGTTTTGACTTCGTTCTTACTTGAATTGACATGCAGATTGATTAATGTTGCTCTTTTTTTTCATTCAGAACATGCAATTGCTTAACGTTGTCTTTAATTATGTAGGAGAGTTTGTAAAGTTGGTTGATGGTGAAACGACATATAGGGGTAGTGTTTCAACTCTGGTTTCTATACAACACATTGAGAAGTGGTCAATGTTTAACATCTGTGAGTTGGTTAATGGGTGGGGTTATTTAGAAGATACTTATCGTATGTGGACCAAAATACTTGACATAAATGATAATTTTTTTCAGATAAGAAATAATGATGATGCTTATCCAATTCAAAAAATGGAAGATTGTGCAAATCTTGCATTAATTACATCATATCATTCTAAAGATGAAGATGATGAGGTTAGTAATGAAAATGTTTCGTATGATAATGATGCACAAGAAGCAATAAACAAATTACTTAATGAATGTCAAATTTTGTACAAAACAATGTCAACACAAAAGAAACAAATTTCATCTCTTTAAGAGAAATTTGACACCATTCAAAAAAATATTCTGAAAAAGAAAAACAGAATTTTACATGTAATAATAGTAATTTTCTTTCTTTTCCAATTAAAGATATTTATTGAAATACATGAAATGGGACAAATTGGATTGGAATGTGTCCTTATTTACAAAGATATTTCAATGATAAAAGTGGATTTGATTATTCAAAATCTGACAATCTAAGTACTAGTAAAACTATATTTGTCAAGAATAGTGACCAATCTAATAAAGTGCAAAATATGCATCATCATCCTAAGAAAAAGTTTATCCAAACAAATTCTTGGGATAGCTATCTGCCATTGATTGAGTTTACCTACAACAATAGCTTTCACTCGAGTATTGATATGGCTCCGTTTGAGGCATTGTATGGTAGGAGGTGTCGAACACCATTGTGTTGGTATGAAACTGGAGAGAATGTTGTGATTGGATTGTTAAACGAAAAGATTAAGATGATTCGAGAAGATGAGGACTTCTGTCGTCGAAAAGTTACCATGATAAGAGGAGGAAAGACCTTGAGTTTGAAGGAGAACATGTGTTTATGCGAGTTACCCGTATTGGTCGAGCCAAAAAGTTGACTCACGATTTATTGGTCCTTTCATTACCAAAGAGAGAAGGTTGCATATCGATTGCTTTCCGCACTTGCGAACTGCATGATGTTTTCATGTGTCTCAGTACATTCGATCCGTCTCATGAGATTCGGGTAGAATAATATCGACCATTGAGGAAGTGAAAAAAAGAGATTGCATTGGTAAGAGTGGCTTGGGAGGACCATGGAAATGTCACGGTGGAGAGTCGATGAAGGACTCGTATCCCGATTATTTCGACTTTTTAAGAAAATTGTGACACCAAAAAATAATTCAATAATTATGATTTTAATTAATTATTTAAGAGAACATAATTTATTTATATGGGAATATTAAGATTTATGGGATTAATTGGAGGAGAAAGTGATATTATTTTATTTAATTATGATTAAAAGGAGATAAGAGGAATAAAAGGAATGAAATAAGGAAAAGAAGAAAAATAGATTCATTTGGAGAAAACAAGGCTACTAGAAGTGAGAAGAAAAAAAAGAAAAAAGCGTCATCTCAAGAAACCACCGTGGGTGATTTCGGTGATTATGGCTTATTATAGGTTTTGATGTTGATAATATAGGTTATGGCATGTTAGGAAATCTATGTTAGAAATTCTAGGGTTCCGGAGGTATACCTAATAGTGTCGGTGTGTAGATTATGTCCGAATATGATTAAGGTGTCGTTAATGAATAGAAATGATGGAAAGATGATAATTGATGTGATGAATGATGCAAAATGATATATTTTGGTGTTTCCAATGATGGGATTCGTGTGGGTAAAATTGGATTGATTGAGGATGGAAGAAATCTGTCAAAAACTAAGATTTTGGGTCGAGCGTCGTGGAAACCGGTTCCCAGTGGGAGAACCGGTTCGCTTTTAAAATGGTGAAAATGGGATTTTGAACTGAACGGTTCTGTGTGGGAGGAACCGGTTCCCATTGATTTTCGGAGGGATGAAATTTTGCGGGAACCGGTTCCTACGGAGGAACCGGTTCCCCATACATTTTCGGGCACGTTATTTTGAACTTGGGAACCGGTTACTCGTGGAGGAGGTTCCTTTATTTTGAAAAATTTTGAAACTTCAAAATTCATAACTTTCAAACCGTAAGTCCGTTTTTGCGCCGTTTTGGACGTTATTTCTTAAATTTAATGCTCTACCTTATGAAATGAAAATATTTTGGAAAACTTGAAATTATTTTGGGAAAGGGTATAATTTGAAAATGATGAATTTTAACGACACATTAAAGATGTATGTGTAGTAGAGGTACTTGATGATAAGGATACCGTGTTGTGTAGATGTAATAGCATGTTTATGCCGAGGTTAGATGTATGCTGTTGATTGATTTGCATGATTATGTGATGTGGATGTATGCATGAATTATTGATATATCATGTTGGTTTGTGACTCAGTTATGTTAAAGGAATGTATACATAGACTGATGAATGTTGCATGCTATTGATGTGCGTGCATATGCATTATTTTGGTGAAGTTAATTCCCATTGTGCGGAATTTGACTTGGATTGCCGATAACCGAAAAGTGAGGATGGGTGGTTATGGATTCGTGTCCGAGTGGTTATGGACGAATCGATGGTCGTATCCGGTTGGTGATGGACCGGTGTTGGGTGACTTGGTCACGAAGTCCCGCATGCATTGAGTGCATTAGTGTTTGCATAGGATTGTAACATGTTAGGATGTCTTCCGGTGTTGCAATGCCTTTATTGTTGATTGAAGATGCATGTTGAATTGTATGACTATGATTGTGTATTGGATTCTGATTGGTAATGAGTGGTAGAATAATATGCTTGCATTATATTATTGATTGAAAGACTTATAATATGCTTTGATTATGAGAAGTCTCACCCTTACTTTACCATTTCAGATTGATTTAGCAGCTAAGGAGTCGGTGAGGATGGCTCTAGAGCTTATCTTGTAGTCCGTGTGTCAGTGTCATGCTCTGATTAGATTGTAACACTGGGGAACGCTTAGTTAAGAGAACTGTTATTATTTAATAGTTTGGATTTGAATTCCTTGAGAACTACATGTTTTATTAATTTGATTGATTTTGGTATTCCGCTGTGTAAGACATGGTCTTATGATGTTTTGAATTGTTGGATGATGATCCTCAGTGTAGCATGGCTACTGTTTGAATTGAAGGTTTATTTTATTTATTAATTGTGACATCCCTTATTATACCGTGTTAACTCTGATTAAAGATGATTTAGTTATTAATTTAATTAATATATTCGGGGTATTTAGATGGGGTGTTACATGAGGCGCCCGCCTCCTGTGGATGGTGGGGCCCACGCGAATTTTCCTCCAATTTCTTTTGCTGTTAGGCGACCGTCTCCATAATCCCCACCGTCTCCCTGCGTTTTGTTCCCAACACTCCTTATTCTTACACAGTAAACCCAATGTCACTTATTTTCCAGAAACAATTCCTAGCTAGCATTATAATACACACATGAACCATCAACACATTGCTAGTAATAGAAAATCAACACCAGAATGCTCACAGCAACAGAAAAAGCATCGCAAAACACAGTTTGACAACAAAATCAGACAATCCTAAATCCCACATAAAAATTATCATGCAATTGATTATAGTAATCGAACCCCACCCCTTACCTTTGGATCGAAGGGAGCTCGAAAAATTGATCAGAAAAACACAATTCTCAGACAGCAATTTGACACTGCCGGCAACCCTATTCTCTATTTTCCTCTTCTGCAACGTGACTCTTCTTTCTCTTCTTAGTGCTACTTGTTTTTATTTTCTATACTTCTTATGCCACTTAGATTAATAATAATGGGCCACTTACTTAAATTGGGTCTATTAACTAATACCCTTAAAATGCTAATTCAACCTTACTTAATTTAATAATTCTAAAATAATAATTAAATTCTAATAATATTTTTCTTCCGACTAATTTTACCCGACCATCAACTTAGCGATTTAACCTACAAATTCGACTTAATCACGAATTAATCGGGAACTACTCAATAATATTTAATTAAAATATTAAATTAAATACGGGTGTTATAAAAACTGTCTCCGAGGTCATTGCAAACTCTCCTCTGACGTTCTCGCTCTCGCCATCACCGGATCCGATCCTGCAACTTGAGTTTGATCTTTTGATTTTTACTCAGAAAGGTACATGTCAAACACGAAATGTTTCTCCATATTATATTAATGTATGTTATCATCGTCTTTCCTCTTTGCAGTATACTTGTTGGTCTTGTTTGTCTTCTGCTTTCATTCCTAAAACTCAAGGTGAAGTATTATCTCTCCTTGGTTTGAGGCAAGCAATGATTGATGAAATGTGTGCTTTTCAAAGCAATGGTACGTGGAAACTGGTTCCTCTACCCTATTAGAAATTTTTAGTAGGTTGTCGTTGACTTTATGTAGTAAAGGTTGGTCTAGATGGTAAGATTGATCGATTTAAAGCTCGTTTGGTAGCCAAAGAATATACTATAATTTTTAGGTTGAATTATAGTGATATATTATTGCTTATAGGCAAGATGATATCAATTAGACTTCTTCATAATTATTATATTTTTAAATAAATTTAAATTTTAAACCAATTTACATTAAATATACCGAGATCCAATTATTTATCATAGATATCTAAGAAATTACGTTATCACAAAATAATATAAGATTAATAATAACAATTAAAAATAAGAGATTTAGATTTAGAGATAATGCTCTTAAAGTTTCATATTTGAATTTTGTTAAATACAAATAATTTATATGTTAAATTAGTTTATATAAAATTTTATTTTGACTTTAAACGTATAAAACAAATAAACAGTAAAATTGATTCTTATATTTATATATTATAGAACCAGATACTAATATGTTATACATGACGACAAGTGATGATACATTTCTAGAAATCCAGTTGTTTAGAGAAAAACGCAATGTTTTGAAGGCCAAATTAGATTGTTTTGGTTCACATCTAACAACGAGGATTAAAGTGTAGTAAATATTATTGGAAGTTAATAATCCTGAAAAAGGGTGAGAATATTAAGTGAATCTTGACTTGCAATTCGGTTTCATACACAGGGTTCACACGTTTTGACAAAGATAATGTTGATAAGGTCAAGAAAGAAAGAGTTAGTAAAATGAATGAAAGTGAGTGCAGTTGGACGGTAGAGATTTGTCCTACAAAGGTCAATTTCTACGAAATGGGATTTTCTAATTCAATCCTATTATAATAAGAGTAAAAAATGGTTGAATGTAAAACAAAACAGCACCCAATTTAATACTAAAAAGGTGAAGAAAATTATGGTATTTTAAATGGGTAAATACTAAAGAAGCGATAGTTTATTTTCTCTGGGAATTGCGCAATATTTAATGAGTGTTTCTGAATGATTTAGCGCATAAATTGGTGGAAATGGTCCCTACTCCCTGGTCTGGAAGCGATTTGTTTGAATAAAGAAATAGACATTGCTTTTGGATGCAACTAATTCTAATGCATGACTTTGACTTATGACTAACTAAATTAGACTTTATAGCTGGCACCTAGGCCTCTCTCTCTTCTTTTGACTATGTCCACAATCCACAGTACTAATTCTTCACTCTTGTTCAAACTAAAATAATTATACTTTCATTATTTTAAATTTATAAATAAAATATCTGCACAATCTCTTGAAACGTAATTCTTTTGAAAAATAATATTAAAAAAAGTGTTTATATATACATCGTACTAGACGCGTATGCTACGAGTAGAAAGAAGAGAAAAAAATGAGTGGAAGAAAAAGGTAGCTTTAATAATTATTGAACAAGACAAAGAAAAGCAAAAGTATTTGTGATAATAATAAAGAAAAATAAAAGATAAGACCAAGACCAAGAAAAAATGGTTTAATTGATTCAACAATTGTCACAAAGTTTTGTGCAATCTCTTGTGATTCCAATGGGAAGTTGCTGGAGTTCTCTTCTTCCTAACAACCATCCAACTCCATCTCCAACCGGAACTGGTAACTAACTAACTAACTAACCAACTGACTTCAATCATTCATTTTGATAATCAAATTTGTGATTCTGTACTCTGCAAAAAGTTACTCCTGCAGGAGCATTTCATTCTCAAACAACAAGTGGAAGCTATGGCACTAGCACTACAACTTTCAATTCTACTTCTACTACTTCCTCTGGAAGTGCAGGTGGAAGCAGTAACATGTCCTCCTCCATTCATTTCTCATCATCAACTGATTTTTCAATCGGTGGTCAGATCTTACCTACTGCTAATCTAAGAGTCTACACTTTCGCCGAATTGAAAGCTTCTACCAAGAATTTCAAACCTGACTCAGTTCTCGGAGAAGGAGGTTTTGGAAAAGTCTATAAAGGTTTGCTTGACGGAATCTCCATTGCCGTCAAAAAATTGAACTCCGATAGTATGCAAGGTTTTGAGGAATGGCAGGTAATCAATAACTCACATCCTTAATTCCTTTTTTTAAATACATTCATTCTAATCATTACAATTTTTTTGCAGTCAGAGATACATTTTCTAGGTCGACTTTACCATCCTAACCTTGTCAGACTCTTGGGATATTGTTATGAGGATACAGAACTTCTTCTTGTGTATGAACACATGCAGAGGGGTAGTTTGGAAAATCATCTCTTTGGAAGTAAGTCTTTCTCTTGTATTTCTTTCTCATACTATGTTTCTGTTGTTTACTTTTGATTTAACCAATGAAATTAAATACTATAGGGGGTGCTGCACTTCCTTGGGAGTTGAGGCTTAAGATAGCAATCGGAGCAGCTACTGGAATTTCCTTCTTGCATACATTAGATAGAGAAATTATTTACAGAGATTTCAAGGCCGCTAATATATTGCTTGATGGGGTGACTTTTTCTTCACTTTCTTATTATCATTCCTTCAATTTCATTTCATTTTAGCTCAACAATTATATGCTGCTTTCGCAGTCCTTTAATGCAAAGATATCAGATTTTGGGTTGGCAAAGCTCGGTCCTTCCGCTAGTCAATCACATTTGTCAACAACCATCATGGGAACACCGGGTTATGCAGCTCCTGAATATATGCAAACAGGTAACTAACTCATCTCTTCATTGCCTTTTTTAGTGCAAAATCAACTTCATGACTCAAATTTTGAATATCAAAATGCAGGGCATCTATATGTAAAGAGTGATGTCTATGGTTTCGGAGTTGTTTTGGTTGAGATACTCACGGCTTCTGAGCGATTGATCTCAACCGCCCAAGTGGGTTTCACAGTCTAACGGATTGGATCAAACCGCACCTACAGGAAAAGAAAAAATTGAAGAATCATATGGATCCTCAGTTGAATGGCAAGTATCCGATAAAAGCTGCACTTACTATAGCTAAGCTTGCTTCAACGTGTCTTGCACCTGAGCCCAAAATGCGCCCATCCATGAAGCAAGTTTTGGAGATCTTGCAAGGAACTCAAGCTTCCACTGACAGAACCGCTGGGGTTAGGGGTCGAGATTAATGTGTTAATCCTGTTTATATGTGAATTAGTGGAAACGATTGAGATTTAAGAGGCTATTGGTTGTTCATCTTGTATGTTCTTTTGACTTAAGTAGCTGCTTGCAAACAAATTTGTGCATTTCAGTGATGGCTTGCTTCAGTGAGTTGTGGATTTGATATGCACGCGTCTCTAGTTAGTGGAACAACATGTTGTATTTGTGTACCTATACTTCTATATTAGAATCCCAAATATTCAATTTGGATTTTAATCAAACTGATATATGCATTGTGAAAAGTAACTTGAGTATGATCTGAGTATGCAATAGCCAGCAGGTAGTTTTGAATATTCTTTACATTCTCCATATAAGCAACTTTGATAAAAGCATTATAATCTACTATTGCTTCAAATTATTATGTTTTAGGTCAGAAATAAAAGGTCAGCGGACAAATATTTAAGATATAATATGAATGAATGCATCTATTGTTCATATCATGTGGAAGGTTTGGTCACTATAAGGAGGGATTCCTAGTAAATAAACTGGTGACAGGCGATTAATGGTGAAGGTAGTATAGGAGGCCGACAGAGGAATGATAGCATTGATGAGGGAGAAGCAAGCTTAGGCCCATGGAGTATAGTTCATAAGCAAATAAAGGGAAAAATCGGTGGTCCAGTTATACTATCTGATGAGCATTAATGGTGGTCCAGTTATAGTGGGATCAAGGTTTGCAAAACTCAGCGACCAAACTCCTTAAATAAATGACAAAATAAATGTTTTTCATAGGAGATCAAAAGAGAATAATGAGGTAATCATGAAAGAAATTAGGGCCTGTTTGTTTATGGATTTTTTCTTTGTATTTTTTAAAATAGATTTTTCAAAATATTAGAAGGATTTTTATATCTGTTTTTTCTAAATCGAAACATTAATTTTGACATCTTATAATATAAACGTATATTATTGAATACACCAACACATTTTAAAATCAAATTTTTTTCAAAAAGTTGTATTTAAAAAAAAAATTATGAAAATCTATTTGAAATAGCTTCAAAATTAAGTGATTTTTTTGAAATTTTGATATCCAAAAAAAGTTTTAATAAGAAGATGAAATGCATAAAATAACATTTTAAGAACAATTATTCAAACAAAATTTTCAATTGAAATTTTTTATAAAAAATTTCTTTATAAATTGTTTTTACACAAAATTTTGTAACACTATAAAAATTATTTTTAAAAAAGTCAAAACAAATAGACCTTTAATGTCTCAAATGCATAAGTTAATCAAGATCAATCAAGAAACATTACTAAATATTTGAGAGTGCCCGATTACTCACATAATCATACCAGGAATTACTAAATATAACTTGGAAATGAGATAAATGTCTGGAGGAAAATTTGAAGGTAGCTGAAAAAGACATTAAAGCATGTAAGTTCAATACTATAGACGAAGTCATCGGTAAGAAAAAGGAACTTATGACGATATTGAAAAGTATATAAAATAACATTCAAAATAAGAGCAATCATGATGGTCTGATTAAGTTGGAATACAAGTTGTAGAGATAATTAAGTATCATTCTTAAAGAGGAGGAATTAATGTGGTACTAGAGATCGAGAGTGAAATAGCTCAGGATTGCAACACAAAAACTATCACATTAAAATGATCAAGAGAAGGAGAAACAACAAAATTGTCATGTTAAAAAATGACCAAGGCAGTTGAATTTTAAAGAGGATAATGAGCTCAAAAGGATGGTAAATGATTATTACAATAACATGTTCGTAATTCATAATAGATGCTGCACTTATACATATAAGATATGGTAGAAGCATAAGATATTCAAAGAATTAGCATCCAAGTGGAAGATACAAAAGTTAGAGAAGTTGTTTTCTCCATGAGCCCTTGGAAAACACCAAGACCAAAAATTATAAAGTACAATATGGGAGGTGTGTGAGTTATTGAAGAAAATATGGAGGAACCCTAGTGAAATTATGCATATCAATCAAACTGATATTTTCATGTCTCCTAAAGAAAGAATCACTCACACTTGTAGTGTGGTCATAAATCTCAATTCGCTATTGGTTAATCCAAAGGATTGAACTTTAAAGTAATTATGTGAGGTAAAGATAGCCACCTGATCTCCCTAAAACTCATTTTCAAGCAAAAAAAAAAAAAAACTTTTTCCTCCGCGTCTTTCACGTTTGAGAAAGACCCATAAAACATAATCACATTCATATCCCTCAAAATAGATCGAATCACTATCATAGGAAAACACCCTTTAGACTTCACTCTACCACCTAAAAAGATAAAATTATCAAAAAAGACTACTAGAGTCCACATGAAGAACTATCTGCTAACCTAACCAACCGAAAATCCTAGATTATAATGTAAAAGCCAAGTCACGAGTGACAAAGCAGTGAGATGATATCTCAACGGAAACACCACAAACGAGACACAAAGTAAGTCTAGGGTCGACAATCATCTTTCCCTTGAGTAGGTTCTCTATAGAGGGCAACCTATAAAGTATAATCTGCTAGGAAAACACTATCACCTTAGATGGTGCATAACTATCTCATATAAGGGAGTTAACCTTAATGCAATCTGAGAGTAAGTGGGTGGAGTAAGACAAAAGAAAGTGATAAGCAAAAGATGCTGAGAAAACACCATCCTTAGACATATTTCAAACTCACTTATCTCTAATCATAAGAGAATATCACCTCAAATGATCGAGAGAAAATCCACAACCACGTATTCCTCAAACAGAAAGAAAAGTCTTCTCCATGTAAGTTTCAAACTAAGGCGTCCTAAATTCACCTACCAACCAAACCATCACTCTCCAAAAAAATATCTATGATCACAAACTATCTAGAGATCATATCGTTAAGAGATATGCTCCATATCCAATAATAAAACAAAAAAGATATTTGAAACCCAAATCCAAATTTTATAATTATATTATTGACGAATTAATGAAATGATTCAACATATTTAGAGAAAAAAGAGAAACTCCTTATAAGAAATGAGAGCTATTAGGGTAAAAATAAAATAAAAAAGTATAAATAAAAAGAAATAAAATAAAAAAAAGAGATTTAAAGGGTAATAATATGAAATTTAGAAATAAAATGAATGCATTATTAATTTGTTAAAAGTAAAAAGTTATAAAAGTAGAAAGCAAGAGTAATAATTTAAAAATGATAGTTTAAGAAAGAAAATGATTATATATAGAAATAGAGTAAAAGAAAAGTTAGGAAATGTTATTCGGTTGTTGGTTGTGTAAACCGCCCTGCCCTCTCTGGTTGTTGCAAAGTTGTTGATGAGAGTTTCCTGTGAGATGAATACGAATATGATGTTCTCCGCTGGAATTACTACTCTTGTATTTCAGGTTCATTTCAATTCCGAGATCATTTTACTTGTTCTCTCTATCACTCTAACTCCACCATCACTCTATAATCTATGCTTATTCAGGTGCTACTTCTTCTACTCTCTTCTTCGCCTTCTTTCACTACCGCCAAGTAAGTTACCACAATTCTTTCTAAATCTCACTACCGCCAACTAAGTTACTGCGCAATTGCTTTCAAATTAACGTTTTTCTTTCTGTTTAGGGCAATTCATTCCGATGAATACTGCGCAATGTATGGTATCTGCGGTCAACGCAGTGATGGCAAAGTTCTCAATTGCCCCTATTCTTCACCTTCCGTCAAGGTCATTATCTATTTCCCTTTTTAGATTTTTTATTATATTTACTTACTATGCTTTTCAATTCCAGCCCGATGATCTTTTCTCCGCTAAAATTCAAAGTCTCTGTCCCTCTTTAAATGGAAATGTTTGTTGTTCCGAGCAACAGTTTGAAACATTAAGGGCACAGGTTCAACAGGCAAGTTCTTAATTTCGTTATACATTTCACTTTCACACCGTTTTTAGTATTATTACTCAACCATATTCACATCTTTCAGGCAGTACCCATTCTAGTTGGCTGTCCTGCATGTTTGAGGAACTTTCTAAATCTATTCTGTGAGCTTTCTTGCTCTCCTAATCAGAGTCTCTTTATCAATGTCACTTCTGTTTCCCAGGTAATGCGTTTCTACTTGTAACACTCTCGTATTGACTATTTTGAACTTTATACTCAATGGCATTTTATGGTTACAAGAGTGTATGCAATGCTTCCATGGTTTTAATCAAAGGATCATTTTATGTTCATTTCAGGTTACTGCTAATACGACTGTGGATGGGATTGATTTTTATGTTACTGAAACTTTTGGAGATGGTTTGTATCAAGCATGTAAGGACGTCAAATTTGGGACAATGAATACACGGGCTATAGATTTTGTTGGGGCTGGAGCTAGCAATTATCAAGGTGATCTATTATAACATGTTTGGATTTATTATATAAGTTGCATAAACTCTGTTAAACAAATCATCTTACCATTTCAATTTAAAAGCCCCATTTCCCTCATGTGTTGGGTGGTATTGTGGGAATGTATGCATTAATTTGTGATGAGTGTATAAGTAATTAGGCTATAGTCCAATGAAGATCCCAAAATCAAGGGATTGCAGCTTAGAATAGATCAATAATTTTTTCTTAACTTAGTGCTAGCATCTTTGAATATATTCTACCTCATTTTTTGTGGGAAAGTCTGTATGTTTTATTTTAGGAATGTGTATATTAGGAACTAGAATTTTGTTTGCATTACCTAGTAACCAAAGACAACATTGATTCCGTAATTCAAGGAATGAGAATATTATGTACATATTTAAGTCAATGCTTTGAGTAAAAAAAGTCAATGCTAGGACTCCTATATAAGGAGTTCTCATTGTTGATATAAAATATTAATGAGTTTTACACAAAATTATTGAGATTGTTTATTCGATAGAACCCTAATTTTTCCAGATGTTAACAGAGCTGTATATTTTGAAGACTCTGCTCGCCCACTAAAAAAACTCCATTACCTTCAGAACCTAGAAACCAATGCCCAACCTCCTTCTCTCATGTAGTTACTCACATGTTCCACACTTTGCACCTGCCGACTAATGTTCACGTGTTATGTTGCTTCCTACGTTTTTTATTGAGGTTATTTTTGATCAACTCGCCAACCATTTCCTGTTTTGTTTTGATGGCCTGGGTCATTTGCTGCCATCTCCGTCTAGGGGTATTTTGAAACCCTAGTTGTCTACAATGTTGAGGGAAGTCATAGAAAGGGGAAGAGCTTTCTTCAGCAGCAAGAAGAAATCACCACAATTTAGGCAGAAATTCTAGGACTACATTTTCTCTCTTATGACCAACTGCCACAATTTAGACGACTGGGGGAAGACCGCAGTTTGGGCGGAAATTCCAACACTTTCCAACATGGAGAAGGTTTTCTTTATTATTTTCGGATAAAGCATCCTTGTTTTAGGGGTCTAAACTCTGTTTCCATAAGTTTTTAGCAAATTAGATATTGAGAGTCTTCATTGTTATGTGTGTGAGCTTGCTAAACACAAGTGCAAAGAAGAACATTTCCGTTTTGTCTTGTTCATACGAATATATGGGGCCCCTCTTCTATTCCAGTAATTCCATTGCTTGATGGTTTATGATATTTGTTGATGACTGTACCCCCAAGTTACCTAGATTTCATACTCACACATAAATATGAAGTTATCATAGTTTTCCCAAATTTCTTCTCTATGATATAAAATTAGTTTTAAGTGAATATTAAAAGACTTCAACAATGCTAATGACTATTTTAATCATGTTTATACTTCCTTCTAAAAAAAGAGAGCGTAGCTCACAAGTTTTATTTTGTCAAAATACCACACCCAATTGGGATTGGAACCTTCAAAACTTAATCCAGGCAGCGTTGGTCCTCCAAGTTACGACCATTCATCCCTTCCAATTATGTGTAGGATCTTGAGTTTGAAAACATTGTATGTAGTGCTCGTACCAATCACGACACAAGAGGGTCACATGTTGATAAAATATGTGGAAATTAGGACAGTTTCTCTCTAACAGGATTTAGAAACTGATACTGGAAGAGCAGAGCTCTGACAACTTTTTGAGGAGATAAAATTTCTTCCTTTTTGCAACACCATTTCACAGAAATTGAGTTTGAACAATACAGTGAAAAGTTAAGTATAACTAAGAAACCTCATATCTTCCGTCAGAAATATTCATGTGACACTAGTGCAACACCAATAAAGGAAACAAACACAAAGTAGCTCATACTTAACATCATCTTTTCGTTGTTTGATACAGTCAAGTCAACTACAGTATTTCTTGAGTTGTGTTTAATTGTAATCTGTGTAATTAATACATTTTCTCGTTCTTATTTAGGTAATAAGTAGCTTCTTTTCAAGCTATGTTTGCATGCCATTAGAACATTTATATTCACATGCTTGGATTATACATGCTCGTTATGTGCTTATGCCGTTTATTTTTGATTAACAATGCCAGAGTGGTTTGCATTTCTTGGAGCAAAAGTGCCTCCGGGTGGTCCTGGTTCACCTTATTCTATACATTTTAAGACAACCATTCCTGACTCATCTCCTATGAAACCTATGAATGCATCTGTCTATTCATGTAATGACACTTCACTCGGCTGCTCTTGTGGTGATTGTCCTTCAGCTCCTGTCTGCTCGGGTTCAGAACCTTCACCACCCATAAAAGAGCCCTGCTCCATTAGAATGGGATCTCTGAAGGTTGAAACAATAAAATTGATTCTATTTCATGATTAATTTCATTCACTTTAAGACTAGATAAATTCAACGCCCTGCTTTCTTTCTTAGAAGGTGGTTTATCTTTTGATGTATTTCATGACTTTGGTTTTTGTATAATAATAATACTACAGGTCAGATGTGTGGATTTTTCAATAGCTCTCTTGTATATTCTATTGGTTTTTGTGTTGCTTGGATGGGTGTTTCTGCAAAGGACAAGACAAGAGAGGAGAGTTGACTCCAATGTGGAACCATTGTTGAATGATATGGGTGGTGAAGGGAGTAGTTTTACTAACATCTCAAGGGATGAAACTCATCCTGAAGAGGTATGCACATAAGGTCGTGCTGTATAAATATATGCATGTTTGGTAATCAGAAGGATTCAAATTATTATTACTATAATTTTTGCGGAAAGCAACTACCCCAAAGTTTAAACTGTTGGGTGATGGTATGCATGGATTTATATTTACATTATTTATAATTTACATATTCCCTCATTCAAAAGTTCTTTAGGATTCTTATGCTTAATTTGGACCTTTTTGTTTAGAACAATGGTAATGATAAGGTTCAAACTCTAAATTGCTTGGTCTGAGAGACTCTTATATATCATAACATGAACCATACTAGTTCTATGCAGTAAGTCCCTGATATATATATACCCTGAGATAGCAGAAGAGAACCATTGGGTAAGTGTGTAACCTCTATGCCCAAAAAATAGTCCAGCCTGCCCAAACCTTTGAGAGAGAAGGCCAAATTGAGTTTGGTGACCAGTTGCTTGATGAAGGATGAAGAGGAGCCAGTAATGATAATATCATCGACATAAACCAACACTATAGTGTAGCAGGATGATGTAAGCAGCATGAATAGGGAAGGATCACATCTGCTGGCAGTGAACCCTAATTGCAGGAGAGCCCCTTTGAGTTTATCAAACCAGGCCCTAGGAACCTGTTTAAGACCATAGAGAGCCTTATGTAACTTGCAAACTTGGCCTGGCTTACCCTTCTCAAAACCTGGTGGTTGCACCATATATACCTCTTCATGAAGCTCTCTATTTATGAAGCTCACCATACATATCCAAAAACATATTTTAAAAATCAGATATTTGCAATAATTTTTAACTGGTCCATTTCAGATATTTAAAACAGGTTTGTGTTGTAAACACAGTTGGTGAATTAGATATCCATATCCATGTTCACATTCAGTCGGACTGTCAATATTTTGTAGTTCTATTTCAACATATTATTAATGCTTAAATTGTAATGTTTTTTTGGTAGTATACTTCTTTAATTAATAAACTAATGCCTTGGTAACATTACTCAATTTGTTTAACCTTGAGAAATTCAATTTTATGAGATTTAAAAAAATAAAATTAAATGCCATTATGTTTTCCTCTTGTTTTATCCATTAACCAGCCTTTGTTTATGATATAGTGTTTTTTAATTAACCTTTTTGGTTCTATTCATGATGTGCTAGATTTAAATGATTTACATGCTGTATAATGTGCTATACTCAAAGCAGATGTATGTTAAGTATTATTTATTACTCTATCATAACGTTGACTTTGTTTTGACAAACAAAAGGTGCAAGTGATGGATCCGCACAAGCAGAATGCAATGCAATTGTCTTATGTTCAAGGATTTTTGTCAAGATTTTACAGGTCTGTAGCTTTAGCACTTGCTAGGTTTACAATTTCATAATTATTGATTAATATTTTGTTTTTGTATCCAGAACTTATGGAAGATGGGCTGCTAGGAAGCCCAGTACTGTCCTTTGTTCCTCATTGGCAATTGTTCTTTTGCTTTGTTTGGGTTTGCTTCGTTTCAAGGTGGAAACACAACCTGAAAAGGTATTATGTTTCATCTATAGCATCTCCACAAAAAGCAATCTAGTTTTTTCCCCAGTAACTGTTATATGTTTAAGTTTTCTAGCCTGTTCCCGCTGGCAGAATAGTGTGTTATTTTCCATTCTCGTCTGTTAGAATTACCTTGGTTCATTTTTTTAATCTCCTCTTAGACATGTTTGTATGGGTTAGTATTACCTTGGTTCATTTTTTTAATCTCCTCTTAGACATGTTTGTATGGGTTTCGGAACAAGTGCTCAGAGGGTAAGCACATTTTGCATAAAAACAACAGCAGATTGAAATATTTTTACACTGCCGAACCTATACTTTTATTAGAAACAAAGAAAAAGTTTTCATAAAGGACAAATATCACTACAAGGGTGTATTCTTATAAATAACTTCCTTTCTGTCTGCTTCGTCTTTTGGATACATTCCTGTATGTTGAGAAGTTCCACATTGGATGAGATATGACTCGAACATGTGTTTAAGTGGTGGATAGCCCTCACCTTACAAGCCGGTTTTGTAGGGATTTTATCAGGCCTAAGCCAAATTCTATGATGATATCAGGGCCTATCCAAGATCCGTTGGGCCACTCAGTTCAGGCTCTAGATGTTCAGCCTTGGGTGTGAGAGTATGTTGAGATGTCCCACGTTTAGATGACATATGACATAAACACGTGTTTATAACTAGCGGACAATACTCTCCTGACCAACAAGTTTTTTAGAATTCAGTTTTTTTAAGACAAAAAGGAACCTTAGTTTCTTATTCTTTAATTTCAACTCAATACATAATTAACCACATGTTTAAACTCTATTAGCCATCCAAATTGATGTCAAATTTGCTTGTCTAAATAGCACAACTCATTAAACAAAGGCCACACTAAAAGTAATATATGTGTTCATAGCTGTAAATGTTTAAAAATACGTAAAGCATTGACTGTCTATAATGCTGTCTATTTATTTTTAAATTTTTGATAACGACATTTATTCCTATCTAAACCTGTTTTGTCATGTTTGTATTTCAGTTATGGGTAGGTCCTGGAAGTAAGGCAGCAGAAGAGAAAGATTTTTTTGATAGCCACCTGGCTCCATTTTACAGAATCGAACAGGTTTCAATAGTGCTTATAATTTTCTTCTGTTACTAATATCTAAGCTGACTCTAGAGTAATTGGATGAAAACCCCTATCTAGCATGCTAAATCATTTGCATGTTTTGTCTTTACTATTGTTTCTATTGTGACGATAAATCTACCATTTGCATTGAACAACCCGGTTCAACATAATATAACGGAGCATATAAAGATAGACTAATCCTTCGTCAAGAAGAAATTTGTTGATGATCTTATAGCTACAACACAGATCTTTCCGGGCTTCAATTGGCAAATGTATTCACTAAGGCGTTGTTTGGGAGTTTGGAGGGGAAGGGAGGGGAGGACTTTGAAAAAAGTGAAGGATAAAAGGAAAAGAATAGAAGGATTTTGGTTGGGAGGGTTTGTTTTTAGACATAACACAAAATCCCCCTAATTTGGGGAACTAAAAAACTGTATTGGAAGAGGGCTTTGGAGGGCTTACACAAACTTTTCAAATATAATTAATGTTGTTATAGTATTCTAAAAATTAAAAAATATAGTAAATACAAACACTTTTTTATCATCCTATACAAAATCTTTTTTTCAAAAAATGTCAAAGATTTCTCTATATTTGAAAAAAAAAAATCATTTTTTCAAAAAATGTCAAAGACTTCTCTATATTTAAAAACAGAACATTTTTCGAAGCTCTCCCCTCCCTTCCAAACTCCCATACAAAGCCTAAGGGAATTACCATATAGTGGTTTAAGATCTTACTTGCAAGATAGGAGTGATACATTTGCGAAATTATAGGGTGCCTTCATTTTTGGTCTGCCCCTAGCCGCCTAATTACGGCATCTAGATTGCTTTTATTGCAGCCTTCACACCTTTGTTGTGTTGGGGGTGAAGAGATAATTTAGTTCCACATTGCCTAGAGATATTGCCGTTGTAGTGCTTATAAAACTGTGGGAACTCTTATCTTACTAGCCGGTTTTTAAGGTTGTGTTAGACCTATCCCAAATTTTAAGGTTGAGATAGGGAGATGAACATTATTTTATAGAATTATTTTCTCTTATTTGTATAATCAATTTCATACTTTTCAGTTATTATTTTCTTTCATTAATTATTTAATATAGTAATTAGTAGAATTTATGTACCATCAATGTAAAGCGACCGTTGTCTACAGATTATAACCAGAACTTATATCAAGAATATGTTTCCCTTATTCAAGACATTATTCATAATAGGATATTATGGTAGTGTTTGATCATGTAGCCGACCTCGTCTTGTAGGATTTTTTTTCTTGTGTGTTTGTTTCCTTTCATTTCTCGCTATGATTCTATCTAAAATGATTCATGTTGGCAATCCTATTTGCTTATTTTCAGCTCATAATTGCCACAGTCCCTGAATCTGAGCATGGCAAGCCACCAAGTATCATAACAGAAGACAATATTCAACTGCTTTTCGAAATACAGGAAAAGGTATTTTATTTTCGGGTCTTTCAACTTGCTATGCTCTGAATGGAGGTGCTGCAATGTAGCGGGACTTTCTTTATTACAAATTTTCCTTTCATTAATCTGAAGGTCGATGGAATTCGTGCAAATTATTCTGGTTTATTTGTATCTCTGAGCGACATATGCTTGAAGCCTTTAGGCGATGACTGTGCCACCCAAAGCATTTTGCAGGTTTTCTTATTCAGTTCCATTTTAATTTACTGTTGTTTTTATTGGGCACAATTGAAGATGATTTTGTTTGATTTTCATTTTTCTGTCTTAATTTTCTATCTGATAGTATTTTCAAATGGACCCTGACAATTATGACAACTATGGAGGTGTCGAACACGCCGAGTATTGTTTTCAGGTAAACTTCAAAAATCATTTTCCTCTGTTAAAATAACAATTAGAAAACAAGAGAGAAAAATCTTAAAATTGGGTTGGGTTTAACTCGACCCTACCGACCATGGTTATACCTGTGTTGTCGCTGCTCGCATCATTTTAAATACTGTATCACCTGTGTTGTCGCTGCTCTCATTCAACGGACTCTTATTTCCGTTGGACCCCCTCAAGCTCTTAGCTTTAGTTTTCATGCGTGCTCTGACCCTTTTGTTGTTTTATCTGTCTTCTGAGCATTTTCTGGGCACTGCTCAGTTAAGATATTATTTTTTGATTCTTCACTTTCTTTTTGGGTTCTAACAGTGTCCTTATGATGTTTCAATATTGGGTATATGCTGCTCTGATTATTTGAATTTATCATTTTCAGCATTACACTTCTACAGAAACATGCTTTAGTGCATTTAAGGCTCCCCTTGAGCCAACTACTGCCTTGGGAGGGTTTTCCGGGAACAATTATTCTGAGGTAAGGTCATGCGTTTTGGCAGATGTCTGTTTATGCATTACTTATATGCTGATTACGATATTCTAGGCCTCAGCATTTATTATCACGTATCCTGTCAATAATGCAATCGCAAAATTTGGAGATGAGAACGGGAAGGCAACTGCTTGGGAAAAAGCTTTCATCCAGTTAGCTAAGGTTTGGCTCCTAAATATAGTCATCACCGTTAATAGTTCTAGTGTGACTTATATCACAAAATTGACATTTTGTTTTAATTTTTATTGTTAATTACCAACATCTTTCGATAAATCTATGATATCATTATGTTCCTGGTTAGTGTAAGAAAAAAGGTCATTATCTCATGTTTTTTTCCTCAGATTTTCTTTTATTTCCTTTAATTTTCCATGGTATGATTTAGCTTCTTAAATTAAGTATCTACCTAATTATGATGTTTCAATCCCCTAGATAAAGTATTATGTAGTATTGTACAACCTGTATATATATTGTTGGAAAAAAACTCAAGTTCCACATAGGATAGAGAGGGATAAGGCCTAAAATGAGTTTATAAAGAGTTACGCTCCTCACTTTATAAATTGGTTTTGTAAGAATTAGTTAGACCTAATATAAAAACCTAGTATGGTATCAATGCCTATCCTTTCAGGCCCACCCACCATTTATATCCACACATCAAATTCAATAGTGTTGGGTGTGAGTAGGGTATTGGGAAAAAACTCAAGTCCCATGTAGAATTAAGATAAAGCTTGAGATGAGTTTATAAAGCGTGACTTCTCTCACCGTATAAGCTAGTTTTGCAAGGATGAATTAAGTCTATTATAAAAGCCTAATATATACATTTCTTTTTCTTCGTCGAATAATAAGATTTTCATCAATTTCAAGGGTACATAACCCTCATAAAAATGTCCAGCTTAAAAGTTAAATGTTCCGTTTAATTGTCGGGTGACTCTCGTCTAGGAATTGAAATACCTGTGCTCTTTATGCTAGTGTTACCAAAGCACATAAAATATTCATATTAAAGTACATATAAATGTTACTAAAACTGGATCGGAATGGCCAATTAGACTGGTTAAGTTGGAAACTACACCCATAGCTGATCATGTCATATTGTCAGATCTAAAATGCCTTCAATCCCGTGCATACTTCATCAAACCGGTCACCAACCAAAGTGAACCTGCATAACTCGTTGACCTAGTATAGACTCCAGCTGGACTCACAAGCGCACTGAAAATTATAGAAAAAATGCTTGAATAAAGATGAGTAGATATGATATGACAAAGAAGAGGGGTGAAGAAACTCAGGGCTGATGCGGCATAATATGGCAACAACAGGCTAAACATATTTGGGGTTAGCTCGAAGTAAATAAAAACACTCCAAGTTAGGATTTGCTCCCTCCGTCCCACAATGAGTGATCCAACCTATCATTTCACAGATATTAAGAAAAGTTAGAAAAGTAAGAGAGAGAATAATGGTTTTACTATAGTACCCCTAATCATGTATTGGAAATGATAAAAATTTAATTAATTAGAGAGGGTAGAATTAGAAAAAGTGTATTGGAAATTGAAATAGATCATTCATTGTGAAACACTATTTTATTCCAAATGGATCACTCATTATGGGATGGAGGGAGTAATTCCTAGCAACATTGATAGAAACCGGTACCAAAATACAAATTAATGGTAGAAACTGATTTTTATTTATGGCAGAATATGTTTACAACACACAATTACAAACACTATAGAGAATACATAATATACACAAACTAATCAAAGAAATTTGAGAGTCTGGTGTCTCTCCAAGAATTAGAGAGCTTGGTCTCTCCTACCCAAAACCATTCGATAACTATACCATAATTTGTTTCTCTTTTCCTTTCTCTATTTATTCTAAAACTGAAACACACGTAACCATAACTTCCACACATAACTGATATCAATAAAAATAACTATCCATAACTGCTCATCTGTAAAAATAACTACCCATAATTAAGAAGTCTATCACATATCTACCAAGTTTCCGTTTATAATGTCGAAGTACAAGAACAAGTGGCTAATATGATATGTATGTTTCAAGAGTACATTAGCTTTTGCATGTTACTTGATATTCTAGTTTTTCTACCTCTATTTCCATTCATTTGCCACATCACATTTTGAACCAATTTTATATCTGGCAGGAGGAATTGCTTCCAATGGTGCAATCTAGCAATCTTACTTTGTCTTTCTCTTCGGAAAGTTCAATTGAGGAAGAATTAAAGAGAGAAAGCACTGCTGATGTCATTACAATACTCGTAATAACTTTCGATTTCTTTCAACTTCATATGAAAAGCAGATTTGTGTTACATATAAACTCATGAACTAAATAGTTTGGTTATGGCTTTATGAGTTAAAGATTTGCTATACTCGAATATACATTAAGTTCATTTCTTACATATTTTTAGGTGAGCTATATTGTAATGTTTGCCTATATATCTGTGACACTGGGAGATACACCACATCATTTATCTTCTTTCTACCTCTCAACCAAGGTATGATATTTATCTTAAAGTTTGTAAGTTCTTATTATTCTTTTCTCATTTCTTGTTCACTGGTATACTGAATTGTTTGTGTGTACTCAATACATACATATCTTTTACAAGTGCTAATATGTGCGTGTTAAGTTGTACTTCTTGATGAAAATGTCCTTCATTATTACTCAAGAGTCAAGACAGATCACATGTGCACTTACTCTCTTGTAGTAAAGCTGGTTGTAGTTAGTGAGAGCTGTCTTCTGACTGCTCAGCTAGTATGTTTCTGTTGATGGTAGATCTAAATTCGCTTTAACCGTGACAATTCCAAATGAAACTGATTAAAAAAAAGTCATTTTTCACAACAATATTAATATGGATACTGTCACACTACATTAACTTCATATGCCTACATCGGTTCCAGGTCTGCTGTGTGATATTCTCAGATTAACATACAACTCTATTCTTCATAAAGCCTGAATACCTAATAAATCCCCGTTCCCCGCTCCGATCCCCATCGGAGATGAAGAATTGAACCTCGAATCCGTTCCAAGCGGGTTAGGGTTGAGTTTGGGTATCCCCGCTGCGCTCCCTTCCCTGTAATGTAATCATTTTTTAAAAATAGAAATAGTCTCTTTCCCCATCATCGAATTACATTACAAACAGAGAAAAGTAAAACAATCCCGAAAATTTTCAAACATACATTTTAAATATTTCAAATAATAAAGTAAAAACAAAGTATTAAGTCATTGATCATACAACTAATATTCTAAATTATCAAAACTAAATAAAGTACAAACTAAATATAAATGGGGAGGATTCGGGGTGAATACTAGTGTCCCCATTACCCGACCCAAACTTGAAGTCAAACCCAATCAAAGCGGGTTTTCAAATCAAACTTGAGACGGGTTCAGGTGTGTATCGGCGGGTACGGGTTCTGTTGCCATGCCTAGATAGTGTGGGCCCAAATTATGAGAAGCCTAAAATATGGGAAGTGTATCGGCGTAGGGGTAAGAAAGAAACATAGATGAATAATTTGAATAGTTGCTGAGGTGTCAATTGGTTATGCTGAGCGATAGTATAGTTATTAGAAAGTGAGAAAAGGGAAACATGGGGGTATTTTATCAGTAGTTGATTATTTGTGGGGACAATATTTCATGAGGGGTTCTGGCTCTGAAATTATCTTGTAAGGGACCCATACCGCTCCATTGAAATTTAAATATCTTAGAGTGAGTTGGGACTAACTCAATTTCCAAAAGCGGCTTGTAAAGTGAGAATTACCCCGTTTATAAACTTATCTGTAGATCATATCTTTTCTAAAGTGGAACTCCTAACACACCCCTTCACGCCCAACACTATTGTGCTTGGATATAAATGGTGAGTGACCCAATAACAGAAATTGATAGCAGTTAACCCAACTAATTTTGAATAAACTCTGATACCATCTTAAATTTTTATACAGAATCTTACTAATTCTTAAAATCATATGATTTTGGGTTGAGCATAAACCAACCTTACAAAACCGACTTGTAAGGTGAATATTGTCTCCATTTATAATTTTTTTTGCAAGTCTTATCCTTTTTAAAGTGAGACTCTTAACAGAATATACCATCCATTCCCTCCTCATTTATTCCGTTGCAGTTATTCTATGTTTTGTTCTCTGTGTGGGTTCCATCACATATCAACAACTGCATCATTTCTGTTCAGTTATTTTCTCATGTGGTTCATGTAGAGATGCTAGAAATTACATTAACTTTTAAAGAAGTGTAAAATGGTTCTTCAGATAAGGCTGCTAGTACTTTGATTATTTTGAACCATTCATCTTTGACTTAATGTTATGACCTTTAGGTATTGCTTGGTCTTTCTGGAGTTTTGCTTGTTATGCTTTCAGTCCTTGGTTCAGTTGGATTTTTCAGTGCTTTTGGAGTAAAATCAACACTAATCATAATGGAAGTTATACCTTTTCTGGTTTTAGCTGTAAGTCTTTCTAATCTGACCATTGTCATTTATATTTTATTACTGCTGTGAAAAGTACTGTCCATGTCATAGTATCCAAATAAAATGGACTAACTGAAGTTAACTGAAAAATAATGTGAAAAATTCTTACCATTATCATTTAACTTCAGTTGATGATGTAGACTCATAATGCCATTAAACTGATGTTGTATACAGTCAGCCTCTGCTGCCTCTTGAATCATCACATTCTTGGGTATTCAAAACTGAGAATTTAAACACCCAGCATAATATTTTAGTTTATACACAGATAATAAATTGCAATTGCAGTTTACTTGAGAGTAATTAAGCTACCATTGTTTCCTAAGATGCATTGAACCTATTCTACTTGTTGTACAAAGAACCTCAGCAACATGGAAAGTTGAATATTAATGTGATTCTTCTTCCCACAGTTTATTATAATTTTATTTCTTGCTTTGTTCATTCTTTGATTAGGTTGGTGTCGATAACATGTGTATAATCGTAGATGCTGTGAAACGGCAACCCTCAAACATACCAATAGAAGAACAAATAAGCAATGCAATGGGGGAAGTTGGACCATCCATAACACTCGCCAGCTTATCAGAGGTTCTAGCATTTGCTGTAGGATCATTTGTTTCTATGCCAGCATGCCGTGTTTTCTCGATGATTGCAGGTAAAATAGTTTTCTTCTCCAGTCCTGCCTGCCCTCTTGGATAAAAAAACCAAATTGACTTTTTTGTATAGTGCATTTCAAAATTGTGTTTATGCATATTGAAAGGAGGGGGGAAATCCAATTTCTTTAACAAGTGATTTTAAGTTTATTTTTTCTTCGCGTTTTTTAACTTCTGACAATATATTTTCAACAGCTTTGGCGGTTCTGCTGGACTTCCTTCTACAAATCACTGCTTTTGTGGCTTTGGTTACATTAGACTTTGAGAGAGCCAAAGATAACAGGGTTGACTGCTTCCCATGCATTAAGTTGAACCGACACTCTATGGAGCAGACTGAAGGTATGTACAAGCTTTTGACCAGGGATACTGTTTTTTTTTATTGGAGATGACAGCCATTCTTGAGCCTGTATGTCACATGTTGTGTTTTTGGATAGTTGTTTTTTATATGGTATTAGAATCTCTATGACCAAATTTCGAAGACTTGATCATTTATGCCCTTCTTAATATGCATACATGACATGAGACCTTTGCTTCTACTTCATCATGCCCAAATTTTATTAGCCGTTTATCTCTTAGGTTCTCTCATTGTTAATTATCTTTATGTATTCCTCTTCCCCAATCTATGTCAAAAGCCTTAGATTAGTTTGTCTTATGTTGTGTTCTTTCGGTAGCTTTTAACTATCTCAGATAAAGTATGACCTACACTATCCCAGATGAATTCTGGTCCAAATGTTTGTATTCTAACCTTGGCTAGCCCAAACTCAGGTTTGTCACAGCTATCCCAGATGCAATTTGCACTGGCTAATCTAAAACAGTGATAACTTGATATTAATTCATATTAGCCTCAATTTATGAATTTGGGTGTGCAACTTTTTATCATTCATTTGGGCACAGAAAATTCATTATTTTATAGAAGAGAATGAAATGGCTGTTCTTGTAAAGGTGCAATCTTTTCCTAGAGTGAGCTGATGTAGTTAAGATGCATATAGTTCTTCTGCTGGTTCCTCACTGCTCCGGTTTTTCCTTCATAAGATGAGAGATTAATAACATTAGTTTAGAGCATCAAGGTCTTTGTAGATGTTCTTTTGACGCGAACTCATGGATTCTTCTCGGTCTGATCAGTTTTGGTGTTTCTTCAAAAGACTTTAAGGCATTAAGCCAATAAGATGTGAATTTCCTTTATGCTGATCTTGATAGATGTAACTTTGCAAAACAAGAAAGTGTCCGAAATGAATGACCCATTTCAATTTACAATGCAATCTTAATTCATTTTTTTCAATTGTACCCTTTAGTTAATACTACTTTCATCACTCCCAATACTTGATAATAGGTACATTGGTAAATACATTTTTCTCTTTTTCATTTATACAATTTTCTTAATATTGTAAAATGGTCAACTGGGTCACTCATTGTGGGACCGAGGGGTATTATACACACGACTTTAAATTTATATGTAAAAGATTAAAGATGCAATGTCCTCGTCATATTCTCGTGACATCTTTGCATCATGATAGAGAGAATCCTTCTTTATAATTCATGTATAGCTGATATTTTTGTTGAGTCATCCATCCTTGAGTTGTGCCTATTGGACGCACAGATTTCTCTTCTTAAAATCTTCTCTGAAGTAGTCCATATTATATTAGACCAATGTCTTCTTATTCTGTAAGTGTGAACAATTGTTTTCTGTAAGTTTCATTATTTTTTCTGGGATTGCTTGATGAGATGTATCATCATCATGCATGGTTAAGACTGTTGGAAAATATATTAAGCGTGTATTGTTAGCGAATTAATCTTAACCCTACAGACTTTGCAAACACATTAGAGATCCTCAAGACTAAGATTGTTCAAGCAAAGCTAAACAATTCATCCTCAAAGCCTAGAGGGCTAAGGCATATATCAATTTATCGTTGCCATGGTATCAAAGGCGCCATGACCAAGTGGTTACAAATTTGATACTTGCTTCCCTTTTTGTCACGGTGAGATTTAATTTCACCAAAATATATGGTTATATGCTACATCAATGCTTCAACTCCAAACAACTTGCAAATGATGAGCATCAAGCATGTTAGGGATCTGAAACGCTGGCCCTCTACAAATTATTTTTAGCCTTCTGTTGAAGTTGAGTATTTTAAATTTCTTTCTCTCCTTGCATGCATATAGTTCTAATCATATCACCATCAAAGTGCAGGAACTAGGCAGGAAACAGATGGACTACTGACACGATATATGAAGGTAACATTGTATTTTGTTTGTGATTAGAGAAAAAGAAGAAGAAAAAGAGATACTATTGTGCTACTCATGTTTTATGAATTCAGTTTTGTTGTTTTCTCATTCTAGTTGGTGATAATTGGCAAACATCTATCAAACTTGCAGCGTAGACCTTATACAATTTTGCCTTGCTTTTAGTATCAAAATTAACCGTTATCATTGTGTAAATATAGGAGGTTCACGCACCATTTCTTGGACTATGGGTGGTTAAAATCTTGGTCATTGCCATATTTGGTGCATTTACCTTAGCAAGCATTGTAAGTCACTTAAGAAATGATTAAATATTAACTTTCAGAAAGATCATTTTGGAAAATGTCATTTTCTCTAAGCTTTATTTTTTCAGGCATTATGCACCAGGATTGAACCTGGTCTTGAGCAACAGATTGCTCTTCCGCGGGACTCCTACCTTCAGGTCTATTTTCTAAGTCATTATATATCTTTTTTTTTGCAATTTCTTTCAGTTCCATTCTTTATCATCCAGCCTCTTATAGTGGTTATTTTTGTTCTGTTTACAGGGTTATTTCAGTAACATTTCTGAGTACCTCAGAGTGGGACCACCATTGTATTTTGTTGTGAAGGACTACAATTACAGGTTGGTTAATTTTTTTAGGCCTTCTTGTTTCTTTATACACTGATTTTATTGTCTTTTAAGCATAACATTAAATGTTGTACTATTTGCACATTAAATGTGCCGTAAGCATGCGAATCTTAGATGGGTGAAAAAAAAAAATTTTAGTTGGCAACAAATTAGCCATGTGATTATTTTCCTCCAATGTGTGAAAAACCCCAGATGTATCAATTGACATCAGGGGAAACTTAATGCCTTTTGTAGTCAGCACCTTGAAATTTCACTTCATTCTTTGTCCAAGATGGTGTCTATTTGCCAATAACACAGTTTTAACTTGGTTGTATGCTCTTTTCTCTTCAATTTGTATTCTCTCCTGCAGTTTGGAATCGAAACATACAAACCAGCTATGCTCCATTAGCCAATGTGATTCAGATTCTCTTTTAAATGAGGTAATCAATGATTAAATTCTTCAAAAGTGGTTGTTCCTGAAAGCCTCTTACTGCATTTTCTTTAAAGAATTTCATAAGATATAATCGATATGTTGAGCCTAGCTTAGTAGCAACTATTCAGTCATTTCTACAGTTTAATAAAAATATACTGTGATATTGATACCACCTGTATCTTTACCCACATTTGATTTTTACTAACCTGATTTGATTTTCCTTTGATCATGCTAACCATTAATGGTTTCTCAACCATTCATCAATTCGATTAACTGCTCATCTTGTGTTATAAGTGGTTTGCACGAACTTCAACTTTGTTAATTAAACCTGATTTCTAGTTTTAGTCGAATTGTACATAGCTACACCTCATATCTTCTGTGTGTGAAACTTCGAAGATATTGTTGAATGGTTGATTTTTACACAAGTACCCGTAATGTTTTCTTTATCTTGTAGCCTATGTGAATGGATTCTGCATATCTTACTCCCTAACACTGCAGATATCAAGAGCTTCATTGGTACCGCAGTCAAGCTACATTGCTAAGCCTGCTGCCTCATGGCTTGATGATTTCCTTGTATGGATATCACCTGAAGCTTTTAGTTGCTGTCGAAAATTCACAAATGACTCATACTGTCCACCTGATGATCAGGTATGTTCTCCTCATGTGTTTGGATATAAAAATCGAGTGCAGTTTGCTTGATTTTCCTTCTCTTCTACAAATTTTGGAACTATATTCATGCACATGATAATATGATATATGTATGTGTTTCCGCATCATGTTTTTTCTTTTCTTTTTCCTGCCTAATTTTTCTAACCACAGCAATTGTTTGAAGTATTAATCTGATAAGATATTGCTCCCTGTACAATCACATTAATAAATACCTGATTTATAAAAGAAAAACAATAATAAACATCTGTCCTTGTTCAGCCACCTTGCTGTTTCCCAGATGAAGGACCGTGTGAGTTGGGTGGAGTGTGCAAAGACTGTACAACAGTAATATACTATTCCCTATACTTATTTTGTTTATTAAATAGGAGATTATTTTCCAAAATGTTTCAAACTGTAAATCATAAGGGTGCAGTGGCAAAAGGACTGACACTTTTGGTTGATTCCTAGTGTTTCCGCCACTCGGATTTGGTTAATGATCGTCCATCTACAGCACAGTTCAAAGAGAAGCTTCCCTGGTTTCTTGATGCGCTGCCATCAGCTGATTGTGCAAAGGGTGGCCATGGAGCTTACACCAATAGTGTAGATCTCAATGGTATGAAAGATACCCACTCTCTCCCTTTAAAGAACAAAATTTATTCTAGGCAAAAGCTAACATGTGCCCCAAAGGGCACATGTTAAGGATACTATTTGCAGAAATATTCTTTGGAAATCCGTGAATTCAATTTATTGAATTTTTAAATATGACTTTATTGTACATGTTTTTTCTAATTATAGTATCTTAACATGTTAGCATGATCCTTTATTCTATTCCTTGTATATGCGGTAAACGAAGGTTTTTTAATTAAGCCTTTACATGTGTATATTTTTTAATACCCGTAAGTCTTAACATTCTGTTGAAACTTCTGATGCTATTGCCATTCAACAACCCAATCATTCTGTCATCCGTCCCTTTTCATCATCTTTGTCTTCTCTTCTCTTATGAGTAGAATCTCAATTTGTATTCTTAAAAATTGAAAGAGTACAAGAAACTGAGCATAGTGAGAGAAACTGATTTGTTATTATTGATTATGTACAGTTATTCTGTTACCGGGATATTTATAGTTGCTGTCACTTCTAGACTAGTGTCACCTTAATCTGTTTTTTTTCAACTGATAGAGGAGACTTGAGACAGTGACACCATTGGTTAGCAAGGCCATCAATTTTGTTGGATGTCTAACTTAGTACTCTCAGTCAAAAGCTCTTTTAACCCCAGTTGTTCTTTGGGCAAACTGTCCATGCTCCTCTAGTTTATGATGTTATGCACACCTTCGTCTCCACGTATTTTTACAATTTTGCTATTCCTGCATCTTGGTTCAGTTACCACACTTCTTTGATATACTTCTCACCACGGTATACCTCAATTTTACCAATTTGGATTATTTATTATTTTTTATTAATTTGGTAGACATTTTTGACCTGTATCTGTTTTGGTTCAGCACTGTTGTTTTGATTTGGCAGGAACAAATTAGATATTCTTAGGGCCTTCATTTATTAAATTAACTCTATGACACTACTGACTGTGAACAAGTGTGATGTAGCAAAGGAGAGACAGAGAGTTAGTGAGACTGGAGAAAATGAAGATTATAATTTTCTGAGTTAACAATGATTAAAGTATCTATAGCTGTAGATTATCCATACGCATTTGCAGAGTTTGGGAAGATTGGTGACCCCAGAGGTTGATGGTTCTAACAAAAGCATTATGGAGATGTAGTAAAAGGCTCTTCTTTTCTAGTAAAAATAGTGAAAGATAGGAGTGGCGTATTAAGATAAGCACTGTTTAAAACTTAAAATTTGTGTTAGTAGAGTTAACTGCATGGCAAAAAACTTTAGATTAGATGTACTGTGCCTAATTAACAAAAAATACTGTATAGCAAACACAAATAAACTTTTAGTAAGTTGACCTTTTTAAAATCTATTCTATACTTTTTACATTATATGGTAACATTTTCTTAATTTTAAATTCTAAAATGAAGACTTCACTTATAACTGACTTTCAGGTTACAAGGGTGGTGTCATACAAGCTTCTGAATTCCGTACTTATCATACACCACTTAATAAACAAGTATGTATAGTGATAAATAAAGATCTTATTTCCTTGCTTGTGCATGATGTTTCATGCATTAATTTATCTGACTGGAATCTTGTTAGGGTGACTATGTGAATGCAATAAGAGCTGCAAGGGAGTTTTGCTCTAGAATCTCTGCGTCTTTAAAGGTTTGGATTTCAAGTGCTTCATGAGTTTTTGTCTTTTGCCTCTTAGTTTAGCTTTTTTGCTTTATAAGATCAAACAATTTATAAGGATATGGTTTTCACGAGCATAGCTTAGGAATTGAACATTTTCCCCCCCTTGCAATTATTACTGCTTTCTGTTAGAGCTGTACTGGATTCATGAGCCTTTTCCTGGGATAGTCTCGGTTCTTAGATTTTATTTACACAACAGTATTGTTAAGAGTCCCACATCGGACAATGGCCTGAACATGTACTTATAAGTGGAGGGTAATCCTCACCCTACAAGTCGGTTTTGTAGGGTTGAGTTAGGCCCAACCACACATTCTAAGATGGTATCAGAGCCTCGTTTAAGATCCGGTGTGCCACCTATTATGGTTTCCTCTATCGGGCCACCTACCATTTATTTCCACGCTCCAGTTGTCTAGTCCTGGGCGTGAGGTGTGTGTGTTAAGAGTCCCACATCGGACAATATATGGCCTGAATGTGTATTTATAAGTGGGGGCAATCCTCACCCTACAAGCCGGTTTTATAGGGTTGAGTTAGGCCCAACCATACATTCTAAGAAGTATCATATTTTTCTTTCACCAATCTGATACTTAGCTTGGAAATGTAATACTTATTTTTTGCTTGAGCGTTGAGTCTCAATCTCTAGAGGTTTTGGAGTTGTTAACTTGTCATACTTATCACCTGAATTTCTTTCTTGATTTTAAGTTTTTCACGAAATTGGAGGTGATATGATTATGGATATACTTTTCATTTTTTGACCTTATGAAGTATTTTTGAATTGGCTAAATCTGGGTATAGTGTCCCCACATTATTACTTTTATGCATCTCTATTTCTTGCTTACTTGCCTTCTTCTGTGCAGATGGATGTATTTCCGTACTCAGTATTTTATATCTTCTTTGAACAATATTTGGATGTGTGGAAGATAGCCCTGATCAACATTGCAATAGCACTGGGTTGGTATTCCAAAATTGTCTAATAACTTTCACACATGGGGTTGCATACTTGTATACGAACCGTATTTTTTTGAGATCAACAATCTGTTTTGATCCTAGATACCCGCCCTTCTGTTAAGAAGGGTTATTCCTATTTTATTGACATCAAACTTTTAAATTTACCTTTCCCTTTATGATCTTTGAGCGAGTACTTTGTTGTCTTGTAAACGAACGTCAAGGCACTTTATTTCTGTCTCTAGAATGACATACAATATCTGTTATTCTGTTGCTTTCTGTATTGTTAAGTATTTTAGTATCGGGATTTAGACTCCACACCATTAGGTAAAACCTAATTGACATCCACTTCACATTTTCCTTTGTGCCAAAATTAGAAATTGAAAATGTAATTCACATCATTTCGTGTTTCTTCATGTTCGTGTTTCTCCTTGACATAAACTTTTCATTTTTTAGTTGAGTCATCTGAATTTTTTGTATTAATTTTATATTTTTTAAAATAAATTCATTTGACATTGAACAATTTTTAATGATATGTAACAGGTGCTGTTTTTGCTGTTTGTTTGGTCATCACATCAAGGTAGAACATCTATTCAAACTTAAGCCTTGTATGCTTACAGTAAATTCAAAATTTGTTCTCTTGGTATTATGTGTAACTTATTTTTGTTTGCAACCCAATGCAGCGTGTGGAGTTCTGCAATCATATTACTTGTTCTTCTCATGATAATTCTGGACCTCTTGGTATCACTTATCTTTGTTGTTTTGGATTTTGTTATGTCTTTCTTTTGCCTTTTCTTTAGGTATCCTATTTAGTCCCCTTTCTATTCTTGTAGGGATCCTCTCTTGTAAAATTCAGTTGCACCTTTTTCTGTTAAATTAACACCTTAGTATCAAAATGAAACTCACTACTTCTGTGACTGTTGCAGGGTGTAATGGCGATTCTGGGTATTCAACTAAATGCGGTGTCTGTTGTAAACCTGATTATGTCAATAGGCATTGCTGTGGAGTTTTGTGTGCATATAGCCCATGCATTCATGGTTAGTTTAATCTTCTTGTTTGAGGTGTCTGTTTTTATGGAAATTACTTTAGCTTGTGGAAATTATTTCAGTTCCCCCTATTAAAAAATGCATGTTTACTAATGATCTTATACATTATATCACTCATGTTTATACAGGTAAGTTCAGGGGATAGGAGCCAACGAGCAAGGACAGCATTGTGTACCATGGGGGCTTCTGTATTCAGGTTGGCTATGCATATTGTTGCATTGCATGTAGAAATTTCATGACTAACCGCATAGGACCTGAGTGTAGCATTTTTATTTGACCTATAAATAAACACGATAGCATGGGATATTACTAAGTTGATCATGTATATGAAATCTCAAACAAATTAATTAGCCAGCACTAAATTTAGATCTAAGTAGTTCGCGTATTACGCCTAAGCTAAAGGAATGGTAAGAGTACACTTTTTCTTAGAATAAGGTAAAGTTCATTATGATAAATTGATTTGAACTGTGGTCTTATTTATTTGTGTGTCTGCACTATTAATCTGTTGACCCTTTTCTCTTTACTTGGTTTGTCAGTGGAATCACACTTACAAAATTAGTTGGAGTTCTGGTCCTTTGCTTCTCAACATCGGAAATTTTTGTGGTTTGTGATATGTCACCCTTGGCCTCAACACTTGGTTGTCTACACCAAAGAAAAAAGTTTAAGTAGCTCACTATGTTTATGGTTTTTTCAGGTGTATTACTTTCAAATGTATCTGGCCTTGGTTATCATTGGCTTCTTGCATGGTCTGGTGTTTTTACCAGTAAGTGTTGTTTGAGGTGTTTGGTTTGGCTCTATAAATAACTGTAACTCTTCAGTGACAATATATATTCTACTTCTGCATTTTCCTTTTGCGAGTAATTGACCACCCCTATTAGTAATTCTTTGCCTAGGCTTGTGGAATGTTTCAACCTGGGAATAGGATAGCATTGCTTCACTATGAACTTGTTATGTACTATCAAAAAAAGTATATACAATGATTAATCATGAAATGTCTCACATTTCATGCCTTCTTTTTTTCACAGGTGGTATTAAGCCTGTTTGGTCCTCCATCAAGATATACCGTTATAAAGGAGTAGCTACAACAAGACATGTCTTCTGCTTTCAACAATACAGTCTACTATCAAATTGAATTTTAACCAGTTTGCTTCAAGCCAACAGCATATACAACGAACAAGAAAATTTGTTTTAACCATAGAGGATTGATATTATCTTCTCTTTTGACTTATGCGAAAGTCTTATTTTATCTCAATATCACCAGGAGAAACTTACTTAGTTCAGATGTTATGGTAGAAGTGACCGACAATTAGTTTAGTTTAGTACTATGATTCAAAATCCTGTATTGTAATTTACTATTGTGAAAATTGTCTGTATGGTAATTTACTATTGTTATACTTTATAATTGTTAAGTAAGAATGACAGGCAGGGAACTAGAATACAGAAATGACAATGCAGTTCATCTATAGGTGAAAATAATGTACATGTTAGATGATATTGTATTTTCTTTTGACGTTAGAAGATTTTTATGTATTCGTTGATTAAAACGGTAACATCTCATTCCAAGTAGGTAGCTTGTTAAAGGACACTATTTTGGGGTGCAACTTGATTGGTGAGTTAAAGGACACTACTTTAGGGTGCAACCTATAAATATAAAGCACAGACACTTCAAGGTGTATGTATGTAGCAGTGTCCAATACTTGCCAGTGTCCAACACTTGTATAATATCCGTATGTCACGTGTCGAAAAAGTCAGATAAGTGTCTGGAAAATCAGAAAGTGACGATAAAAATGACTTTTTTTTACATGCTTTGACACGTTGAATCGGTATCCAACACCCGTATGACAATTATGCAATACTTTTCACACAATTCAGACAAGTTTTTCATGATAATTTGTTTTTATTTTTGTTTCATCACACTTTACATATTTAGTGGATTTCTTATTCCACCAATACCCTATGCAATTCTAAAAATGTCTCTGAAAAATCAGAAATAAACTTCTGGTTCGTATCCTATACACTTATAATTCATTCGTTTTAAGATACACTCTTTAAAAGGTAAGAAATGAAATCGGAAATACACTTCTGGTACAAACCATAAATATGTTTTCGGTTTTCAACAAAACAAAATTTACTCACCAAAGTGCCTCATGGCACTTTTTGTGTTGTTTTGGCAATATATTACTTATATTAGAAATCAGAAATGTATTTCTGATTTGTATTGGAAATATATTTTCGATTTTTTGTAAATGCAATTTTAAAAACGGTGCGCAACAAAAATATATTTTTGATTTTAGGGGTATTTTTAAAATTTTACGTGGAGTCTAAGAAAAACATGAGCTGGAAAAAGAAATCCACATATATTTATTGGACAAATCTCATTCACATCTAAAATGGTTAAACATGTTTTGAAATAATAATATCAATGAAGAACTAAAAATATTAATTTTGATTTGAATATTTTTAATTCTTTTAATGATATAGGTATAAATTAAATTTAAATATTATCATATACCTAGCAGCATTAATGTCTTATATTTTTACATTATCTATGCCGTAGTGTCTGTGTCCGTGTTATAGTCTGTGTTTCATAGGGTGTAACAAGATTTTTTTGTTGTCGAGGACACTGGGGATTTGACTTCACCTAGAACTTGTCTGCGGTTGACAAGTACAATCTTTTTGCAAACATTTGTACCATATTTAGGGTCGAATTTATGATTTTGATTGTTATGGCTGGTTAGGATGATCAATTAGGTTCTAGCTACCTTATTAGGGAGCGAGATAAAGTGAAGGATAAGTTTGAGACTTTTTGCAGGAGAAGGTGGAGCGATATGCCTCTCCGTCAACTTTGGCTGCTTTGAAGCATAATAGAAGGTTTTTTTTTTTTGCCTAAGGAAAGAAAAATTGTAAGAAGGTTTATGAAGATGTGGCAGAGGCGTGCTGTGATTTCAAAGCAAATCAAGAATCTATTTAGTAGAAGAAAGTTGATCGTGCTAAAATAAATCTCAAGAGTATCTTCAATGGGATATGGAATCAGTGTATTATGCTTTGGGACCAGATGTTGGAGAAAATGCGAGGATTTTTTCATGGCCTTTTTGTCATTGTGGATCAACTAGATATTTTCCAAGTTGTTCTTCCGGAGAACACCTAGGTGTTTTAGATCCATAAGCCGATCTTTGAGGATCTTTTTTGTTCCTTTTTTTTTTTGCTTTGTTCTTTTAAGGTTTTACCAAACTTTTGAAACTCGACATGTAGGCAATTTTTATTTATATCGTTACCTTTTCAATCCTTGTGATGTCAGTTTCATATAATGCTCATTTATGCAGTGATTTCAAGTTGGCTGAGAACGAGGAGTGTTGAAGTTCGGTTTTGAGCCATGCAATTTATAGAGTTTGTTTGATACAAAGAGCGATAAACAATATTTGCTTAAAGTGTAAATAACCTTAAGTAGGTTATGTTTGGATGTTTTTTTTGAGAGCCTAATGCGTTAATACGCACGCGTTTTATTGTTAAGATGTTGGTCCGACTAGATGCATATATAATGAAATGTGCTTATATTGATAATGTATTGGTTCAAATTAATGTGGTAGGTGCGATTATTCTTTGAATTATTATTGTGGTAATTTCGCATAAGATCGACTATGTGCGATAATGCTTTAAATTTTATTCTTATGGATGAGGTGTGGGATCGGCTAGATGCAACCATACTTTTAATTATGCTATGCATCACAGAGGATCATTCCTTGACCAGGGATATAGGATCCTTGTCCCGACCCTGAGGTAAATCTCAGATCAAATTGGACGTTTCTAGGTTCCACCACTCACTTTTCTTTGACGTGCTAGATCTGAAGGGTTGCGCCAGCTACGCATAAATGTGTGCAATCTTTGACTAGGGGGTATATGATTTCTATAGTTGGACGTGCAAAGCATTTCTAACAGCATCCCTGGTAGAATTGGTTACTGTAGTCGGACATGTAAAGCGTTTTTGACAACTCCCCTAAAATCTTTAGACGCGCTAGACACTATAGGGAATTGATTGTTGTAGTCGGACATGTAAAACGTCTCTAAACAACATCCCAAGCATCTTTAGGCATACTCATCACTATCGATAATTGATTGTTGTATTCAGACGTGCAAAGAGTCTTCCACATCACACATAAAATCTTTATCTCGGATGTCAACTATGTCGGATGTACCTAGGTTGACTGTCACGTGTGTTCACGCTTCAGTGCCCTAAATAGGGGACATGCGATAAAATGGAGCATCCAAAATATAACAGTAATATACATATATACCTATATATTTCACATTTAACAATTACATCGATAATTACAACTAGGAAATTATTATACAGATAAACCCCACAGTCGATTATAAGTATATCTCGTTCGCTTGTCTTCGAATGTGTTGTCCATGCGACGTAACCAACGAGTGATATGGATGTAGTATCCATCGACTTTAGAGATGGCCGACCCAAGAAGGATGTGTCTGAGTTCAGCTTCCTGAGATGTCTCCACTCCGGGGTGTTCTTGTTGATTGGTAGTTGAATCGGGGAATGTTGGAATTTTCATTGTTCAGTTCATTCTCAAACATAACTCGTTGTTCTTATATGGTTCTTATGTCTTGTTGGTTAACTTCCCATTGGATATGGACCTGAGATCCTTTCCTTCGTCGTTCTACGAGATTTTTTAGGAAATCTTAGATCTTCACGGGAAAGTCAACGCAGAATAAGTGACCAACAAAATCAGCCACACCGAACCTCTGTGTTCACTTTTGAGTATCGTTGATTCTGAGATCTAAAGAGGTGCGAACGATGAAACAAAGAAGTGAATGTGAATTTGCAGAAATCCTAAAGATCAGCAGGTTAAATATGACATCGATTCAATAAAATGAGGATGATATGAGATAGTGAATCGAAAATCGATTTTGAAATTATGACAATCGTAGTCGTTTCCCAAAGATGGAACCACTGTTCTGTGGTCGAACCAGAAATGTAGAGAGATACAAAAGCTACGTTGGAGCGAGGCTTCATAAACAATTCAAGGGAACCACTTCTTAATCGAAGGTTGCGATAACGAAACGTCTTGAATGGAAAGCGATGATCTTGAACTGGTGTTGCAAATTTTCGATACGGCAGACCATGGAGGGAATGTTCGCATGGTTAGCACTCTAAGACCTAAATCAGTTTAAAGTTCAAAATAATCATAGTAAAAATGAATATTAGAGATTAAATATTTAAAAATATCTTGTAAATGTATTTATTCTTTAAATTCAATGAAACATGATAAATAAACTTTATCTTATTAGTCTTTGGCCGACTCATAATAAATAATATTGATTTTTTTCTTCAATTTTATGCTCTTTAATCTCAATAATTTTATAGTTATAATTTGATATTCGATCATACAATTAAGCTAATATAAAGATTAATTATCTGTTGACAAAAATAGACAATTATCTAACAAAATTTAAAATATAAAAAATACACACTCTTAAGTTTTCGCGCCTTCATAATCGTACCTAAAATAATTTTGATTTTTTTTTTCTATAATTTTTAACTCGGCTACCATCCTAAACCTGAATTTTGTACCAAAAATGATCTAAACTATCTCATAGTATTTGCTTAAAAAGCACAATTTATTTTTGAAAAAGGAACGGCTACTTTAGAATTAAGGTTTTCATCCTAGTGATACTTTCTATTTCGAAAGTGTTATTATTTATTTGTTTTGCCTAAAAGTAAATCAAACCTATTTCTAAATATAATAATAACACATAAAATATCTTAAAGTGAGTAATAAAGTAAAGTTTACCTATAAGTTGTAAGGTTAATGGCCGTTGATTGTTCCTCCATTTCACATGGTATTATTCTAAACAGTTTTTGTGTGCTTTTCATCATCTGGACCCCATAACTTTATGGAACTTTTGATTTGACATTCTCATTAATTTTTTCATAAAACTTCATGTCAAGATCATCCAATCTTTTTTGGGCACTATATACTCTATTAGGAAGGAATTCCACTTTGTATACCACTATCTTTATGATTCTTTCTAGATAAATATTATAAATTTTAAGGACAATTTCAGAATATAAGTTATAAGTCTCCAAAGATAAGAGAACAAAAAGAAAGGTAAGAGAATCTAAAGATAGGAAAGGCAAACCTATTCCTAAGGATAACTACCAAACCTTATGACATTCCTTATGCGTTAATCAACTATGCTAAAGAGATTTAGGTCAAGTGTATATATATATATATATATATATATATATATATATATATATATATATATATATATATATATATATATATATATATATATATATATATATATATATACATAGGGTATGTAATTTGATAACGTTGACTTTCTCACCTCCTTCGTAATACGTTACTAAAATATTTCATGCTTCATTCTCCATTTTAATATGAGAAATTTTGTCGAAGTTAGCAACATCTACCGTCGTCTGAATGCAATAAACAACCTTGTAATCTTTCTTCTTGACTTCGTTGTGGGTTTTTTCTATGCTTTGATTGCATTTGCAGCGCTGTCGGTAACCACTAGCTAGGGTTTCATGGAAGTCAAACAAGGATTGTATCTGTTTTTTTATCGGATCTAATTTTTGCCGTCAAACATTGAAAGAATTTGATTCACTTGATTCACTTACGGAAATACAATCTTTGACGTGAAATACTTGAAAACTCGATCAAGAATAATAATCAGAAGCTCTGGTACCAATTTGTTAGTGCGTGAGTCACTTTTAGTGAAGAAAGAAAGAATAATAAAGGAAATAAAGATTTGTATTGTACTATTGAATTGTACAAATAATATGCAACCCTAATTGTACTTGAATCTACACTAATTTGAATTATATTTAAATATTAAATCTAATCAAATATAATATAATATTTTAAAATTTTGATCATGGTTGAAATTCTCAACCTTGAAAAAATGTAATTTATTTTTAATTTAAAAATAAAATAATTGGAAGATGTCACTTTTCACCACAGTTGAAATTTTAGCCGTGGTGAAAAGTGACTTAAAAACAAATAAATAAAAGTATTGGTGTTAAGATACGAACACGTGACCAATGCAGTTTTCTCTCTCGGTTGAAATTCTCAATCGTGGGAGAAAGAGTCACTTTCCATCACGGTTAAAATTTCAATTATGGTAAAAGTGACTAAAAAATAAATAAAATGTAAAATTGTTGATACTAATGTTTGAACCCATTACCGGTGCATACTCTGACCCTGGAAAAAAGTGATTTAAAAATTAAAAAGAAATGAATGTACCTAATAGAATAGATTTTACTTCAATGAATTAGTTGATTAAGGTAACAATATATTAAGATATGTGTATTTTGTAGTAACGACTTATACAGTTGAATCAACCCAAAAATTATGATCTCACTTGCTGAAAAAATCTGTATAGAAAAAATAAATAACATTACCATAACACGAGAACATAACGTAAAGCTCCTAAACCAGAGAAAATAACATTAAATAAGAACTATTGCAACACATAGATTACACTCAACCAACTCATAATTTTTACTACACTCGCATTCTTCAAAATAAATATTTAATATATTTCACAATATTCTAATAAAAAAATATAAAATATAAAAGAAATGAAAAAAATCAATTGTAAACTTAAAATATTTTTTATTTGTAAATTTTATAATAAAAAATTTGAATCCTTTATATAATCTTCCACTCTTTGGTTCTTTGTAAAATTAAGTGATGTAAAACTATTTCGATATATTATTTTTGACCAATACCAACACTTGGATCCATAAAAAAATCCAAATAATAAAGAACCCAATATTCTAAACAGTGGTATGGACCGTCAATGTTAACCCAATATCCTTGAGATAGATATCCCCAAGAAAAGGTTCAGTGAACCCAAACCCTAGAACCTTAAGTATAAAAGCCTAACAAAGACCTCATATTCATGTACACACTATTCATAGTCTAAGGTTCAATCCCTACCCATGTATTCTAATAAATTAACAACAATTTTGCATGGTATAGGGAAAATTGAGTACAAAAGAAGTAACATTTCTTATCTTTTGTTAACTAAAACTCTACTGGAACAACATGATAAGTAACTTAACAAAATAAAGCCGTTGAGTCTAACTTAACAAGTAATTAAATGAAAAACAGTAAAAGTATATCAAGAGTGCTGCTTGCTTGGGAATAGGGATAGAACACTATACAATATACAGAAACAAACACAACACATTGAGAGATAGCTATCTAGGAAGATGGACTGCTACTGTTGTTGCGGAAGCTGTTTGCAAGATTATTCAAAGGAGAAGCTTGAAAAAGTGAGAGTCTTATGGTTCTTGTGTGAGATGATGTATGCAAGTCTTTACACTCTTCAAGATCACTATCACATGCTAACACAACCCATTCTCCTTCATCATCTAAATACTTTAGAACCAAATTGTTCATATCAGTTAGGTTAAAACGCCTTGCTATCTCAAGCTGCAGATCTCTAAAACACCACACTGCTTGCAAGCTAAACCTAATCTTCTCGTCCGCGAACGTCGCTTTCACTCTGAAAGCACCTCTTTCTAATAGTCCTGATGAAGATGAATTGTTGTTGTTCCAGGTTACAGTTGGTCTTGGAGGTAGGGTTTGGTTATTGTTATTGTTGTTGTTGAAATGTAGAAGTAACTGTTTAGTATCATGATCCTCTTGTAGTTGTTGATAGTCTTGGATATTGATAGTTGATGCATGTTGCATTAATGCATCCACTGAAGGAGCTGCAAGGTTTTCTGTCATCAAAAGATGATGAGTATCTCCATTAATAATAGATTTGTTTCCTGCTGCATGAGTCTGACTGCATGCAGAAGGTGGAGATTTCAAATTAGTAATTAAATCTCCATGGCTGTTATAGAAACTGTTGTTGTTGATGTGATCCCCACCGCCACCACTACCACCATGAGCAGCTGCAGTGCTCAACTCTGGAAAGCTTGCATAGAAAGATCCAATCTGTATAGCACCCTCAGCACCTTGAACAGAATCTATCACCAGTTGAAGCTTCTTCAAAGAATGGCCCACTTTCTTTATTTTTCTTGAAGGCCACCTTGTTATCCCATGCTGTCTGCATATCCTTTTCAGAGTTGTAGGACATACTGTATCACAAAATATTATTTAATTAGTTTAGATTAAGATTGAGTTGGAAACTTGGAATAATTAATATCTATATGATTATTATGATGTTGTTTCGTTTCATTAATTAATTGAAGTTTAAGTTTACAAGTTACTACTAGTACTTACCACCAATGCTCTTTGCGGCGTCTTTTAGGCTTCCGGCGAAGTATTGTCTTAGAACAGGCAAGCTTATGGTTTTCTCCGCCTTGGTTCGTCGCTTATCGCCTGACTTTCGTCCGCTCGAAGAAGATGATGACCTGCGACCACCACCGGTACCTCCTCCTCCAGATTCTTCACCAGCCTCTAGACTTGCTCTTGAGTTACTACTCTGATCATGCTGCAAAACTTGGCCAAATTCTGAAAAGACTGAATTTCCCTCTCTCTCCCAGTTACAGGTTGTGACTTTGAATTCCTCTTTAGGCTCTTGAAGATACTCCAACGACACCGACACGCCTTTCCCTTTGTTTTGTGCCTCCATCATATGTGCAATCCAAGAACAAGATGATGAATTTGTGTCTTTAGTTGAACAGCCTGAGGCTGCATCAACTTGTGACAGTGATGCAGTAGTAGCAGCATCAGAAGCAGAAGAAGGCATGTAGTTATTTGTTGTTGTTGGAAAAGTGAACTGATCTTGATCTTCATGATGATTAGCATTGTCATCATCCATAACAACATGCAAATGCAAGCTTCTGCAAGCTTGTTGAACAACAAGAGATAATGAGTTCAGCATTTGTTTCTGTTGTTCCGTGTCGCGGCAATCTTTAGGCAGAAAAAACTCCAAAACAAAATCAGCCGCAGAGCCAGTGTACACACTTCTCAATGGAATTGCAACCGCGGCGTGTAATCCAAACATGTTGGCGTGGTGAGCGAGCGGGTATTCGGCTTTGCTGAATGCTGTAATGTCTATCGCGAAACAAGGCTTGGTTGTTGTGAATGCTGTTCCTACTATACCTTGTCCATTGAAAAGATGATACTCACTGCAAGCTTCTTGGAAACCTAACACCTCCATGTCACCAACATAACAAGCTGAATCAACCGTTGATATGCAACTCATCATCATATGATTATTATTGTTCATCTGATCCGTTGGAACCGTAACTGAAACACTGCATCCACCACTAGTACCTTTTCCTCCTCCTTGTTGCTGTATACAAGGAGCCCATGTAAGTGCTAATGGCAGATTGTGAGTCTTACATACAGATGCCAACACCTCTACGATCTCGTTCACCGCTGCTTCATACAACTCCTCGAATACCTGATTAATCATTATCATATGTAAATCAATTAGGTCAAGAATTCTATAGTTGTTGATCTAACTGAATCAAGTTTTGATTTGATGAATGATGGAATGCGTGCTTACCTTTACCGCTGGTGGAATATTCATGTTGTGGCTACTTCTAAAATCAACAGCCTGCACCAAAGATAGATCCTTCATTCACATGTTTTGAATTACAGTAATACTAAACTAGACTAATGCAATTAGTGGAGAACCTATATATACAAACCTCGAGAGCATTGGATAGATGATCAAGCTGTGGACGGTAATTTATAAGGTTTTGATTGGCGATAACAAACTCGATAACACCAAGGCATGTCCCGCTTCCTCTTTCGAACACAGGAAGTGCTAGAAGAGATCCATACTGCTGCTGCTGTTGCTGATGCCGCGGATACTCGTGGCTCCTAAAGAATCTAACATGAACATTCATGTTTGGATTCACAGAAACCGGAACAGATGAACTCGACTCCTGCTGCAGATAATGAATTGCTGATCTCCTCCTTAGAGCAGGCACCCATATCTGAATAAGAACGTTGTTGGAAGAGTTCTTTGTATACTCTTTTAAGTAACCAACAGCAACTACTAATCTCTCCTTCACAGATGTCGATGGACCTTGACTCGCCCTCGGCCCAATCCACCATCTCTTCCCAACAACAAAACCACTTTCTTGATCAACTTGATGATGATTGAAATGATCTCCTTCTCCCATTCCAATGGGAATACTATTCGCCATGTAGTGTTGTTGCTGTGGCGATGCACTTTGCTGCATCGCCATCATATTATTCTCACTAGCTTCAATCCAACAACCTTCTCCTAAAAGCTCCTCAATTATATCTCCTTGATCTCCTCCAACCATCGTCCCAAATACACCACCGTCGTCCACTATCCCGCCACCATATTCCATCCTAGCTTCTTTCTCAGATCCTGTAGTAGATATTACACATACAATAACATGCATATATATGAGTGATCAAGTATAAGAAAAGATATCATATCATATATATATATACTATACAAGAAGGTGAGAGAGAAGATGAAGAGTCAAATATATATTAAGTAGTTGAGAACACGTACGTAGCTAACTAACTAAAAACTAGCCAGCAGCAAGAGTAGTTTTTGTGCAGGCAGAGAGAGAGAGAGATGAAATGAAATATATGAACATATGCAATAAACAGGTCTCCTATTTAATGACCAAAAATGAAATTTCAGTTTATTATAATTGAGTTGGACCCACTGGTAAGCAAAAGCAGCTACTGGTGTATCATCTAATATTATATTAATCTCTTTCACAAAGTAGCAGCGCTGTAAATTATTTATTTATTTATTATCATCATCATCATCATCATCTTGTTGTATATAATATGTGCTTCCTGCTTCTTGTATAACGTACACTCGTTTTGAGAGTAACACATGCATATAAACATATATAGTATACTATCAAGTACTCTATTATCAAAAAAATTAGATATACTCGAATTCAATCCATGAGATGAGAGACAGAAAGAGACAAGGATGGGTATATTATTCTTGCCGTTGAATTTTATTAATAGTTGGCAGGGTACAAAATTAGACTAGTAACTTAGGGATCTCTGTCTCCCTAATTCCACCTTCATCTTTAAATATAATATGAAATTGACATAATTATCAAATTGAATTTTTTTATATTATATTATTAAGTTTATTTATATTTAATATTAACTTTTCACAATTTATTTCTAATTTTTCAGACTTCATAATGTACAAAAACAAAACTTTTATATATACTACTTGAATAAAGATAAATAATTTATTTATATTTGTTCTTATTATTTAGATAATCAAAACTCTGATGATGAACGTATTTTTCTTTGTTTTGTTTTTAGTATGAAAATTGTGTTAAAGTTTTACATCGATTAACAATGAAAAAAATTAGATTTATAATAGAGGTGATCTATATCTCTATTGTCTTAGAGGCTGTTTGAGAATTGTTTTTGTAGAGTTTTAAAGGGGAGGTTTCAAATGACTGCGCTTATATCATAAAATGTGTTCGATATTTATTAAAATGTTAAAAAACAATATGATTTTATATACTAATATAATATATTGTTTTTTAACATTTTAAAAATATCACACACATTTCAAGGTATATATAGATACAACCCTCCAAAGTCTTCCCTTCCAAAACCCTTTAAGAATCAATCTCAAAACAATCCCTTAAGGTTTTGGATGGATATGTGGCGTCAAAGTCTCCTTGTACCACTCTTCTCCAACAAGTGGTATCAAAGCCTAGTTGACTTGGTGAGGGAGCGAAAGTGAATCCTAGTTTAGATCAAAGCTAGTGACATGGGAGACTCACACTTGTGGGGGAGATGTTGGGTCTCAAGTGCGAATGTTCTGCAAAGTCCCACACCGAATGGAAAAGGAGGAAATGTTGGGTTTATAAGAGAGGTGAATCATATCCTCCTTGCCTTAAGATTTTGGATGAATATGTGACGTTAAGGTCTCTTGAACCATGAACGTTTGACCTAGTGACACTTTCGGGCCTCATTTCCTAGACTCCCCAACAACTTTGATCTCGGATAGTTGATGTCTCAATTTCTCCATGTTTTAGTTATGGTTTAGTTTGATAATGTATGAGTGAGTAATAGATTTGTTTCAATTGTGCCTCGTTATTTGAGTGTGTATTTACTCGAGTATTGGGCCCTTCAACTCGGTGATAGACATGAAAATGTTTTGTTGTAGGGGCTGATAAGAGAAGTTTATGATAATTTATAGCCCCAAGTACGAAGCTTAACTCCTACGAAAAATACATTTAATCTCAGTTGGATATGAGGTGTTACATCGATTTCATATGCGAGGTAGCGACGAGTGTCATTAAAAATGTGTCACTTAACCTCATAATTGTAATTTCACCGACGAAAGAGATCTAATGGTCATGGGTTCAATCCCCAACAATGACTCTTTATAATTTTTAAACGGCGAAAACATATTTCCCCTTGGTTTTTTCATTTAATTGACATGTATAACGCTATTGAGTTTATTATATTTAATGTGGATTGCTTATTTTACTAACATTTAATTGAACATATAACTTTTTAAATTGGTTTACAAGATAATTATATGAATAATTATGTTATACTTGAATAACAACTTACACTAATAAATAATTTTCAAAAATATTATAACTCATTATTCATCTCTCATTCTTTAATGGTTTGAATCTCGTTCAACGTTTCAAGTTCTTCATTCAACAAATCCTTATCTACTAATTCACTCTTCAAAGCACAAAATATGATGTTTTACAAAATGAACAAGTATAGAAGAAATTTGAACGAAAACTATAATCATTGAGAGAGATTTTAACCATTAAAGAGCGTGAGATGAATAGTGAGTTGCAAAATGCTCAAAAAATATTAATAAGTGTAAGATGTTTTTCAAATACAACATAATTTATCATATTATTGTTTTTAAAATCAATTTAATATTTTATATAGTCAAAAAGGATTCAGTGAAAAAACAATCGATATTAGATATAATAAACTCAATTGTACTTTTTATCACTCTAATGTCCTCTTGACATGTTTGGCGGAACGAGATGAGAGATACACAAATAATAATAAAAAAACATAATCTCAATCTCAATCGAAAAATCAATAACAACAACTAAACAAGACTTGACACAAAGTCTTCCAGGCTTGATAAAGGTCGTGTCCCTTAGGCATGATTATTCAAAAATAATCCCTCCCGAGGAGATACTAAATCCCTTAAGCGAGAGCTTATATCAACTCTGAGAGCTTTAAGTCTCTCAGATGTTACATCATGTAGCTTGGATAAGAAGGCATTGAGTCCCTCAAGAGAGACGTTTTAACCTTTTAGGTGGGACTTCTATCAAGCCTTATAGTCAGACTTGACACCAAGTCTCTAGGGCTTGATATAGGTCGTGCCCTTTAGGTGTGATAATTCGTAAGTAATCTTGAGGATATTGAGGATATCAACTAAGTCTCTTACATTTATAACCTAAGTTCAAATCCTCTGAGAGACTTGACACCAAGTGTTTGGAGCTTGATATGGGAGGAAGGAGATACTAAGTCCCTCAGAGCAACTGGAAAGGCACAAAGCCCTTTCAGCGAGACATTTTAACCTTTTAGGTAGGACTTTTATCCACTCCTATAGCAAGACTTGACACTAAGTCTCTAGGGCTTGATATAGTTCGTGCCTATTGGGCATGATTATTTAGAATAATCCCGCCCGATGAGATACTAAGTCCCTCGGGCGAGATCTTCTATCAACTTTGAGGACTCTAAGTCCCTAGAGGTTATATCATTTATCCTGGCTAGGAAGGCACGAAGTCCCTCAAGCAATAGGTTTTAACCTTTCATGTGGTACTTCTATCGAGCCCTCTAGTAAGAGTTGACACCAAGTCTTTGGGACTTGATATAGGTCATGCCCATTGGGCGTGATTATTCCAAAGTAATCCTACCCGAGGAGATATTAAGTCCCTGGAGTAAGAGGGAAGCAAAATATTTTATGTGGAAATTCACTCAGGTGATTGCCTCGAGGGGCGACAAGGTTTTTCCTGTGGAAATTCAGTTATGTGCCTTGAGGGGCGGCAAAGATTTTCCTGTGAAAATTCAGCTATGTGATTGTCTCTAGTGGAAGCAAGGATTTTCCTTTAGAAATTCAACTATGTGATTGCCTCGAGGGACAACAAGAATTTCCCTATGGAAATTCATCATAAAAATTGTTTCAACCCTATCTATTGTACATTTCAACCATATCTTATTTATTTTCCGGACGAAATGATTAAAAATCTACAATTTTTTACATAAATCATTTTTATTAATTTAAATTAATTGATCTTCTACATTCTCTCTCGTTTATGTGGTGTTCTTAAATCATGTTTTTTTTTAAAAATATATTTATCTTTTTATGTGAAATTTTGAAAATACATTTTAAAATAAATCTTTAATATTTTGTAGAAAATCGTTGAGTTTATCTTCTCACCTTTTAAAAAAATCAATGAATTTCACTTTCCTTGTTTAATTGTTTAAATAAAGAAGAGAAGTAATACGGATAGATACAGAAATTAAAATTGGAATGTACTAAAGTGTAACCCCTTTTAGTAAAATATAAGCGGCTATATAATAATATTAATAAATACTTAGTAGAATATCTAAAGAAGAAATGAAGAATATTGACACACACGCTATTAATGACCAAACAAAAAGAATTTAGAGAGGGAGTGATAAAGATATAGGAGTGGTGAGGGAGTATGAACTCTTACATGCTATCTCTCTGCTCTCCACATGGCGATTCTACAAATTTTCTCTATTTATTTTCTTTTTGCTGGCACTATTTTTTTTAGCTTATTAAAAAACCAATCTCCAAAGATTGCTTCCAGAGGCACGATATCGGCGATATATTTTTTATTTCAAAACTTTTTTTTAAGTGATGAAAGTTGCTGCTGCTTGTATTAACAACAAATATTTAATTAATATATATTTTGAATTAAGTTAAAATTAATATTATGGAACTAGTACTATTTAACTAGAACTTTTGTTATAAAAAAGAAAAAAAAGGTGATAATATATTTTAACATAGTACAAGTTGAGGCTGTAAATATTGAAAAAAAAAAAGATTCCTCAAAGTGTGATTGGTAAATTGATTGACAAAAATAAATGACAACTACTTTGGTTATAATCTTTATTGAAACAATCAATCTGTGTAGCTAGTAGCTATAGATGGATAGCATTTTGAAAACCAAAGAGAATTGTTTTATCGCCGTGGTTTCTTTGTTTCAGATTCTCTTTGACAACTCACACATAAACCACTGTTGTTTGTGGGTAACAAAATATTCTACACCAACGTTAGTGTAAATTTACAACAGTTACCCCCACCAATAGGGAATGGCCAAGTAGATTAACAATAATTATTTTCTTTTTGAATTTATTCGGTATTATTTATTTGACTTCCACATAAATTCAATAATAAATGTTTACTACTTTATCGTTGTTAACTATCGTATTTATTTCTCCTATTGATAAATATGTTTAAATTAATACTTATACTTGTGCTCTCAATATTATTCATAATCAGTACAGTACTAGTATAAAAAGTAAAAAAAATAAATATAAATTACTATAAAGTTAAGGGTATTATAAATAAAAAATTATTGTTTAAAAAATAAGAACAATAATTAGTTATTTTAGTATGTGTAAAATGTCAAAAAGTGACAATTAAAAATGACCAGAAAGAGTATATAGTTTTAGGGTAAAATTAGTATTGTTCGGTGAATGATAAAGTAATATTTGCTACAGTGGAGATATGACCCGATTTATAAAGTTAGCACTCCAACATTCAAATAAGTTAGAGAATTAAAAGTAATGTTAGAGTGATGTTGAATTTGAATTCTAAATAATGAAGTGATTTCCCTCTTAAATAGTGTGAGCGATTGAAATAGAAAGCGTAGAGTGAAGTGGATCGCAGTTAGTCATCTGATTGATCTTTATGGCTAGAAGTGCTTGTGAGAACGAAATTACCAACTTCAAGAAAGAATAGAGGACTACACGTTCTTCGCACATACTACCTTCGTCTTATCATTGGGTTTTTATCTTAGATTTAATGAACAACACATAATAGTTTCCCCCTAAGCCTTGTCTCTATAATGTAGGGCGAGGGGTTTACGTATATGTTATTACCTGATTGCTTGCTCCAAGGAGACATAATGCTTTGATATGATGTTACTACCATTTGGAACAGACACATTAAGTGTCTTTCTTGTAATAGGGAACATTTTACTAAGGACAAATGACATGTATCCCTACACTAGTTGATAATGATGCATCCTCTTCTTTAACATTACTTAAATATTTTGAATAGTCTTTGAGACAATCTCAACCATTGGTGGTGCACAGTGGACCGTACGACCCTTAAAGGTTGAGGAAAATATAAAGATTTTTGAAGTAACATTTTCCCCTTTTCTGCCATTAACGACCTAGAACATAACGTCTTTCTGCCTTTCATTATAATTCTTTCTCACGATGCGGTGATATTTGTGGTGTTTGATTACATGTATTGATGTGAGGATATAATGATGTGTTTGCAAAGGTGTGAGTATAACATGAGGTTTTAATGATGTGTGGTTTCTTGCTATTGTATTATAACTACTATATTTATTCCCTGCCTTTTATAATGATTATGATTACTCACCCTTTCTATTTGGAAATATTGTCTTTATACGTGAGTAACTGTTATACCCCAAAATTTACCTATTCATTTGGCTTATATTTCATCATTATGCATTCATACATGTCATTGGTTCTATGGTTATGGGATCAAGGCATTTTGGTCCTCAATCTCTTTTACAAGCTATGGAAGATGGTTGTGTTGATAATCAAATACCAAGGACGTCTCCTGCCCTCAATCATTGGATCTCAAGCTTCAAGGGTCCCTCATACGATAAGACATCTTGTTTGTGTTATTGATTCATCAGAAGTGTGAAATTGCCATAGTATTGAAGCGAATCACTTTTCTTTTGTTCACCTCTTGAAATTAGTGTCTTGGCCAATTGAAGAGTGTGGGTCTTGTATGAGCCAAAATTTTGAAGTATTATCTTCTCATGATCATATGAGACATCTTTGTTCAAGAAATTTCTCAATAAGTCCAGAGGAATTAGAGTTTGGAGGTTTGATCATCATCTCCTAACACAAAGGGCCTAAATTAAGGTTTTGGATTCAATCAGGAAATCTATGACTTTATGAGCAAGACTCAATTCCATGCTTTTCTACATGTCCATGAGCACCTATGATTGAAGGATTGATCATCAATTTTGATCGGAGAAGTTTCAATTGATCAATTAATGGTAAAATAAGCATTTGAGCAAAAGTCAACTAAAGTCAATTGTTGACCAAATAGACTTTTAGTCAATGTTGAGGTCAACGATATGTTTTAACATCATATATGGCATATAATTAAAGAAAAGCGAGAGAAAGTTTGATTTCGAAAATAACTTGTTCATGAAGGTATCTTGTTGAAATTTGAAAACTAACTTGTTCATGAAGGTATCTTGTTGAAATTTGAAAACTAACTTGTTCATGAAGGTATCATGAAGTATGGAAACTCATAAGGTTGAATTTCAAAAATTCATAACTTATTTATTTCTTATTGAAAATGTGCATAATTTATATGTTTGGAAAGAGGAAAAGAAGATCTACAACATTGTCAATCTAGTTCCATGTCTAATAAGTGATTATTTTGAGAGTTATGGAGCTAGGAATTATAGGTCACTTTTGAAGATTATAGGTCATTTCTCAAAATTTTAGATTTTCGTGGCCAGTTGGTGACTTTAATGGATCCAAATGCAAAAACATAAAACACAAAAGTTGTAGCACATCTCAAGACCTTTCCAAAAAGTCAAAGTTTGTGATCTAACTCCAAACATTGAGACAATTATGCCCTTTACATTGGGACTGCATTTTAGTGAAATTTGACAAGGACCAATTTTGCAATTTCTCAAATTCTCCAATCGTAGCATTCTTTTTGACTCCAACAAGCCCATAAGTTATTTGGGCCGTGCATAAGAGAATCAAACCTGCTATTCACACCCATGCATGTAATTGTACCAAGTTTACACAAAATATCCATAATTTGAAATAAAAATAATTCTTAAAAAAATGTGATGAAATTTGAAGAAAAGCTGATGAAACTTTGAAGTAAACATAAATCTGAAGATAATCTGATGGAATCTGAAGTGAACATAAATATTAAGAAATTTGAAGAAATTTGAAGTGACTATAAATAATAAGAACATCTGAAGAAATAGGAATTAAATATAAATCTTAAGAAAATCTGATGATATTTGAAGTGAGTATAAGTCTTAAGAAGATCTGATTAATTTTGAAATGAATATAAATCTTAAGAAAATATGATGAAATTTGAAGAAGTCCTGATGAAATTTGAAGTGAAAATAAATCTGAGGATAATCTGATGGAATCTGAAGTGAACATCAATATTAAGAAATCTGAAAGAAATTTGAAGTGACTATAAATCTTAATAAAATCTGAAGAAATACGAAGGGAACATAAATCATAAGAAAATCTGATGATATTTGAAGTGAATATAAGTCTTAAGAAGATCTGATTAATTTTGAATTGAATATAAATCTTTAGAAAATGTGAAGAAAACCTGATGAAATTTGAAATGAACATAAATCTGAAGATTATATCATGGAATCTGAAGTGAACACAAATCTTAAGAAATATGAAGAAATTTGAAGGGAATATAAATCTTAAGAAATTCTGAAGAAATACGAAGTGAACATAAACTTTAAGAAAATCTGATGATATTTGAAGTGAATATAAGTCTTAAGAAGATCTGATAAATTTTGAAATGAATATAAATCTGAAGAAAATGTGATGAAATTTCAAGAAAACCGGATGAAATTTAAAGTAAACATAAGTTTGAAGATAATTTGATGGAATCTGAGGTGAAACTAAATCTTAAGAATTCTGAAGAATTTTGAAGTGAATATAAATCTTAAGAAAATCTAAAGAAATGCGTAGCGAACATAAATCTTAATAAAATTTGATGATATTTTAAGTGAATATAAGTCTTAAGAAGATCTGATGAATTTTGAAACGAATATAAATCTTAAGAAAGTGTGATGAAATTTTAAGAAAACCTGATGAAATTTGAAGTGAGTATAAATCTGAAGATAATCTGATGGAATCTAAAGTGAAACTATATCTTAAGAAATTTGAAGTAAATATAAATCTTATGAAATTTTAAAGAAATACGAAGTGAACATAAATCTTACGAAAATCTGATGATATTTTAAATGAATATAAGACCTAAGAAGATCAGTTGAATTTTGAAATGAATACAAATCTACAGAAAATATGATGGAATTTGAAGTGAACATAAATCTTAAGAAATTAGACGTGACTATAAATCTTAAGAAACTTTGATTATATTTTAAGTGAATATAAGTCTTAAGAAGATTTGAGGAATTTTAATATGAATATAATTGTTAAGAAAATGTGATGATAATCTGATGGAATCTGAAGTGAAACTAAAAATCTCAATAAATCTGAAGAAATTTGAAATGAATATAAATCTTAATAAATTTTGAAGAAATACGAAGTGAAATAAATATTACGAAAATCTGATGATATTATAAGTGAATATAAGTCATAAGTAGATGAGATGAATTTTGAAATGAATACAAATATATAGAAAATATGATGGAATCTGAAAGTGAACATAAATCTTAATAAATTTGACGTGACTGTAAATCTTAAGAAAATCTGAAGAAATACAAAGTAAACATAAATCTTAAATTTTGAAACGAATACAAATCGTAAGTAAATGTGAGGAAATTTGTAGAAAACCTAATCAAATATTAAGTGAACATAAATATGAAGATAATCTGATGGAACCTGAAGTGAAACTAAATCTTAAGAAATCTCTAGAAATTTGAAGTGAATAAAAATCTTAAGAAATTCTAAAGAAATACGTAGCGAACATAAATATTAAGAAAATTTGATGATACAGTGAATATAAGTCTCAAGAAGATTAGATGAATTTTGAAATGAATATAAATCTTAAGAAAATTTGATGAAATTTGAAGAAAACCTGATGAAATTTTAAGTGAACATATATCTGAAGACAATCTCATGGAATATGAAGTGAACATAAATCTGAAGACAATCTCATGGAATATGAAGTGAACATAAATATTAAGAAATTTGAAGAAATTTGAAGTGACAGTAAATCTTAAGAAAATCTGAAGAAATACAAAGGGAACATAAATGTTAAGAAAATCTGATGATATCTAAAGCGAATGTGAGTCTTAAGAAGATATGATGAATTTTGAAATGAATATAAATCTTAAGAAAATGTGATGAAATTTAAAGTGAAAATAAATTTGAAGATACTCTGATGGAATCTAAAGTGAACATTAATCTAAAGAAATCTGAAGAAATTTGAAGTGAATATGAATCTTAAGAAAATCTAAAGAAATTCTAAGCGAATATATATCTTAAGAAAATCTGATGATATTTGAAGTTAATATAAGTCTTAAGAAGATCAAAAGAATTTTGAAATGAATACAAATCGTAAGAAAATGTGATGAAATTTGAAGAAAACCTGATGAAATTTTGATGTAAACATTAATCTGAAGATAATCTAATGGAATGTGAAGTGAACATAAATATTAAGAAATCTGAAGAAATTTGAAGTGACTATAAATCATAAGAAAACATGAAGAAATACGAAGTGAACTTAAATCTTAAAAAAATATGTTGATATTTGAAGTGGATATATATCTTAAGAAAATATGCTGAAATTTGAAATGAATATAAGTCTCTAAAATATGTGATGAAATTTGAAGAAAACCTCATGAAATTCGAAGTGAACATAAATCTTAAGAAATTTAAAGTAAACATAAATCTTAAGAAAATTCGATGATATTTGAATTGAATATAAGTCTTAAGAAGATCTGATGAAATTTGAAATGAATATAAATCTTAAGAAAATGTGATAAAATTTAAAGAAAACCTGATGAAATTTGAAGTGAACATAAATTTGAAGATAAGCTGATGGAATCTGAAGTGAACATAACTCTTAAGAAATCTGAAGAAATTTGACGTGAATATAAATCTTAAAAAATTCTAAAGAAATACAAAGCGAACATAAATCTTAAGAAAATCTGATGATATTTTAAGTGAATATATGTCTTACGAAGATCTGATGAATTTTAAAATCATAATATATTTTAAGAAAATGTGATGAAATTTAATGAAAACCTGATGAAATTTTGAAGTTAACATAAATCTGAAGATAATTTGATGGAATCCGAAGTGAATATAAATATTAAGAAAACTTAAGAAACTTGAAGCGACTATAAATCTTTAGAAAATCTAAAGAAATACGAAGTGAACATATATCTTAAGAAACTCTGATGATATTTGAAGTGAGTATAAGTCTTAAGAAGATATGATGAATTTTGAAATGAATATAAACATTAAGAAATTATGATGAAATTTGAAGTGAACATAAATCTAAAGATAACCTGATGGAATCTGAAGTGCACATAACTCTTAAGAAATCTGAAGAAATTTGAAGTGAATATAAATCTTAAGAAAATCTAAAGAAATACGAAGCGAACATAAATCATAAGAAACTTTGATGATATTTGAAATGAATATAAGTCTTAAAAAGATCTGATGAATTTTGAAATGAATATAAAACTTAAGAAAATGAGATGAAATTTGAAGAAAACGTGATGAAATTTTAAGTGAACACAAATCTGTAGATAATTTGATGGAATCTGAAGTGAAACTAAATCCTAAAAAATCCTAAGAAATTTGAAGTGAATATAAATCTTAAGAAATTCTAAAGAAATAAGTAGAGAACATAAATCTTAAGAAAATTTGATGATCTTTTAAGTGAATATAAGTCTTAAGAACATATGATGAATTTTGAAATGAAGATAACTCTTAAGAAAATGTGATGAAATTTGAAGTGAACATAAAACTGAAGATATCTGATGGAATCTGGAGTGAAACGAAATCTTAAGAAATCTGAAGATATTTGAAGTGAATATAAATCTTAAGAAATTATGATGAAATACGAATTGAACATAAATCTTAAAAAAATATGATTATATTTTAAGTGAATATAAGTTTTAAAAAGATCTCGTGAATTTTGAAATGAGTATAAATCTGAAGAAAATATGATGAAATTTGAAGAAAACCTGATGAAATTTGAAGTGAACATAAATCTTTAGATAATCTAATGGAATTTGAAGTGAACATAAATCTTAAGACATCTGAAGAATTTTGAAGTGAATATAAATCTTGAAAATTCTAAAGAAATACGAAGCGAACATAAATCTTAAGAAAATATGATGATATTTTAAGTGAATATAAGTCTTAAGAATATCTGATCAATTTTGAAATGAATATAAATCTTAAGAAAATATGATGATATTTTAAGTGAATATAAGTCTTAAGAAGATTTGATCAATTTTGAAATGAATATAAATCTTAAGAAAATGTGAGGAAATTTGAAGAAAAGCTGATGAAAGTTTGAAGTAAACATAAATCTGAAGATAATCTGATGGAATGTGATTTGAAACTAAATCTTAAGAAATATGAAGAAATTTGAAATGAATATAAATCTTTAGAAATTCTGAAGAAATACGAAGTGAACATAAATCTTAAGAAAATCTGATGATATTTTAAGTGAATGTAAGTCTTAAGAAGATCTGCTGAATTTTCAAATGAATAAAAAATTTACAAAAATGTGAGGAAAATTGAAGAAAACCTGAAGAAAATATGATGGAATCTGAAGCACACATAAATCTTAAGAAATCTAAAGTAATTTGAAGTGAATATAAATCTTCAAAAAATTAGAAGAAATACGAAGTGAACATAAATATTAAGAAAATCTGATGATATTTGAAGTGAATATATATCGTAAGGAAATCTAATTAAACTTGAAATGAATATAAGTCTCTAGAAAATGTGATGAAATTTGAAAAAAACTCTGATGACATTTTAAGTAAACATAAATTTGGAACAAAAATTGATGAATATGAAGTGAACATAAATTTTAAGAAATTTGAAGTGAATATAAATCTTCAGAAAAACAGAAGAAATCTTAAGAAAATGTTAGGAAATGGGAAGAAAACCTAATGAAATTTGAAGTAAACATAAATTTGAAGAAAATATGATGGAATTTGAAGTGAACATAAATCTTAAGAAATTCGAAGTGACTATAAATCTTATGAAAATCTGTAGAAAATCTGATGATATTTGAAGTGAATATAAGTCTTAAGAAGATCTGATAAATTATGAAATTAATATAAACCTTAAGAAATTGTGATGAAATTTGAAGAAAACCAGATGAAATTTGATTTGAACATAAATCTGAAGATAATCTGATGGAATCTAAAATGAACATTAATACTAGGAATTTGAAGAAATTTGAAATGAATATAAATCTTAAGAAACTTTGTAGAAATATGAAGTGAACATAAATCTTAAAAAATGTGATGATATTTGAAGTGAAAATAAGTCTTAAGAAGATCTGATGAATTTTGAAATAAATATAAATGTTAAGAAAATGTGATGAAATTTGAAGAAAACATGATGAAATTTGAAGTGAACATAAATCTAAAGATAATCTGATGGAGTCTGAAGTGAACATAAATCTTAAGAAATCTGAATAAATTTGAAGTGAATATAAATCTTAAGAAATTTTAAAGAAATACGAAGCTCATATAAATCTTAAGAAAATTTGATGATATTTGAAGTGAATATAAGTCTTAAGAAGATCTGATGAATTTTGAAATGAATATACATTTTAAGAAAATGTGAGGAAATTTGAAGAAAACCTGATGAAAATATGAAGTTAATATAAATTTGAAGAAAATATGATGGAATCTGAAGGGAACATAAAACTTAAGAAATCTGAAGAAATTTTAAGTGAATATAAATTTTAAGAAAATCTGAGGAAATACGAAGTGAACATAAATCTTAAGAAAATCTGATGATATTTGAAGTGAATATATATTTTAAGAAAATCTGATGAAATATGAAAAGAATATTAGTCTCTAGAATATGTGATGAAATTTGAAGAAAACCTGATGAAATTTGAAGTGAGTAAAAATCGAAGAATATCTGATGGAATCTGAAGTGAACATAAATCTAAAGAAATCTTTATAAATTTAAACTGAAAATAAATCTTAAGAAAATCCGAAGAAATACGAACTTAACAAAAATCTTAAGAAAATTTGATAATATTATTAAGTGAATATATATTTAAAAAATAATAATTTATTATATTATTTATACAAAATTATATTAAAATTTACAATTATATTTTGCAAATTTAATAATCTTTCAATGTAAAATTTCATTGGTTTCACTTATCTACTTGAATATTTTTTATATAAATAATAAATTTAAAATTTAAAATTATATTATAAGTTAAATTTAAATTTTAAATAGTTAAATTCGTTATAAAAATGTATTAAAATAAAAATATTTTATTTATTGTTATTTAAAAATGTCAAAATACAAATTTTGGTCCTTAAACTATAGGCTATGGTTCAGTTTGGTCCCTTAACTTTTTTCCGTGCCTAATTGGTCCCTTAATTTTTAAAATGTAACCACTTTAGTCCTTCTGTTAGTGAACGGTTAGTCAAAGTCAAAAAACAGGCTTCATGTGGCATTTAACTTACTGAAGTGGCTAACTGGAGTCCAGATGGCAAGCGTAACTGGGTTTTGGGTTTTTTCTACTGTTCTTTTATATATAAAAAATAAAAACTTGCCAAAATACTCTTTTTGGTCCCCGTATGTTAATATCAAGGTTCTTTTTTGGCCCTTAACTTAAAAAGTACACATTAATCCCTTAACTCGTCAAAATGCTTCATTTTAGTCCTTTTTGTCTAATTAGCGACGAATTTAGCGATCAATTTCTGAGTTTTTCTGTCGCTAATTGGACAAAAAAAGGATTAACATGAAGTGTTTTGAATTGTTAAGGGACCAATATGACATTTTTTTAAAGTTAAGGGACCAAAATTAACCTTGAGGTAAACATATAGGACTAAAAAGAGTATTTTGCCGAAAAACTTTTATGATTTTTTATTTTCATGGCCTATAGGAAATCTCAATCTGCAGAGGCGAACTGAAGACTAACCAAAATCTATGGTTTTAAGAATATCCAACCACACCATTTATACTTTCTCTCACTCTCATTTTCATGCCTCTTTCATTTTCTTCATCTTCTAGGGTTTCGGACACATCCAAATTCACCATGGTTTAGAGTCTCACATACTGAATGAGCATAGCTATGCCACCAAATTCAACCAACATCGAGTTACTAACATTTTTCTTTGCTCAATTTGTGCTTTTTTCGATTCCGATTCATGTAATTTTTGTTGTCGATTTTGAATGATTTTTGAAATTGGGATTTTTGTTAGGTGAAAAGTTGGTTTATCAGACGACTAAGAAGAGGACAAGTGGATTGAAGTGTCCTGTTATTGGGAAGAGGATCCCAGGGGTATGAATCTTCATGATTTGTTTCTTTGTTGTTTTGTTATTGTAATTGATAAGTGAAATATTTGGATCAATGATGGAAATGCATCTCCTGGTGATGGTGAATAAAGATGAAGGTAACATGCCAGCTCACCTGCCACGTAGGTAAAATTAATGGATGTTTGAGCCAACTGACATAAGGGACTTGTTTATTACATTTTTAAAATTATGAGACCAATTTGACACGAAAAAAAGTTAACGGACCAAATTGAACTATGACCTATAGTTAAGGGACCTAAATGGATATTTTACTTTTAAATATGTAAAATATACAAAATATTAATTCATTTCAAAAACTCTTCAATGCATTTAGTTTAAGTTACATGATAAAAAAGATTACTAGAGTATAACTTCCTGAAAGTAACATGATAAATATATGATAAATGAGTTATAAGAAAATTGTTAAAATTTAATAAATATAATTTCATAGTTAAATATTTCTTTTAACAATTAAATTCAAATTTTATTATAGCAAAAATTTTTTTTTAAAATATTTTGTATTTTATAATTTATAGAGAAAAACCACATACATTAATCTATTAAATTATTTTTTTATTATAATTTATTATATTATTAGTATACAATTTTATTAAAATATAAAAATATATATTTTAAATCATTAAATTATTAATGAAAAATTCCATTAATTTTAATTATCTACTTTAATATTTTTAAAATTTAATACATTCAAATTTACAATTTATTCTGATAACTATAAAAAAAATCCATTCAACATTTATATATATATATATATATATATATATATATATATATATATATATATATATATATATATATATATATATATATATTTTTTTTTAATTTTATTTTATAATTTATTTATAAAAAACACATAAGTCAAACGATTACATTATTATTTTTTGGTTGTAGTTTATTAAATTATTATTATAATATTTTGACACAATAAATAAATATATTATATAATTCATATTCTTAACTTTTGAACTGATATTCTTTAATTATTATTGATCATTCATTTTTATTATATTAATATAATTAATAATTTTATTAGTCATTACTTATAAATATGTGATATTGCATATATTAAATAGCCTATAAAATAATTTTACATATAAATAAAAAATAATATTAACTATTATAAAATATATAATTTTATTTTTAATATATCTGTGTTTGTCGGCGATCTAGTTGCATGTTATATTAAATAGTTGTCACTATTGCATTTAGGCAGCCTAGACACGTTTTATGGTTAATGTTATGTCAATATATCAATATATATATATATATATATATATATATATATATATATATATATATATATATATATATATATATATATATATATATATATATATATATATATATATATATATATATATATATATATATATATATATATATATATATATATATATATATATATATATATATATATATATATATATATATATATCGTAAATTCTAAACTACGTAATACTAGTTAATAAATCTTATAAAGAGAAAAGGATTTTTACTGCTGACATATGTCAATAAAATGGATCACCGTAGTAAAGAAAACCAGTATAATAGAGATTATATTCAATTACGACATTGTTTATTTATTTTTCTCCTGAATTTAATTCATGTTGTACTATTGCTAAATCCTGTCACTAATCACTATGTTCATGTAACTTACAAGTTATAACTCAGTTATTCTTTATTCCACCAGCACTATTTTCACCTTTGGTAAGGGCTAATTGCACCTTCAAGAATGCAATAATCATCACAAAATTTTATTAATATAAAGAAGAAAAAAAAGATTGGACTGAAACCATTATCTGGATATTTTATCTTGTCTTTATTCTCTAGACATTTAGTAGTATTAATTACAATCGATGTCAATTTTAATCAAGGTTGATTCGTTAGTTGTGTTAAATATCGATCTTACACAAAAATCTAATCAATTATTATTATTTATATAATATATATTTTCTTTCAACTGGATTATCATCTTCCACTAACTAGATTATCTTATCAATTTATTAAATACTTAAATGAATACCTAAATATATTAAGATCTTATTGAATACGTGTAAATATATTTTACACGACAATACAATAAAATTAAATTAATTTTAAATTCCTTCAACATGATAGAGGTGTTTCAATTATAAAATTGAAATGTAATTGTTTGGTATAATGGTATGATGGTAATTTAACATTTTTAGATATATGTAAAAAATATTATTTTTGAAATGGTAAAACTCGTAAAAATACGTGTGGTTATAGACTTAGATAATTATTGTTGAGATTCAAGTATGATTGATTAAGTTTCACATTGAATAAAAATAAAGGAAATATTAAATATATGAGAGATGAGATTCATACACTTATTATCTTAAAATTTTAGATAAAAATGTGGTTTCGAAGTTCTTGTATTTTGAACAATTAACTCATTGACACTTTTGGCACTCTACGGACTCTCATAAATTGTATCATAGCCTAATTTGAGTAAAGGATAAACTATTTCTATCGAAAGTCTGTCTAATATGGTGGAGATCAGCCAATGTGTCCCGTTGAAATGAATGTGACATGATATGGGTGTCTGGCAGGACATGACATGGTACGGGTGTTTGTCAACAGTGGTACAAGTATGTGGATGAAAAAATTTATGATTGAAGGGGAGTATAGTGGATAGACTCACACTTAGGAGAGATATTGTTGAAAAATAAGAGTGAGTTGTGTAAGTCTCAATTGTTTAAAAAAGTGGAGGTTAAACACTTTATAAGTGAGAGAACTCATATATTCATTGTCAGAAGATTTTAGATAGATATGTGGTGTCAAACTTTCTTATATTTTGAATGTTTAGTCTATTGACACTTTCGGCGCTCTTCATACTCTCCAACAATAATGCACTAAAATTAGATGGTATGAGTGTAGGTATGTACACTTTAATATTCACTTTTCCTCATCAATGCACAATATACATTTAATTTATATTATAATATAAAAATATACTTATCATTTTAAAATAAAAACATTGATGTTAAATCATTACATATCTAATATAAATATTTGTTTATTTCATAATTTCAAATATAAAAATATACTTATCATTTTAATATTTTCAAAATTTTAAAATGATATAATATTTATAATAATTATGTATTTTTATTTTTATTATAAATATCGGTAACAGGTACGAGAGTATGAGTTCTCACATACCTATCACAAGCGAAAAATATTCAAGTGTAAGGAACGCTCGAAATACAATAGAGTCGCCATTGAATTTTATATATTTTAAAATGAAATGGAAAAAATCGATAAATTCCCCAAAGAATAAAATATGGCCTTCACAACCGAATTAGGGTTCGGGAGTTGGGCAATATGTACTTGTGACACCCCAAATTAATTCAAGTATTAAATAATTAGAAATTTAATTATTAATTTATTTAAAGGTTTAATTATTAATATTTTTGGATTAATGGGTTTAATTATTTAATTAAATAAAGGAAGGTTGGGGGTGTAAAGTTGAATTGGAGGTGTATGGAGGAAAAAGCTCTACTTAATCATAATTTATTTATTTATATTATTTGACAAATAAAAACGAATAAATAAAGGAATAAAAGGAACAAGTGAAGAAAGGAAATAAGGATTTGCATTCTACGTGAGATTGGAAAAGAGAAGAGAAAGAGGAGAAAAAGCCAAATGTCGAGAATTCGAAGATTCATCGCGAGGTAAGGGGGATTGAATATGATTTTTATGCCTTATAGGTTTTGAGAATCGATAGAATAATTCAATCCGTTAGGAATCTCGAATTGGAATAATTGAATATGCCCTAATGTTATAATCCGACGTAAAACCTTGATTGAGATTGGTATGAACGGTGAATTTGTGTAATATGATTCTAGGATGATTAGAAAACATGTTTCTGTGATCAAAAGTATGTAAAATTGCATGAATAAATTCTGTTTTATGATGATATGAGGTTTGGTGATGATTGGATGTGATGGTGATTCGTAACAGTGAAGAAAAACTGGATTCTGGGTGAAAACAAACTGTATGAATCGACACAAGAAAATATGAATCGATGCATGCTGTGAAATTTTAGAAAACCAGAAGCTTTGGAAAGTTATGCATCGACTCATAGAGTCATGCATCGATTCATAAGAAGGAAAAATGGGCCATGTATCAATGCAAAGGAGTTATGGATCGACACAAGGAAGTTATGCATCGACACATGATGCATAATTGTCGACACATACTGAAGAAATTTTTAAAATTGCAGAAATTTTATGTTATGCATCGATGCATATCAATTTTGGGTCGATGCAAGCTGGTTATGCATTGATGCATATCCTTATGCATCGATGCATACTGTGTTGGGCTGAACATAATTATTCTGAAATAATTTCGGTCATATCTTTTTAACCGTAACTCCGATTTAGGCATAGTTGGTATCATTGGAAAGCTTAGAACGAGTACTACCTAATGGAAATATTTTCAAAACCAGTAATTAAGATCTAGAAGAATTAATATGGTTTTCGTAATACGAATACTTTATTTAATCAACGTAACAACTTAGATCAACACAACCTAATAACAATAGCAACTTATAACAACAACAACTCACAACAATAACAACTTACAACAACAACTTATAACAACAACAACTCACAACAATAACTACTTATAGCAACAATAGTTTATAACAACGGTACAACAACAATAAACAAACAATGAATAATAACAATAGCTTTAACACGCGACTCAATATGCGACTTAACTATACAAATGCATGTGGTACCATTTGGAGCAGAACTCTTTACTTAAACATATGTCAGTTTATCGAGGCATTAACAAGGCATAAGCCTTCAACGTGGTGCCATCAAGGCCAAGACATAAGCCTTCAACTTTCAATGTGGTGCCATCAAGGCCAACTCAATCATGCAATGTATGTCATGCGACCTCAACTTCAACAACAAATACATAACAATGCAGCAACAACAACTTAAAATATACATCAATGACATCAACTTAGATGAATACTTGTTATTCGACCTACAACTCAAGCATGTCCATAAATCAGAACAATTCAACTTATTCAACATTGGCCATAGGCCTACAACTTCATTAACTGCAAAACAACTTATCAACGTTGGTCATACGACCTACAACTTCATCAACGTATCAATAATAATAGTTTATCAATAAAATTAATACGAACAAACAACAACTAATTTCATCATAATCTGCAACTTCACAATTTATTAACAACATCAATACCAACAAATAATAATGAATGATTTTGTTATTTAAAAATGACAATACAACTTGCATATTTGCATGTTTTTTCTATATAATATTTACTGGTTCAAAAGAAATAAACAAAATAATTAGTACAAATAATAATTAGATTCTCAGTGATACCTTAAGGGGAAAGCATCATGATTCATCCAATTCTACTTTGAAATGATTCTTATATATGGCTAAAAAAGGGTAACCTTATAAATGTCGAAAATTGAAAGAGAATATAGCATATAATAATTATAATGATTGATAGAGAAAAGTGTGAATATAGTAACTGCTGAAGTATATCATGAAAATGAAATTATATTAAATTGAAAATTCTTTATATTTAACCTCCAATGTATTCTTGACACGTACGTGAATTCTCTACCTTTCCACCCAAACCCACGTAACTAAAATATAATGTATAATTCTATGTTGGTCACTTTCTTGAATTGGTAAATATTAATGTTAAGGTAATTTATTTTATGTCTTTAACTGCCTTTCGATGCTATGGGAAGCCACTATATAACTCTAGTATTGGATTAAAAAAATGGAAAAATTAGGAAAAAGAAATAGTGGGAGAAAAGTAGTGAGGATATGGTCGGCGAGAGAAAAGGTAAAATAAAATAATAGATATTATTACAACCTTTTAAAACTATTTTATCGATTAAAATTATTTGAGATTAAATGTATATGAATTTTAATCAATAAATAGAATACTTATGATATAGAATGCATGTTAAAAAACAAGTATAAAAATATAAAACAATACGATAATAATATAAGAATGGTGTGTGAAAAGTGTTGAGAATTAAATGCGAATAAAATAAGTTTTATATTGGTTAAAAAATAGAAGATATAATATTTTATAAGTGAGAGTAACCACACACCTATCACTTTAAAGTTTTAGATAGATATATGGTGTGCTTCTATCAAAGTTGTGTCTTAAGTATGCTCCCTCTTCGAAATTGTCTATAACAGTGGTATCAGAGCATTTGGTTTTGAGATAGAGACCGACTAACTTGTACCAAAACACTTCTCGTAGATTGTGGGTAGAAGGTGTTCCGTTGAAGAGTGTCAACGGTGATACGTGTGCATGTGGAAGAGAGAGCTTTCATATGAGGGGTAGCATTGCGACTCATATTTGAGTATTGAGAATCAAGTATGAGGAAGAAGTCTCACATTGGTTAAAAAATAGAAGATATAACACTCTATAAGTGAGAGTATCCACACACCTATTACTTTAAGGTTTTAGATGAATATGTGATATGTCTCTCTCAAAAGTGTGTCCCAAATAAAATGGTCTCTACTCGAAATTGCCTCTATCAAAAATCTCACAGAAGAAAAATCATGATTTTTGTAAGATTAAAAAAGAAAATAATATTTGGTGAAAATTGTTACAAATTATACTCCACCACTTTAAAGTTTCAAAACAATCACACATCCCAAAATAAATATTTATCTATTAGAGTTGAGGTATTGAGTTTGTATTGACTAATAGAGGTTGTCTCATATTTTTTGTGGCTTTTAAGAACAAATATTAGGTGTTACATAATTATATGTTGAGATATAGTGAAATATATGATATACATTTTTATTTCAATAGAGCTTTAGATGTTTTTAGAGTTAGTGATTTTCAATTTTAACCTAAGCAATTATATTAGCAAGAACATCGTTCATGCTAAAACACAATATATTTTGGTGAGTTCATTTTTCAATAAAAGTATTTAAGACATCAACATAAAGTTTAATATAACTACAAGATAAAAAATATTTTTTGTTTATTTACAAGCAGCAATATTTAAGATTTTATCTTTGTCATTTCTATTGATAAATTAGGTCAATGCATATCACTGAGAGAATATCATACTATACTTAGATATTACTTTATGATTATCTTATTTTCTATTGCTAAAATTTGTCCTGTTTATCACAATATGTGCTTTAAAACCTTTGAGGAATGCATATTTTATTATAATGAGCTTCAAGATTTCAAATATTGATATAATTTTGTTAGAGATGTCCTATTAAATATATTTCGATGTGTCAGAATAGGAAAATGCTTTTTATTACTAAACAACTTAAGTGGTAATTGTTAAGAACATATTTATACCACTAATACCTCCTATATCCGCCAAATTTGGAAGTTACACCCTCTCCAATATTAAACACATTAGCATTCATGATTTTGACGAATTTTTTGTATCGTACAAAATAACAATGTTTGTCGCAGTATCTATGAAGAAAGAGGCACCAATGAATTTTTTAAATGGCATAAGAAGAGAGGTTGATACTTATGTTCTAGTGTACGGTTGGAAATGAGAGAAATACATATGTATTTATTTAATTGAGGTTTTTCAATTGATAAGATCGATAACCAGAAGTTTTACTGTGTGACAGAGAGCTCTAAAAATTGTTTCAAGTAAAATAGTGAGAAAACACATTCTAACAATAAACATGTTTGTGTATCATTTGCATTTGTGACTTTTGATTTACTGATATCAAAGACACAAAATCTTTTACAAAAAAAATCCAAAGACTCGTACATAATAATGTTATGTCTATTAAATTAATAGATACAATATGCTATTAGGTGCGATTGATTTTGTCATTCAAAAAGAAAAATAGTTGCATAATTTATTATCTCTTTATCTTCTATTATCTTCTATTTTTATATGGTCTTATTATGTATATAATTTTAATAAAATATTTAACTATCTCTCATCACATTCTAACACAAAAGGAAAAGAGAAAATTAAATAAATTAAACAAAATTTAACTGTTAATTTTTATTTTTTAAGAATTGGCCTGAAATGTCATTTTTTAGGAGTCTCTTTTCAGACTCTCTTTTTATTTTTATTTTTTATCTTTTATCTGTATATCTTCTTTTTCTCTCTCTATATTGAATCCTTATTGAAAAAAACTCCATTTTTTTAAAAAAATGTAAATTAATCGTTATAATTATTATATTTTTTATTCTAGGAATTATTAAAATAATTTAAATTTAGATATGAATAATTTATCTTAACTTCAAAACTTTTCTCCAATATAATTTTTAAAATTTTTATATAAGAAAAAAATATACCGGTACAATTTTAATTTTTTTATTTTATCTGAAATTATTTTTTCTACCTAAATTTAAATAAATTTAATACCTCTTATTTTTACAATTAAAATAAATATTATGTTAATTTGTTAATGATATATCACATGTGAAACATGATATATGGTATAAGTTTTTTTATAACATGACACGTCAATAAAAAAAAGTAATATATTACTAAAATAAATATATCTTTTATTTTAAATGTAAAAATAATAAAATAAAATTAAAACTATTTAAAATTAAAATAAACGAAGAAGTAAAAGGAAAACATCATTTAAATTGAAAAGCAAACATTTCTTTCACCTCTTGCTATGTCATACATAGTATGATGATGTAGTAATTGAAAGCGGCGAACTGCAGATTAGTTAAATTTGTCGGAATAAAGAAGCAAAAATGTAATGAAAGAAACCATGGTGGTCCACTTATTGTATATGCTTTCAATGATGATTTTGAAGTTGACTCCTCCACTTCAATATTGATTTGACATTCAACTACTGACGTTAGAACTGAGTCATATGCCATTCTTTCATAACTCTAACTTACAAAAACACATCCACTTGTTTTCTCTTCCCATCATTTTTTCTTTAATTTTTGGGTTGTAATTCTTCAAGTACCATGTAAGTAGTTGCATTAAGCACTCGCTCTACCCTTACTTAGAACATAATATGGTGGATGGCGTCAAATATAAATTACTACTACTGCTTTATAAAATGTCATTTACTTTGTTATACAAATTAGTATACCGAATAGTTTTCTTTATATATGATAAGCTACTAATTAGTTGACACACACACACATATATATATATATATATATATATATATATATATATTTCTTAATTCACTCTATAAGGGTGGAGGGCACTCTATGAAAATCTCAAAATTCCCTTTACAAAATCGAAAATTTATTTTTCGTTCATATTTTTTTTAAATTTTTTGAGTGAAATCGGAATTATATCTTCGATTCTTTACCGGAAATATAAATAGGGTTCTGGGTAGTGACAGTAAGCAGAAAAAACTAATTATAAGCAATAACTTTAGAATTTATATTTGTTATTCAAATTAAAATCATGCAATTTTTAAATCGAATTAAAGTCCAAAAATATTATCCAAAATAGATTTCATAATAATAGTATTCACAATACATATCCGGTACAATATGAAATAAAAAAAATAAAGTCAAAATACAATCAAAATAAACTAATGCGTATGGCGGAGCCGGCCTGTCACCATTGAGTCATTCCTCTGCTGCCTCTTGTAGACCAGGGCACCCTGAGCCTCCGTCATGATGGCCTCCAAAACGTCTCTGACATCGTATTCGTCAGGAAACAACCCTCTGTCGATGTCCTCCTCCAGGATCTCCTGATGAGTCGGCCTGGGTGGGTCCCATGGAGCCTCACGTATCAAGTATGGGTGGGAAATCCTGAAGTACCACAACATGTAATCGTACGCGTAACTCCAGTCGTCTGGAGCCACGATACTCCTGGCCTCCTCAAGTACAAGATGATTCTCAAGATCATCAAAAATCTCATCCATCTCCCTCCTCTTCACTGTCGGAGGAGCAGATAAAGCAGGATGCCGATGAATCGTCTAAGTATACCCGAACTGACGCATCACTCGCTCGAGCATATAAGCAACAGTCTTCTAAGTACCACAGGCCAACCAACCTGTAAATAGTGAAACCTCATCAAAAGCTATCATCTCGCGGTGATCGACGTAGGCACTAAAGTGGATGTCCATATGAACTATTCGGTCCAGGTAAACCCGATACACAAGTGTCGTTTGGTTGCCTCTAAGCGGCTCATATGCACATGCACGAGGTATCTGCTCAGTAAAACCCTTAAAAAATGACCATCCTGAAACTGTGGGAAGTGTTGTAGGATCCATCCCTGAAATATCAAAATTATATCAGTTAGTTTCAAAATAAATAAAAAATAAAAAAGGAAGCAAAGAGAAATTTTTTATACCGTCAAAAGAGTGTGGCTACCGGTGATCTGCCTCGTCTTCCACCTAGCTGCCTCCGTCGACTTGGTATACAAGTAAACCAAGCAATCATCCCTCAGTTCCACCCAATGACTTGCTCTAAATCAGCAAAGAATCTGAGGTACATGATGTCAGTGTAGGTGGCACTGGTGTCCATAAAGATCTGTGTCCCAACAAGATACAAAAGGTATGCTCTCATGGCATAGCATCTATGAAGGGTAACGTGCTTGGGATCACCATCAGCAGCAGTAGCACGCGCAACCTCCCGATCAAAAACAATCTTCAACCAACTATATCTCACGTGGCTGCCACGTATCTTATCAACCTCCTTCAGGGCCTCATCCAAGGTAACCCCCATCCTCTCAACCAACAACTCAATCGCCTTGTCTTTCTCCAACTTCTCATGATCCAGAAACCTACCTCTGATTGGTAGGTAAAGCAGACAAGAGACGTCATCGAGTGTGATCGTCATCTCTCCGTGTGGTAGATAAAACAGAGACGTTTCCTCGTGCCACCTCTCTACAAAAGCGTTGGTCATCCCACAGTTGACCACACTATATCCACAGAGGGTCAAGTCTCTCAACCCTATAATCAGCAATAGATCATCCAACCATGGATCGAGAGGGGGAGTTAGCTTGCTGATTTTCCTCCCATGGTTGATGACCTTCAGTGTATCGCGATCTTGCAAGAAAAAACACACTGTTAGAATCCATAATACTATTCATAATATAACATAATTAATAAATGAAACATAAATGTAAATTCCGTACCTCTTTATCCCATAAATGTCTAGCCACATGGGTGGAATAAAGCGCGAGTGCAGATAAGTCAGAAGGCCCCCCTCCAAAGACCTGAGAGACCTCTAGTGCCACCGCTGCCGCCTCTACTGTCGGTGCCGCCTCTGCATCCGGTGCCTCTGCTGGCACTGGTGCCTCTGGTCCTATCGGTACCTCGGGTGGCCCTGGTACTAGTACTTGAGGTACTAGGGGTGTAGGATCAGGTCTCACCTTAGATGGCCCCGCTTGTGTAGCAGATGTGGATCCTGTCTCGAAAATCTGCGGTGTTGAGGAAAATGAGGATGTGCATCTGCGGTATGACAGAGGCAGGGAGGGATGGACTTGAGACTCCCGTCTGCTATGGAAGGAAGAAGTAGAAGGTGCAGAATCGAAAGGACCAGAATGTGCCTCGGACATAGCCTGTCTAGATGTTAAAGGAACTGGTGTGGCCTGACTCCTCAGAGCCTGTGTGGCCTGACTCCTCGGAGCCCGTGTGGCGTGACTCCTCTCTCTCCACAAAGAAACATATTGTGTAACCCATCCATGCCTCAAACGTGACTCTCGCTCAAACATGTCTCTTGTAGAAGCAAGAACGAAATGTTAGCATATGACTCACAAAGGAAAAATGAAAAAAATCATGCAGACATATACCAAAAAGTTATTTCCGGTTTTGTTCATCCCATGAAACCGGAAATAAACTTCTGGTTTCCTCTAAGAAACAAAATAGCGGACAACCCCACCCCAAAATCCCAAATGCCTCACAATATACGAATTGATCGTCAAAAATAGTTTACAAATAGTATTATAATGACTCATAATGATGTAAACTACAAAAAACAACACATTTAAAGCCATATTTCACTAATTTCAACCGATTTTACATAAACTCTAAAAATGTGTAAATCACTTACTTGATTGACTGAGAGTTGGTTGTTTCTTGATTGATTCTGTTACTTGTTGTATTTAACCAATGATTGATGATTTGTATTGATTGTTTGAGAAAAAATTTGACTTTGGTGAGAAGGGGTGAGAAGGGTTGAAAGAGATAGTTTGAGAGAGTTTTGAAAATGTTGCTGTTATGGGGAGGGGAAAGGTTTTGGCGCGATTAAGTGCATCCAGATACCAGAAATATACTTCTGGTAGCATGCCGTAAGTAAATTTTCGATTTGCACCCAACCTGAATTGATAGTATAAGGTGTTAACCAGAAGTTTATTTCTGGTTTCCCGGGGACAAAAATGGAATTTCACGTGGTGCACAAGAAGACCATGGGGTGGGTTAAGAAATCCACACAAAAAAATTGATTAACTTATAGGTTGGTCTGGTGGTGAATGTTTGTTCCTATTTTTTAATCCCGACGAGAAAAGATCTTGACGTGTTTATAGAAAAGATCTCTTACAGAGATTGATTATTTTCAAGGGTCATCTAAAAAAATAAGAAAGCAACTTCGCATTTTTCTAAAGACGCTTACAACAAATAAGTTGGATGCAACATCTTGATCTGAGGCTATGAAGGAGATTTGTTTTATCCAGGTAGAAGACTTTCTAAAATCAGTAAGCATTCCCTATAAAAAAAATAGGAAACAACACAAGCTCCATATCTCATAAACATGATGTTGTGCCAAAGACTCGCGGCGTCGAGGATCAATTTCTAGTTCTATTTCTTGAAAATGGTCAAATTTACGAGGCGAAGATCACAAATACTCAACCCATTACTCAGATGACTCACTTGCATTTTCTCTCACTTCCTTTTCAGTCTTAACTCCTACTTCTTCCATTATTTCATCACTTTCGACCCTAATGTTCCTACCCAACTATGACTCCATAGCCTTTCAAGTTTCAATCTTTGAATTATCCATTGTATCACCATTGAATCCCCCCACTAGAACCAGGTAATGCAGCCACTTGTTAGGAGAGTTGGCCAATTTACATCTCTTAATTTTTTATGGATGTATCATGTTTTTTTACTCGTAGTATCACGATGTTTTCTTACATGTACAAAGCTACTTTGAGTTGCTTGAATGAACTTTTGGTGAGTCTTTTCCAAAAGAAATTGTTTCCTCTAAGCTGGAGCTTGTTGAGTGTCATGGGTTATAACTAGTGTGTCATTATTACTCCACTTGAAGTTTATGTGATCTTTCCATGTTGGATTGTATGTGTTGGAATATGGAATATTCCTCTAAAAATTTGCAAACTAGAGCTCTATATGGTGCACATTTCATTTGCATGACCTTCCCCGTAGATATCGCACTTTAGCGCTTGTACCTAATTCACTTTAACTTGATTCAGGCTTCTTTCAGCTAGCTTTTATTTAATAATTCAATTTTAGCTAATTCAATTTTAGCTAATAAAGTAGTATTTACATCTCTTTCACTTTTTGAGAGGTATTTATTCAAACACATTTTTCAATAAAATCCCTTACCTGAGGTTCGGTCATTGTTTTGATTGTACCTCCCGTAGAAGTATCCACCAATATACATGTTTGATTTTGGAGCCCTTTGATAAAGCTCTGTAATTGATCCATGTTGTTCAGGTTATGATTTGGGCACCTATATAATAACAATTTAAATCATTCCCATGAATCATAAAGAGATTATATCTCTTGTTGCTCAAAATTCACGATTTCAACTTTTCTTTCCATGAACTGCTTGGTGGTAAAGAATCTTTATAGGAACTTGTCCTCTAGCTCTTTCCACATTCAATTGGTACCATTAGGAAGGCACAATAACCAATCATTTTCCCGTACTATCAACTAGAAACAAACAACCTCAACTATTCATGATCTTTAGTTGCATTATTTGGTCTACATATGAAGGTTGTTTGATGGAAGCGAGTAAGATGCTCCCACGAATCCTGAATTACATTCCCTTCAAAAGAATTATCTTGTAAACTTGAAAAAACTGAATTTTTTAAATCAAAGTTAACAGGGCCAGCGGGTATAAAACCTATAGAGATCTACCATGTGTCATTCCTTTTTCAGTAGTCCCCGAGGTGTGGTACGTCACCAATTGTGGTTGCCTTGTCTGATTAACTATCCGAAGAAACACTTGAATTCTCTACTTCTATCTCGTGTGCCAAAGTGGCTTTTCTAATAGCTTTCTGGTTTGCTCGTACAATCCTCTCAGTTTTTGGATCAAGTGGTATCGACTTTGATCTTGAACTACGCTTGCACAAAAAAAAACCTTATTAGGAATGCGTGACAAAATTAAAAATTGAAAAAAAAGCAAAAACAAAAATTAAAATTAAACAAAAACATTGCACACACATTGCCTTGTTGAAATTATCAACAGTCCTAGACAATAGCGTCAAAAACTTGATGACTTCTCGGCAAGTGTACCGATAATGTCAAAGTAATAAAAAGATTGAATCCTTAAGGACTATTATTTAACAAGACAAATGTGTGCAATGCTTAGAAAGTACTAAATGAGGGTTCGAGTTTTACTGTGAAAAATAAAATAAAGTGTTCTCTTAATAATACCAAAGCAGTTAGGTTTTACAAAGAATCCCCTATTGATGTTCAAAGTATTTCATAATTGATAATGTTGGTATAATTCCACCACGAATTAACAAAACTATTATACTCAATCACTTGGTGTATAGTTCACTAATCTATACTAGGAGTTTCCTATTCATAGTCCACCAGTGTAAGCAAGATTAGGCAATACAATAAAACGCTAATTCCTAAGCAACCAATTGAGTTCTCCTTCCCTATTTAACTGGTGTAACATACAAATTTACCTGGGCTCGACGCATAAACTAATGATCAGTATTCCCTATGCGCCCAACATCATATTAAACAAGTATCTCACATAAAAAGCATTAAGAACAAGGTGCAATTGAATAAAATTATAACTCTAATTAATTATGCAATAACAAATTAAACATGTGTCCCAACCATATTGAAATTTTTTTATCAAACAAAACCTAGCCTATGAGAAAATTAACTACTCATAATGTAAGTTACAATACTAATAAAATACTTGAAAAACTAGCCTTCAACATCTTAAAATGCGCTCTTCATATGCCTTTCGGTGTTTTAAATCGTCACTTTCAGTATAAAATCGTAGAACCCTCGAAAAAGTGCAAAAAAAAACTCTTTTTAAAAGCCTTCAGAAGTTGTCAGATTGCGTCAGAAAAGTGCCCCGAAAAATCACCATCACGAGCATGATAGTTTGCATCGTGCGCGACGCAACTTATATAAGTTTATCTCCCACACAATGATGCATAATGGTGGAGTTGTTTTTCTCGTGGCTGAGACGCGTTTGATCCCTTTTTTAGTCAATTTTCCTCAAGTCTTTATTTCTTCATACTTGGTCCTTTCTGGTCTATTATTTGGCTATTCTTACTCAAATTAAGTGATATTTGACTTGTTTTTCTCCATTTTTACATCATAATATATGCAATGATATAGTGTCATCATCAGATATACAAGTACACTTAATGTCACTATCTTAAAAACTAAACTTCTCCCTTTTATAAGAAGATTTGGTTAACATATGAAAAGATGGTATAATTAAGTATAGTGAGAAAGAACTAGATAAAGAAGTTAGATTGAAGAATTGATCAAACATAGTCCCAACATATGTCCTTAGAAGATACCAAAATATTCTTCAGAAAAAATTTATCTAGACCCAAGAAATTGAAGCATCTAATTTGCTCTTCCAGGATATATAAAAGAATGGTTGGCCACCGAGGCTAATACGATAAAACCTTGTCTTTTACGGACAACTATTTTAGGCAGACCATATTGATATCCGACCGACCACTCTAAATGAGCCACAATATTTCCAAAACCTTCTCAAAACATGAGAGCTTCCTTACAAACGAATATAGATGATCCATATTCTCAGTGTATCTAATGGATCTTTGAAAGCTACTCCTAACAAATAATAAGTTATTTACTTCATCTCTAATATATGTCCCGCCTAGTTTTTTGCGAGATTTAACAAATTTATAGACTGACACCCTACAAAATGGCTGCTCATTACGCCTCATTTTTTTTAGTTTTTGAAGAAAAGGTCTAAATAGGGGTAGACATACTCTTTTGCTACCCTAATTTTGGAAACAAAGGTTACTGTTATCATAAATTAATAGAGTATTTAATTTTTGACAAAATACTTATTTTAATCTCTTAACTATACCTTTGAATTCATATTGATCTTTTAATTTTTTTTCCGTGTCATTTTGGTCATTTAATTTTTAAAATATTTTATTTTATTCTTTTTTATCTAATTAACAACGAATTTCTATTTTTTTCCGTCGTTAAATAAATAAAAATTGCTGAAATAATTTCTTTTTGAAAGTTTAGAAATCAAAATAACACGAAAAAATTAAATAATCAATCTGAACTAAAAAATTATCGTTAAAAGACTAAAATAAATATTTTTTTCTTAATTTTTTTAAGAACGTGAATCAGGAGAAGTACAATCATTCTTCTACATTGTGACTACCTGATACTTTCTTTAGTGATCAAAATTTCGTGCGACAATGTATAATTAAGTGGCAAAGCAAAAGTAAAAGTTTCTTAATAAATTTGCAATGGTTTGTTTGTGGACCCGTTGGAAGGTGGTTGCAAGTTTCCTTGGGATTTCCTCCTTGACTTTCTCCTCGAGTTCCAAATTCTTCTCATATCTTAACACAGATTTGACATGAACAAATAATTCTTGTTTAATATTAAAATAATGAAGAAAATTACTCTCAAGAGCAGTGCAACATGTCTGATCAACAGGAAACCAAATTAAATTATACTTAATTATTAATTATGCCGGCAATCAGTCTTAACAGGATCTGCTTAAGTAATCTTCATTCAAATATATATGCATGGTTATGAGATATTCAATCGTAATGTTTTAGATTCTCACATTTAATCATAGATACAGTTTTTCTATGTTCAAGATTTCCATATCTTATATAGGGATGTGTTACTCTAAATCATCTTCAACTTTTTTATTTTATTTTTTCATAGTTGATTAATGATTTCTTCTATATATTTTATTCAAGTACGGTCTATGTCAATCACGTGAAATAATAATATTATTATTATTGTTCCAAACTGCAACTTTATTTAATTATTTTAATTTCAGATTTAGTAATTTAATTATTGAATGTTTGTTTCATCAATTATTCTCTACAGTTTTCGATTCATTAAATAAAAGAGTTGCTATCAATAATCAAGGACATATACTCTAATAATTGGTCACGAACTAATCTTATGTGAGGTCATTTTTTGTTTGATAAAAATAAAATAGGGTTTAATAACTGTATTTTTTTGGTTGATTAGATATAACAGTGTACAACTAGTACTATATTCTTCCTAGCTTCCTCTATTATCAATAGTATATTCTTCCTTTTTATATGATTTATTCAAATTTTTAACTCTATTAAGTTATTCTTATACCATAATATTACTATAATATGAGTTACTAAAAACCAAAAACTCAAAGAATATGATATATATATAAGTATCTAAATTTATGTCAAAAATATTACTGTATAGTATAACTTATAAAACAAATATACTATATTAACATATAAAATTATATTAATTTTTAAACGTTGTATAGTTATCAAACATATTTCTATGTATAAACACAATCCTCTAAATTTTTTATATATATATATATATATATATATATATATATATATATATATATATATATATATATATATATATATATATATATATATATATATATATATATATATATATATAAAAGTGGTGATTAAAAATATTTAAGTAAATGCAACTAGAATGCAGAAGATTGTTGAATTGGTTCTAACGATTAGAATGAACATACTGGGCTCCGATGTACAACCTCTTAGACAGGGTTTACATGTTTTTCATTTTTAGGTTAGCAAAATTCTATTGAACTATGGAACAAGATCAATTTTATTAGACTATTTGGCTGAATCGAAAGAGAAAATAATATCAATAGTTAATTTGTTGGCAAAGACTTGAGTCATTAGAGTGTATTCTTCTCAAAATCTTTCGTTCAAATCTATTATGAATTAATCGTTATGTAGGATTAGTCTATATAAAATTTTACCTTGACTTTAAATAGGTCATTCATTAATAGATGGTAGAATTAGTCGCTTAGATTATTAAAGAGTAATTCAATATTCAGAAGTTGTTGTTAATCAGAAGTAGATGCTTCTGATGCTCTGATGTTGTTATTAAGAAGATGTTGTTTAGAGGCAGTAAAGCTTCTGAGGTTGTTATTCAAAAGCAGAAGCTTCTGAGGTTGCGTCCAGAAGTATGCTTAACTTCTGGGTTCTTTAGCGTAGTTGTGTGATTGATTTTACTGTTGGGTTCATGTTGAGTCTTTGAACAAAATTGTAACAAAATCACATTTTCTGATTCTGTGGATTGGGAAACACTGTGTTTTGTGAAGATTTGAGGTTATTGTACAAGGTTGAAGATGAACGGTGTAATACGGTGGGAGAACTGACTTGTTTGTTTTGCATTTTATCGTAAATGTTGCGGATAGCAAGAGTCGCCACCGAATTTTCTTTTATCTAATTAAGGGAAGGAGAAAAGAACAGGAAAAGACCTTCGTTAGATTCTGAGTACGGGAGGCAGTTATGAAAAGGGAAGATATTATCACCCTTTCCATCCGTAGTTATTTACGGGTTTTTAATTGCTTAGCTCACTTTATAAATTGATTTATGTGTGTGTGTTTGAAAAGATGTTTTTGAAAAGACATTATACTTTGACTTCGTAATGATTCTCGATGGAATGTATATGAAGTGTTTGGAAATGTGTTTAACTTTGTAATGATTCACACTGGAATGTATACAAAGTTTTTGAAAAGTTTTTGAAAATAGTGTGAGGTGTAAAAAGTATTTTTGAATTGATTGGAGAAAGAAAAAGAGTCTTATTACCTACTCAGAATGGTCGTTTTCATGTTATTTTGCTTTTCTTTAGGGTAGCGCTATCCGTACCATTAGTTGGTAGGTAACTCTATCCGTTGGATGTAAATGGACATTCGAAGGGTGATCATATGATCATAGAAGGCAACATGTAGAGATACCTTAGCATATTCGTAGGGACGATCATCACTTTTCGTAGGCAACAATCGAGGGACGAGATCATGTATTCATAGGAAACATCGAGGGTCATCGAGGAACTATGATCTTTGTATCGAAGGGACTACAATGATATTATTCGTGAGCGTCTTAGCTAAGATATCCCTACGTTCGAGGGACATGACCATGTATTCGAAAGGCAACAAGAGAGGATACCCTAAGGTGGGTGCATGTGTGAAGAGTGTGTTGTATTCAGATATTTTATCTTATGATTAGAAGTGATCTATGTTGTTTTTAATCTTTCTATACACGCCTAGTTACTAGCAGTTAAATATGTACAGAAATTAAAGTGCGGAAATGTAAAGTGCAGGAAAGTAAATTTCACGCTATTACATGGCTTTGGGGCAGATACATAATAGAGGTGCGGAAAGTAATGTGCGGAAATGTAAAGGTGCGGAAAGTAAATCCTACGCTATTACATAAAAAAAGACTTGCGACCTATACATCCTTTCTAGAATTGTAAATTCAAAATAAGAAATAGATAATCAGAATAATAAAATGTTTGTAAAATATTTTGGAAATTAGTAGAAAAAGGTTTTAGATTAGTAATCCTAATTACTAGAAAAAGAATTATTTTTGGAGTTTTTATGATTGATTTTAAAGAAGAAACCTAATTCTAATTAATTAATATTTAATTAAAAAATGATTTAAATATGAAAAGAAAATGTTTTTGTGTTAAAAATTAAATAAAGGTTTTTGAAACCTAAATTTAAAATTAAACATTTTTAGAGTTTTTAGAAAATAGTTTAAAAGATAATTGAAAAAGAAAATAAATTAGTTAAGAAAATTAAAAGGAAAATAGAAAAATAAATGATTTTTGTGTTTTTTGTCAGAACTTCTAACTTCGTTCGTCCCAGAACTTCTGGCTCACTCTTTCCAGAACTTCTGGAAATTGGGTCATCGTTCCTTGCCAGAACTTCTGGGAACTGTTCCTTCCAAAACCTCTGTGTTATCGTTCCTTCCGGAACTTCTGGAAATCGTTCCTTCCAGAACTTCTGGAAACCTGTATGGAAGTTCCTTCCAGAACTTCTGGAAACCTGTTTTCCCGAACTTCTGGAGGTTGTATGGAAGTTTCTTCCAGAACTTCTGGGAACCTGCATGGAAGTTCCTTCCAGAACTTCTAGAAACCTGTTTTCCAGAGCTTCTGGAGGCTGTATGGAAGTTCCTTCCAGAACTTCTGGGAACCTGTTTTCTAGAACTTCAAAAACATTGGCAAAAGGTAGGGTTCGAACCCGCGCCCTTGAGAGGAAAGTGTCATAGCGTGCGCATGTTGAACCGTTGGGGAGGTGATACATCCATGTATTTAGTTACATAGATTAATATATATGTGATGCTTGTTCCTGAAAATTAAAGAAAACACAAAATGCGCGTAAGTGGGGTTAGAGGATTTTAAATGGGAGAACGCCATGCCTGCCTTGGTTGCATCTTCGTCGGTCAACCACCTGAGGATGGTGGTTCCGGTTACCATCTCCGGCCACTCAAACATCCAAAACTGCAAAATCAAATCAAAAACGACAGAGGATAACCTAGATCGACATGAAATCACCCCCTGGATCTGAATCTGGGGTTATCTTGGCCTGTAATTTCCTATATCTATGAATACAAAAGCTTGGAAGCTTCGTGCCCTAGCCATGGTGTTCCTTTATCCTTGCATCAAACCTTGAAACTAATGCATGAAACAATTCAGAATAACATAATAAACAGGTATGAATGCATAAACACAATTTATATCGTGTAAATCTAGGGTTAGAAGTCCAACACTTTAATAAACCGGAGTACCCTCGTGAGGATAGTTTTGGATACTTTGACTCGTGTGAGTGCTTGGATCGACTCCTGGAATGCTCAAGAAGGTGATGGAAGGCTTAGATCACCTTGAGAACGACTGGAAGACCGTGTATGAATTTGACCTAAACTTTGGACTTTTTGAGAATTTTCTCTAGGGATTTTTGAGGCAGCCTTCGTCTTTTTTCCTCTGTCCTTGACTTATGATCTTGTGAGGTATTTATAAAGCAAAAGATTTGATCAAGAATAAAGAGAAAATATATTGTCTTGAATGCAAAAATATTCTCTTGTAAATGTTTATCAAATCTTGCAAAAAATTTATTTTTCTTGCCTTGTAGCATCTTGCATGAATTTGACAGCTTGTGTAACACCCCATCTAAATACCCCGAAATATATTAATTAAATTAACATTTAAATCATCGTTAATCAGAGTTTAACACGGTAATCACGGGATGTCACAATTAATAGGTAAAAATAAAACTTCATTCAAACAGTAGCCATGCTACACTGAGGATCAACACCTTCAAAATAATTCAATATAGATAAGACCATGTCTTACACAGCGGAAAACATCATAACCAAACACGGAATAATTCCATCATTATTAATCCCAACAAAGTTTTAAATAATTAATAAACCAATATCTAATTCCTCATCTAACATTCCCCAGTGTTACAATCTAATCAGAGCATGACACCGACTCGCGTACTAAACGATAAGCTCTAGAGCCATCCTCACCGACTCCTCAGCTGCTAACTTTAATCTGAAATGGTAAGTAAGGGTGAGACTTCTCATAATTAAAGCATATTATAAGCTTCTCAATTAACAATATATTCCAAGCATATTAACCCACCCATTTCAACATAACTTCATATTCCATACACAATCACAACCATATAATCATCATGCATAACCATCATCAATCATAAAATAGTAACACTGGAAGACATCCTAACATGTTACTATTCCACACAATCAAAATGCAGACTCAATGCATGCGGTACCGACTCGTGACTCAAAGTCACCCAACACTGATCCATCACCAAGCGGATACAGTACCATCGATTCGTCCATAAACACCCGGACACGAATCCAGCCTAACCACCCATCCTCACTCGGGTATCGGTTATCGGCAATCCAAGTCAAATTCCGCACAATGGGAATTAACTTCACCAAAATAATGCATATCCACGCACATCATCAGCATGCAACATTAATCAGTCTATGTATACATTCATTTAACATAACTGAATCACAACAATCAACATGATATATCAACCAATCATGCATACATCTAACATCAGCATAACATGCAAACCAATCAACATGATATAATCACCTATCATGAAATAATTCATCACCGAGCATAAATATGCCAAACACTTACCCTTCAATTGGTAAGACTATCACCAGTATATATCACAACAATGACAACTAAGGTCAACAACCATCAGGCATATACAACACCAACAAACACATGATATCAATACAATCATGAATACACCAATCACCATAAACCGAATCAAACTCAAAAACATGATATTCCAACCATCATGCATACAAATAACCACAGATAACACGCTTTACATTCACTCATATCAATATACTCATCACCACGTTTCTCATACATGCACCTCAAAGTCGTCGGTCAATAAATGTTTGTTTCGAAATTTGCCTCTTTTTCAAAATAATTTCAACTTTTAGAAAATCTTTCCATTTTATAAGATAGAGCATTAAATTTAAGAAACAACGTCCAAAGCGCGCTCAAAGCGGACTTACGGTTTGAAAGTTATGAATTTTAAAGTTTGGAAAATTTTCAAAGTTTTATGGAACCGGTTCCTCCACGGAGTAACGGTTCCACAAATCAAAAATACCACGCCGGAAAATGTATGGGAACCGGTTCCTCGGTAGGCCGGTTCCGAAGAAAATTTTCATATTTCGGAAAACTTAACGTGGAACCGGTTCCTCCCACAGAACCGGTTCTGAGTTCAAAATACCATTTTCACCATTTTAAAGTGGAACCGGGTTCTCCCTGGGAACCGGAACCACGACCATCAGACCCCAAAATTCCATTTTAATAGCAATAGTTCCCAAAACCATTTTCTTACTCATTCCAAAACGTGCCCACACATTCCGACACCATAAAATCAATCATTCAACACCAATAACACATCATATAACAGGTTTTATTCATCATTAATAATCTTACATCATACAAATCAATGGATTTCTACAATCTGACACCAATAGGGATACACCCATAGAAACCTAGGAATTCCTAAACTGGGATTTCCTAACATGCCATGATCCATATCATCAACATCAAAACCCATAATATAAATTAATTAATCGAAATCACCCCTTACCTTGTGGGTTCTTCGAATTCCGACACCTTAGGTCTTCTTCCTCCTTTTCTCCTCTTCTCAATTCCACGTACAGTGAGTTTTCTCCAAAAAGATCTTTTTCCTCTTTTCCTTCTTTTATTTCTTTTATTATTCCAACATAATAAAATAACATAATTAATGTGAGTAGAGTCTTTTACTCCTCACACCCTCACTTTATTCATCATACCACCAATAAACCCACTTCCATTTAATTCAATTGACTTCCAATAATCCAAAATATTAAATATTACATTCCTAATTAAATTAATAATTAAAAATCGTAATTATTTGATAATTGATTTATTCGGGGTGTCACAACTCTCCCCCACTAAAAGAGTTTTCGTCCTCGATAAACCGATAATTTTATTAAATTTTACATCACAACTTTAATTATGTTGATTAAGTCCCGATAATTTTTCATCTAAAAAAATGAGCAAGTCATCCTATTTTTTTCAAACTACAAATATAATACTAGTAGCACAAAGAGTTGAGATCACGCTGCAATTATTATTTGACTAAAAAAGCATAGTCATTCCGATTATAAATTGACCATATTCTCGATGAAATTTATACTCAGTTATAATAAAAATTTGATTGACATTTTAATATCAAAATGTATCTTTTTAATTTTTCTATAATGTAATATAAAATATGTAAAGGGGACCAGGCCTTGGATATTAGTAAATCTATATTACATCTGCAGTCGAGATTCTCTCCTTTGTATTTTATTAGCAATATATAAAAAATAACTGGGTCTACATGCTTGATTTCTTCTTTTCTTTTTTGATTATTTCTGATTCTTTTTCATTCTAACTAAAAAAATCATAATATTTAAAGAGACATGAAATGAGCAGGTAGACTAACCAACAATGAACCAGATTTGATTTATCAAATCAAATACTAATCTTTTCTCTTCATAGAAACAAACGACTCTATTCATGAGCTGCGTATCCTTCAACTTTTATATATGATGATGAATGATGATAATGATATTAATATATCAATAATATTTCTTTCCAAATTTGGTAGCTGCAAGTGCAAGTACAATTCAAGCTTAGTGGTAGAGATTTAGAAAATACAAAAAGAGTATTTGATTCTTAATTAAATATATCAATTATTGTATGCTAAATGGAAAGTGATTCTTTTAAATGCACTAACTATAAGAGACATGAGGTCACTTGTTTATGCTGCAGTATCTTTTTTTGCATGAGATAATGTAATTTGATAACGTCCTTTTTTTCAATTATAAAATGAAGACAAACATTAAAGTTAAGAGAAAAAAACTCCCATGAAAATGTACACAATATGTGGTTTTACAAATAACTAATAATATTTTTTATTAATTAAAAACTAAAAATAATTTTTTTCTCTCCAATTTAAATTCAATGACAACCATCCTATAAATCTAATTAAAAATAAATTAAATTTGAAAAAAATTTAATTTTTTTGAATATATTTTCGTGCAAGTATTTCTAAATTAAAATATTCTTAAATGCGTATAAGGTATAATATGTGAAACATATGATTATATATGAGTTGAAATATGTGACATTCTATTTATTTATTTTTAAGAAGTGACATTTTAGCCATTATTAAATTAACAAAATTGATTCAACTTAGGTGATTCGATAAAATACAAGTTTGAATATTTTATCAAAATAATAGTTTATTTAAATTTATTTATCTTTGATTAATCTTTAAATTATTAAAATATTTTTTATTAAAAATCGTATTGATAAATGAGAAATAATAATCTTAGGCTATTTATTGAACTTATAATTTTTAAAGCATTGATGCTTTATGTAATCCGGCTTCTCGTCGCTTTTCTGGATAATGGCCTCTAGAGAGGCTTCAGTCTTCAGATGCCTACGGGAGGCAGTAAAGGTGCTGGTGAACTGAGTTTTCAGGTCCCTCTAGGAGTGGATAGACCCCGGAGGGGTAAGCTCTTGTACCAGTCCATGGCTGTTTTTCTTAGTATGGTGGGGGAGTAGCCTGCACTTGATGGGACCCCCGACGTTGAGGTAGTGAAGCATTGCTTTAAAACCGTCGATGGGGTCGTCGACTCCATCGTAGTTGGTCAGTTGGGGAGGTTTTTCCATGCACCTAGGGATGAGAACCTCCATGATCCTGGCAGATAAGCAACCGCAGGGGTCTTCTTCGTCGCTACGCTCCGGGGAGCGGAATGGGGAGCGATGGTGGCGACGATGCTTCCGGGGAGGATCCTATGGTCGAGGGTTTCTGCCTCCGTGAATCTTGTTCCTCTTCGGTTCCTCCGTTCGATGATCTTTGCGGGGGAGGTGAGAGGGCTCGCTTCTTGACGGGCTGTTCAAGTTGGTTTCTCCCGGGGACAGGTCCCGGGCCTTTATGTCGACGGGTAGGGCTAGGAGATTCCTCTGTTCTGGTCCTCCGCGGGGGAGTCTGAGAGCGGTTCCTGGTCGGGGAAGGAGACCACGAATATGGTCTTCGGTGTCTCCTTGGTGAGCGGCGGGATCCTTCCAGCATGTTGAGTCGCTCTCCCTAGGTAAACATCATGAGGTTTGTCTGGTTGATGGTCGGAAGAGGGCGACGACGGTAGGATCCGTGTTAGCGGGCGGTTGAATTTCTTGAAAAACAGCGGGATCGGGGATGTGTTGATGGTGCGTGTTGCCCCGGTGTCCGTCGCCCCGGTGAGAGCCTGTCGAAGAAGAGGCTGTGCGTCCGTCCCTAGGGTCAGACTTGGGGATGTTGTTGTTGACGTTGGCCAGATCGACGTAGAGAGTGTTCTCGTTAGTGTTACCAGTTGGGTCGGCCATGACGACAGAGAAGAGTGTTTTGGTCCTTAGAATGAAAAAGATGGAGAAACAAGAATTCCCACAGACTGCTACACTGATCGTACCCGATCAGAAGGATCGTTGATGACCTAGTTGTTGCGGTTGGAGAGAGATGAGGGGTACCTGCAAGACACTCTGATGCCAAAGTAAGGAAGGGCAAGAGGAGAGAGCAAGTAAAGAGTGAATAGAGAATATAATAGAATATCTGACCCTCTCGAATGAAAGGGTATTTATAACCCACAGTGCTGGGCCAAGGTCCAATTAATGGGCTGTTTAATCAGACCCACTAAGGGACTGCCAGGGCTACGTGTGTAAGGAGTCCAATATATGTGCTCCTCCCTGGTTTGCCGCTCCGAGATGCAAGGGAGGTTGACCCGTTATTCTCGGAGGGCATGGCGACGGTTTAAGTAACTATTGACCACGTGGCCCTAACACGCACGTGAGAACTTCCCTAACGGTTATGGATAAATGGACCTTCGATTCCTTTTGTTCATTAGATTAGGCCTTAATAGCAGTGGTTAGGTGCTGACCCAGTCCAGAACAATATCCTTCTGATTGAATAAGTTTCGGAGAACATGATTGATAAAGAAATTTCACATGCACCAAAGACAGAAAATAGAAGAATCATTACACAAATTAGAAATGCTAGTAAGCTATATAACACGCAATCTAAAGGTGTCATGGATCATATTCTTCAATGAACTTCAAGAAAGCATTCATTCAACACAAAAGTGAATTCTTATATTTATTAACTTCGGAGTTGCTTTCAACCTTGAGTTTTTTGACAAAAAAATTGGATCAATTGATTTTTATCTTTTTAGATGTTTGTTTTCTATGTTATTGGCTTATTGTTTTGTTTTGTTTTTTTCTTCTTTTCTCTTGCATGGGTAAGGTCTAGCCTCTCCACTACTTTGTATTTGTTTTACTTTTTAATACAAATTTATTAAAATAATATATTTTAATCAAAGTATGATGCACCAAAACTTCTAGAAAATCGATTTTTTTTTGAGGTTTGATTGTTTCAAAAAATAATAATTTTAAAGAGAATAAGTTTTGAATCTAACATGTTTTGAGATTATTATATTTTTGAGGGATATGGAGGCAAAATGGAGTGTATGAAATCATATTTCCAAAAAAATATATAGATATTGGCCTGTGTGCTTATTCCATTTATTTCTATGGACGCTCTTCTTGAAAATATATTACTTGGACAAAAAAATTAAAATTTTATTGCTGTTAACTTATTATTTATATTTCATTTTCTACTTTAAAAAATGTCGTTTAAAAAATTCAAAATAATCTATAATTACGTAAAGAAAAAATTTCGTAAAATTTATTTTGTACTTCTGTATTTATCTTCATACATTTATATTTTATAAAAAATATCAATGTTGTTCTTGAATATTTTTAAATAATTTATTATTTTATTTTTTAATATATTTTTTATAATTTTTATTTTGTATATTGGAAGACTTTGCAAAAGTGTTTCAAAAGTTAAATTTTTAAATGATTTTTATTGTGTTTCGGAAGACTTTTCAAAAGTATTTTAGAAGTCATTTTTAATATTTTTTTTTTGTGTACCGGAAGACTTTTCAAAAATGTTTTAAAAATCATTTATTTACTTTTATTGTGTACTTGAAAATCCAAGAAGTTAATTTTTTTATAAATAATTTTTATTTTGTATTTTGGAAGACATTTCAAAAGTGTTCTAGATGTCAATTTTTTACATCATTTTTATTGTGTTTCGGAAGACTTTTCAAAAGTCTTTTGGAAGTCAATTTTTACATCATTTTTTATTTTGTATTCCTGAAGACTTTTCAAAAGTGTTCCCGAAATAATTTGTTAACATTTACTTTGTGCTTTAGAAGACTTTTCAAAAGTGTTTGTCATTTTTTACATCATTATTATTGTGTTTTGGAAGACTTTTTAAAAATGTTCCAGAATTTATTTATTTTTTACATTTTTTAACTTTTATTGTGTATACCAAAAGACTTTGCAAAAGAATTCCGGTAATCACATTTTCAACTTTTAATTAAATTTTATATATGGGTATTTTCGTCAAAAATATTATAATGTATAGGTAGGGGAATAAATATTGGGGTACGGGTAAAATTTTCACATTTTATGCCAACAAATAGATTGATTCACTTATATTATTGGAGAATTTTTCTTTTCACTCTCCAAATTATACCTGTCACCCTTCAAGGATATGGATTTTACTATTATATCCTTGTAAAAAATTACTAAACTTTCAAAAGATTTGATTTTTAGTGAAAATTTTCGGTAAAATTTTTTGAAATATTCAGTCAAATATCAAAAATTTTGAATTTCATATCAGAAATTTTAATATATTTTAAAATTTTTTAAAAAATTACATTTTAAAAAATAAACTGAAAATTTGGGGTGTATCAAAAATTTTAAAATAAATATAAAAAATGTATGAAATTTTCGGTAAAATACATATTATTTTTGAAAAAAATTTCTTTTCTAAATATAAAAAATTTTATTGAATTTGAAATTTCTAATACATACCGAAAATTTCAAATTTTTAATACATATTAGAAATTATAAATTTTCAGTATTTAAAAAAATTTAAAAATCTACCAAAAATTTCGTGGGGTACCAAAAGTTTGATAAAATGTATCAAAAACTTTGTTAAAAATACCGTAAATTTTTTTTAAAATAAACTTTTTTAGAAGATGACAGAATATATTATAAGGGGTGGCAAGAAAAATTATCATGTTATTTGGGTCAGATAGGAATTGCATGAAATGGACTACTTTTCATGATGGACATATGCAAAAATAAAGGAACTACTAATTCTACCCAAAGAATTGAGAATGCAAATATATATTAAAGAATGGTAATGGTTTTTTTTTTTCCTTTTAAATTTGTTTTAAAGGAAGAATAAGTTAGATGAAACTAGATTATATATGAATATATTTGAAGTGTTCAAAAATTTTAAAATTTGAGTTTTATTTTTATTTATCATGGATTTATTTTAAAATTTGATCTAACATTTTTAAAAATATATTTTGGCTCGATAATTAGCTTAAAACCTATTTGATATTAACTTATGTGAATTAGTAATATAATATTTCTAAAAACTTTACAAACCTTAAAGATTATGTTTTATTTTGATCTTTTAAATAAAGTCTTTAACTCTACATTTTAATTAAATTCTATTTCACAATCATATATTTAAATATTAGTTTAATGAATATATACTATTGATAATGTAAAATAATTTTATATTATCGTGAAATAATAAATGATAAATTAATAATATACTATGACACGATAGAAGATATTCATTGGTTAAAAACTGTACGTTCTATTTTCTCTTTAAATTCATCAAAATCGATGAAGGCTATAATATTTTAATTCATTAAAGATGCTAGCAAATTAAAAAAAGTAACACAATACAAAATCTAAAATTATGAAAAATGAAATATTCATTTTAATAAAATTATTGTGATATGAAAAAAATTTGAACTTTGGGCTATAAGCTTCTTTTTTTTTTTCTTTCTTTTTCATCTTGTTGTTTTTCTGTATAGGTTTGGGGTTGGTCAAATTTTTGTTAATATTTATATTATTTTTAATGCATGATCAGATGAAGATTATGGGAGAATTCTTACTTCTCTAGTTAATATTAAGGTATTTTTAATTCATACTATGTACTTTTTATGTACCACGTAAAATTTTAAAAATGTCTTTTAAAATTAGAAGTGTATTTACAGTAAGCATCATGTCATATGTGAATTATATAGGAAGGGTTTGGTGTTAACCGTAAGTATACTTCTGATTCTAAACCGTAAGTATACTTCCGGTTTCAAAAGTAACTATATGGCGCACTGCCTCTTCCCCTCCTATTACAACACCATTTTTCAAACACTCTCGAACTCTATCAAACTCTCTCTAACCCTTATTACAATTTTTATCAAAAAATCATCTAAAACTATCAAGCATTGGTTAAACATAACATTCTAATATAATCAATCAAGCAAAATCAACACCAATCAATCAATTAAGTTGTTTTTCTAATTTTTAGAGTTTATGTAATTTCTACTCAAATTAGTGAAATAGGGTTCAAAATGTGATGTTGTAGCTAGATATTATCTTTAGGTGTCATTAGAAAACTATTTTCAGACTTTATTTGAGCATATTAGGGTGATAGTTACGCCATTTTCGTGTTTCTGCTACCGCAGTAGAAACCGGAAATGTAATTTCGATTTTGGGTAAAAACAAAATCGGAGGTATAGTTCCAGTTTTTGCTTATGTATCTTTTAAGACTTGTTTTTCACACTGGACCTTATGCTAACATTTTTTATACTTCTACAGGAGTTATGGATGAGGGACAATCATGATAGAGGCACGGAAGGGTTGCACAACATGCTTATGTGCAGATAGAAAGAAGTCAGGCTACCCAGCCTTCTCCAGCCTCTGCCACACCAGTATCAGATGCACCACATAGAGCTTCACCCTCCAGTGTGTTTGTAACACCCCAATTCTACCCAAAGTTTAATATGCAAAAATCAGAGTAATTTTAAATTTTCATAAATTAAATACTGAGGCGTTACACCATCAAAAACAACTCACTTTAAAACAGTATACTTTAAGGTATAAATTTCGGATACATAGCATCGCAGGAAAACATAAATTGATTCATAGAAATCAAAACATCTCCTTTATTAAACTTCCTCATCAAAATCATGTTTTTATAAATTATGGTTCTTATTCACAAAGGGAATAATAATAAAACAACAACAACAAAACGACATAAATAATTCCCCCCGAGTGCTACGTATCAGAGCGACACCGACTCGACTAACAGCAGCTATAGACTCCGTCTTCAAAACCTGCACGTTACCAATATATAGGTAACGGCGAAACAAGTAAAGGGTGAGATACTCCAAAACATATAATTAAGGCATGATAAAATATATATACATATATAGTTTCGGAATTATAAAGGGTATGGATTAATAAGTGTAATTCCACACATAATCATAATTCACTTACTTAACTCGCCATCCTAATGTGTATAATCTACACTATATCCCCATAACCTCATCGGCATAAAACGTCGCAACAACACATAACCCTCCGTCACCACGAAATCGTCACGAGCTAATACATCGCTAATTAACACGGTAGTCTTAAACAACAACATCAACCAACAACATTAAATAATGCTAGTAATATAAGCAACATAACAAATAATCACAAATTGGCTAAAAGCATCATCTTCGCTTTTGGCATAAAGCCTAATCTTCGCTTTTGGCATAAAGCCTCATCTTCTCTTTTGGCATAAAGCCTCATCTTCGCTTTTGGCATAAAGCCCATCATCACAACATCATCACATCATATATCATCGCAATTCAATATCATCCATCAATCAACAAAACCCAACGCCAAACAACTCAAACATAAACATAACCGACTCCATGAGACACGACTATGTTATGCACGTGGTACCCATCGCTTTGTCCGTAATTAGGGACACTTGGCATAAAGCCGATCTTCGCTCGGCATAAAAGCCATCATCGCTTGGCATAAAAGCCCTCTTCGCTTATGCAATGTATGTGACTCGACAATAAAACAACACAACACAACAACATCATCTTCGCTCATCCAAATTGGCATAAAGCCCACATCGCCATAATTTATCCAAAACAAGATAAATATATCATCGCATCCTAATTGCATTATGCAAACATCATCAATAAATTCATCAAAAGTCATGCATTCACAAATCGGAAGCATTTATTAACAACATCAATTTAATCATCACATTGCAAATCAACAGTATTCATTAATAAATACACCGTCGCAAAACTTATGTTTATTAACGTCACATCGTTATCAATTAATTCACTAAATTCCGGAAACGGGAAAATAGTCAAACACCTATAATCGTCACGAAAGTCATTCCTAACAACCGTATTAATCATAATCATCGACGTCGAAATCGGATTGTCCATACGTACCTTAAATCTACTAAAACACCGTCCGATTCAATTTTACCGTAAATTAGCCTATTTCGGGTCGTTCCGTAAAAACTCACCATTTAGAAAAAACTAACTTCACCACTACGTTCTACACGTCAAACTTAGCTAGCACGTCAATTTTCATCGAATTCGGAGCAACTTGCTCCGTCGCCGAATTTACCGAAATCAGAAAATTGGGACATAATCGGGTTCTAAATTTAATCGGCTAACTCGTATCCTAGTTATATTTTATTAATATTAATTAGTAGTATTAATAACTATGGAAATTGGAATTAACAGAAGCCAATTTGAGAATTATGCAGGAAACAATTTTTCATGACAGCAAAGGGGTTCCACTATATTTTCCATTCCCTGCGTTTGTTTTTCTTGGTTTACAGTTTCTCATTTTTTTTGAGATATGCTATTCTTACAATTTTTTTTTCTACACAGTATACATTACACCTTAAGTCTTAACAAAGGAAAATATCTTAGCACAAAAATTAAGAAAAGATAAACTAATAAAAAAAATTAAATGTATGGATGGTATGTACAGTTATACGGTGTAAGTGTAAAAAAATTTGTAAACTTATCATTTCTCTTTTTTTTTGTTCTCTATATATATATTTTTTTAATTTACTAATAAGCTTTTCCTTCCCTTTTTCCATTTCTATTTTCTTTTCTATTATCATTACAAACTATATCATCTTCCTAACAACAACACTCATATTTCCTACACCCATTTCAAACCTTCTAAACCCTTCAACAATTATCCAACACAACTCTATACTATCTATCAATTTTTTCCCAATCCAAACTATCACTAACAAACCCTAAGTATATGAGAAGGAAATCAAACACATTCAAACACTCAACATCAAAACCTCAACACCAATTTTCATCACAAATCTACAATATATGTATCAAAACCCTAACTATAGGAAGTGGAAGAATCAAACCCCTCACCAAATAGAAGCTTTGGTTGATCTTGATGATTCTACAAACCCAACTTCAAGCTCCTCTCTTGCTCCTCTTCATCTTCTTCTCAAAACCCTCACTTTCTCTCCCAAGTTTCTATTCTTGGCTTTGTTTTTCAAATGGGAAGAATGAGGAAAATTTGATTTTATAACTATGTTTCCTTACTAGCCCTCAAGTTCCATGTTTGGTGTTGGCATTTAGAATGGAAGGAAAACAAGGGAAGTATTTTTATGGATGGAAAGAAAATGAGGAAATTGGTTTTATAATAACCTTACAAATAAACTAAGGTGTAAACTCAAATCCTTCCCAATTAATCCTCACACTCCTAATTAATTAATATAATTAATATAATTAATTCAATCAATTAAAATAATTCTAGGGAATTAAATATCGGATCCGAATAATATTTTACCGGACCGAACGGAACGTCGCCAGATAAATTAATAGATATATTAATTACTATAATTATTTTCGTCGCCAAAACAATCGTCAAATGGTAATTCAAAATATTAATATAATATAATATTAAATAAAACAGGTGTTACAACTCTCCCCCACTTAATAACTTTTCGCCCTCGAAATTTTGACCAAAATGGACAAAACAGGACATGCCTAAGCATTCGTCCACCAAATCCTCGCGTCAATTAAACAACATACTAAATACACCAAACACAAGGGTATCTCCCCAACCACAACGTCTAGACAAGAACAACTATGCCGAGATGCAAAGCCCATACAATGCACTCGACAACCAACTAACTCCCAACAACTAAACAAGCCGTAAACACACCGGTTCACTCGAGAACTAAACAAACAAGATCGATACTATCCTAACGTCTCAACCATAGACTTAGTCCCACACTCGAACCGACGCCTCAGAAACGAGTCACCAAAGATAGGAACCTAAAGTCCTACGACGCAACACCGACACCATCACTAAAACGAAAACAACAAAATGGTTATATAAACCAAAACTGAAACAATCAGAAAAGGATAGAGTCACGCGTGCTACACAACCACGAAACATATGCCTTCACTCACGCGTAAGCATTAATTCAAGAATTACACTTGCAGTTACCGCTCTCATTCCAGCCAATCACAAGGTCACATCATCCTTGTAGATTACCAACGTACCACCCTTGAACAATAATAAGTTACCCAAACATAACTGAACTGCGATACACTACTCATCCTAGGGCTTATACTGACGACTTGCGACTATAACTCACTAGTTCAAATCCAACAACCTCGCTTATTCGCTAAACAATTCAATGCGCGATATTCTAAACCATGCACCTTCACTTTGATGCAGAAGATAACAAACGTAAAACAACTTTGTTAGTTCCTTAACTTCACAATTACTCAAAATGGATAGTTCAAAGCGTATACCCATCAAGACACCTCGCAACATCAACTTCGTCAACTCGAAGAATCACTCTTTCATTCTCGATTGATCAACGTCCATTGGTCCTCTAAAATACGTGACATAGTTTGACTTCTTCCAATACTGTCCAAATACTTCACTTGTGAAACTTCGACGTATATACTGGACGTCAACGAAGTCTCCTCTTATATCAATTCCCAAATTATGTAATAAGTAATCACCATTCTCGCATCGTCGCAACGATCAATACCCAGTTTCTTACTCGAACACCTCTCATCACTTTCAATCTTCCAAAGTGGTAATCCAAACCAAAACACTCTCTCAAGAACTCAACCCATCAACGTCGTCTCATACTACTGAAATTACGAAATAAGTTGAACTTAGAACCACAACATAAACTTTACGGAATCCAACACGAACACCGTCGCGACCGACTTCAGTCACAGATAGAACATTTTCCTTTCTAAAACATCAATCATCTTAAGGTACCTGTGGTTACCAACCCATCACAAAATTCCTTACCCTCAAGACTTATCTTAGTCACTTACTTAAAGCACTCACGTCCAACAGTTCAAAATTCTCTCTTTAGAATACTCGACATGCACTGGTCTAACTTTACTATTGATAACACAACACTCGGATGCTTGCCACAACTTCTTAACTTGATGTGAACTAAGTAATATCCATGAACACGAACTAATTCTTATAGCTACCCATGAGAGTACTGTCTGATCATTCCAAAATCATACCTGACGCATTAGCCACACTAATGACATCGACAAACACTCGCCATGACCAAACACTATCCCAAAAGCATTGTCTAAACATCTTCAGCTCTCACACTTACTCGTAGACAGCCAGACTTCACATCGATCTCACTAAACGCAAAAATTCCAAGTGACTGATTCATCCAAATATCCATCCTCAAAAGTAGGCACTTGTCCTTAACATTCACTTCCTTACTTGCCTACAAACGACACACCAATTCGGGTAACTTTGGCTCTTCTCGAACAACACAACGGTAGCACTCCATGGTGATTCGTTCGAATAAACAACTCTGCTCAACCAATCCTCAAGTTGACTCTTCAACTCTTACTCCGAAATAAACATCTCTAAAGGATAGTTCGAATCACAACTAGATCCAGAAACTAAATCCATCAAAACTCCACTTCGCACTATTGCGGTAATTCACTTACATCTTCACAATAAGCTTCGGAAGAATCACAACAAGAAGCTCACTTGCCAAAATCTTGCTTCTCTTAAAAATCCAAATTCACTCACAACTCAAGTAACCATGCACTACCTTGCGCCAACACATCTGCTTCATACACTATTAAGCTGGAAAGACAAGTCTATCCCAACCAACACAATTCCCGACTACTATCAACAAGAGATTAAGGATGATCAGTCCCTCAATTTGTCAATAGACAATCGACAATCATGATGGTGACATAAACCATCTCTACCAACTACAACAGCGTCTTCAAACTTACACTTCAAGTTACCGAAGCGTAACACTGCTTGAGACTCCATCCTAAGCCACAAGTGCCACCAAGAAGTAAAACTTCTCCCCCACTTATTCAAACTCATCTCTGCAGACAAACAATTTGAAACAAACAGGTACCGACAGTGTTTCTAACACATGTCGCATACAACAGGGTTAAACACACTAATAACTTGGTCGACAGACTGACCTGCTCTGATACCACTATTGTAACACCCCAATTCTACCCAAAGTTTAATATGCAAAAATCAGAGTAATTTTAAATTTTCATAAATTAAATACTGAGGCGTTACACCATCAAAAACAACTCACTTTAAAACAGTATACTTTAAGGTATAAATTTCGGATACATAGCATCGCAGGAAAACATAAATTGATTCATAGAAATCAAAACATCTCCTTTATTAAACTTCCTCAATAAATCAGGTTTTCATAAGTGTAATTCTTATACATAAAGGATTAACACCAAAAGAACAACAACAAGACAACATAAATATTTTCCCCCGAGTGCTACGTATCAGAGCGACACCGACTCGACTAACAGCAGCTATAGACTCCGTCTTCAAAACCTGCACGTTACCAATATATAGGTAACGGCGAAACAAGTAAAGGGTGAGATACTCCAAAACATATAATTAAAGGCATGATAAAATATATATATATATATATAGTGTCTGAATTATAAAGGGTATAGATTAATAATTGTAATTCCAACACATAATCAAAACTCACTTACTTTACTCGTCATCCTAATGTGTATAATCTACACCTTAACACCATAGCCTCATCGGCATAGAACGTCGCAACAACACATAACCCTCCGTCACCACGAAATCGTCACGAGCTAATACATCGCTAATTAACACGGTAGTCTTAAACAACAACATCAACCAACAACATTAAATAATGCTAGTAATATAAGCAACATAACAAATAATCACAAATTGGCTAAAAGCATCATCTTCGCTTTTGGCATAAAGCCTCATCTTCGCTTTTGGCATAAAGCCTCATCTTCTCTTTTGGCATAAAGCCTCATCTTCGCTTTTGGCATAAAGCCCATCATCACAACATCATCACATCATATATCAATTCAATACCATCCATCAATCAACAAAACCCAGCCAAACAACTCAAACATAAACATAACCGACTCCATGAGACACGACTATGTTATGCATGTGGTACCCATCGCTTTGTCCGTAATTAGGGACACTTGGCATAAAGCCGATCTTCGCTCGGCATAAAAGCCATCATCGCTTGGCATAAAAGCCCTCTTCGCTTATGCAATGTATGTGACTCGACAATAAAACAACACAACACAACAACATCATCTTCGCTCATCCAAATTGGCATAAAGCCCACATCGCCATAATTTATCCAAAACAAGATAAATATATCATCGCATCCTAATTGCATTATGCAAACATCATCAATAAATTCATCAAAAGTCATGCATTCACAAATCGGAAGCATTTATTAACAACATCAATTTAATCATCACATTGCAAATCAACAGTATTCATTAATAAATACACCGTCGCAAAACTTATGTTTATTAACGTCACATCGTTATCAATTAATTCACTAAATTCCGGAAACGGTAAAATAGTCAAACACCTATAATCGTCACGAAAGTCATTCCTAACAACCGTATTAATCATAATCATCAACGTCGAAATCGGATTGTCCATACGTACCTTAAATCTACTAAAACACCGTCCGATTCAATTTTACCGTAAATTAGCCTATTTCGGTCGTTCGTAAAACTCACCATTTAGAAAAACTAACTTCACCACTACGTTCTACGTCAAACTTAGCTAACGTCAATTTTCATCGAATTGAGCAACTTGCTCCGTCGCGAAATTACGAAATCGAAAATTGGGACATAATCGGGTTCTAAATTTAATCGGCTAACTCGTATCCTAGTTATATTTTATTAATATTAATTAGTAGTATTAATAACTATGGAAATTGGAATTAATGAAGCCAATTTGAGAATTATGGGAAACAATTTTTCATGACAAAGGGGTTCCACTATATTTTCCATTCCTGCGTTTGTTTTCTTGGTTTCTGATTTCTCAATTTTTTTGAGATATGCTATTCTTACAATTTTTTTTCTACACAGTATACATTACACCTTAAGTCTTAACAAAGGAAAATATCTTAGCACAAAAATTAAGAAAAGATAAACTAATAAAAAAAATTAAATGTATGGATGGTATGTACAGTTATACGGTGTAAGTGTAAAAAAATTTGTAAACTTATCATTTCTCTTTTTTTTTGTTCTCTATATATATATTTTTTTAATTTACTAATAAGCTTTTCCTTCCCTTTTTCCATTTCTATTTTCTTTTCTATTATCATTACAAACTATATCATCCTCCTAACAACAACACTCATATTTCCTACACCCATTTCAAACCTTCTAAACCCTTCAACAATTATCCAACACAACTCTATACTATCTATCAATTTTTTCCCAATCCAAACTATCACTAACAAACCCTAAGTATATGAGAAGAAAATCAAACACATTCAAAACTCAACATCAAAACCTCAACACCAATTTTCATCACAAATCTACAATATATGTATCAAAACCCTAACTATAGGAAGTGGAAGAATCAAACCCCTCACCAAATAGAAGCTTTGGTTGATCTTGATGATTCTACAAACCCAACTTCAAGCTCCTCTCTTGCTCCTCTTCATCTTCTTCTCAAAACCCTCACTTTCTCTCCCAAGTTTCTATTCTTGGCTTTGTTTTTCAAATGGGAAGAATGAGGAAAATTTGATTTTATAACTATGTTTCCTTACTAGCCCTCAAGTTCCATGTTTGGTGTTGGCATTTAGAATGGAAGGAAAACAAGGGAAGTATTTTTATGGATGGAAAGAAAATGAGGAAATTGGTTTTATAATAACCTTACAAATAAACTAAGGTGTAAACTCAAATCCTTCCCAATTAATCCTCACACTCCTAATTAATTAATATAATTAATATAATTAATTCAATCAATTAAAATAATTCTAGGGAATTAAATATCGGATCCGAATAATATTTTACCGGACCGAACGGAACGTCGCCAGATAAATTAATAGATATATTAATTACTATAATTATTTTCGTCGCCAAAACAATCGTCAAATGGTAATTCAAAATATTAATATAATATAATATTAAATAAAACAGGTGTTACAGTGTTCGCTTCTACTCCTTCGACGTCGATATTGACATCCTGCAACAGGCAGGACTCACCACCCCTGGAGACACCCGAGGCATCATCACAGCCTCAGTCTCAAACTCCACATGAAGATGTGTCTCAGTCATTCCAAACAATAGAGGTGAGACCCGAGGCCGCACCAACTACACCTGAGGTTACACCAGCTTAGCCTGCAACTCCGACACCTCAAGCTTTTGGAGAAGGACCGTGTAATTTATCACTTCTGCCTCTTTATCCCAACCATGTTGCTAGATACATCTGGGATGAACATGTATGAATTTTGCATTTTTATTTCTATTATGAATTTTATTGAGAATTTTATTGTGAATTTTATTATGAGTTTTGACTTGAATATTATTATGTTATGCAAGAATGTGCATCGCTCAAGGTCCTTAGCCATGTACGGAAGATCAGTAAACTCGTGCCCCCTCTTGAGCCATGGTTTGACGAGATTATATGATTTACACGATTGAAAGATTTGGCCCTTTGTGGATACATCATGGTCAACTGGGTTTAATCAACGCTTTTATTAAGAGGTGGCACTATAAGACGTCATCCTTTTATCTACCACATGGTGAGATGATGATCACACTCGACGGCATCGTGTGTCTCCTTCTTATGCCGATCAGAGGCACACTCTTGGATCATGATAGGATCGGGAAAGAGGAGGCGTTGAATTTGTTGGTTCAGAGGCTGTGAGTTACCCCTGATAGTGCCCTGGGAGAGATTGATAAGACCCGTGGTTGCCACGTTAGATATAGTTATTTGGAAATGGTGTTCGCGAATGAGATTAGACGTGCACAAGCGGTTGTTGGTGATGCTCAGCAAGTTACCATTCACTCGGGGTATGCCATGAGAGCATACCGCTTGCATCATGTTGGCACACAGATATTTGTTGACACCAGTGCCACTTATACCGACATCATGTACCTAAGGTACTTTGAATATTTTGAGACGATCAACCAGTGGAACTGGGGGGCTGCCTGCTTGTTTTACTTGTATACCAAGTTGGATGAAGACATTAAGTGGGATATGAAGTAGATGACCGCTAGCATGTCACTCATGACGGTATAAACTTTTTGTCTTTGTGGCCTTTGTTAATTATTTATATTCTGGAATTAACTATTTATTTTTGTTATTTCAAGGACGGATCCTGTATCACATCCCCATCATCTCGGGTTGTTCGTATATTCCGAGTTATACTGAAGATAAACCTCGTGCCTGCGCATATGACCCGCTCTTAGGAAACAAGGCAATAGAGTCGTTCGAGTTTACATTGATCGACTGGTGCATGATCACATCTACTTTATTTCATACGTCAACTACCATGACACGATACTGTTTGACGAGGTTACACTATTTACAGATTAGGTGGCTTGCGGGATTCGCAAGACTTCTGCTTATATGCCTGAGCGGGTGATGCGTCAGTTCAGGTTTACCCAGACCATCCCCTAGAATCTTGTTGTATGTGCTTCTCTAACTATGAGACGGAGGGATATTGATGATTTGTTTGATGATTTTGAGAATCATCTTGTTCCTAATGAGGCCATGAGTACCATGGCAACATACGACTATAGTTATGAGTGATAAGTGCCAAAATATAGTTATTTTGTATATACGTTTTGTGACACTTATTCGTTCTTGTTTGTTAATAATCGTTGAATAACCTCACTTTTAGTGTATAATCAAGTTTTAGTGTATTTATGTATCATTTGATAGTTTTTCATATCTTTTGTAGGTATTCATTCATAATTAGAGTATTGAGTGATAAAGTGTCAAAGACACGACTTCAAACGCATGATTTTGAGCAATAAAAGAGAACACATAAAGCAAAGAATGAGTTTTTAAAATATTTCAAATCATTAATTTGATTGATATTTATACATGGTTAGATAGAGCATTGAATAAGATTTCCAACGCTTCAAACCGAGCGTAATTCCGAGTTACGGTTCTCAAGTTATGACAAAATAAGATGCTGATTTTTTTTGGAACAACACAGACCGCGCTGAGCGTCAAAAGACCAGGCTAAGAGCGCCCTGCGATTTCAAAAATATTTAAAACGGGCTAAAAACACGTTTTTAGGTTATACGTTGGGTATTTTTGAGTCACAACACCATTAACATCATTTTTTTGATAGATTTTCTTAGAAAACAACATTGGAGCTTGCATTTGGATGATCTGGAGTCGAATCCCTCGTCGATTGCTGTTGACAAACTAAGAAATGTTTGGTTCCTCTTCTTCTCTTCTCTTTGTAATCTCTTTTGTTGGGTTTTGTATGTATATCTATTCTTACTCATGTATATTTGTCACCTTTGGCGTTGTATAAAGTATGTTTTATGAATCTGTGTTGGTGATTGTCTTAGGTTTTTACTCTATGTTAGGGATTTGAGCTTTGCTAGAGATAGATTGCTTAGATTATTTCCTAGGATGATTATCTGTTAGTTTCTGAATGCTAGAAATGGGTTTAGAGCTAACATTCACTATAGAGTATTTGATCTTAATGCCTCTGCGTTGGTGAAGTTTGCCAGAGATGGGTATGGAGGTGACACAGTTGACTTCTGGTTGTTGAGGTAGGAAAAACATGGCTATCGAGGTGATTCAGGAGGATTCTCAATTTGGGTTGGAAATAGCTTAGATTGTGAGAGATATGTGATGACACGGACGAGTGTCGTAGGCCGAGTATAACATGGGTGGTAGATTTAAGTCTGTGACGGGTAGTTTACATTCGTTCTAGATAAGCTGTCTATCCTTTATACTTTTTGTTCATTTACTTTCTGTCTTTTATTTTCATTTCTTTTATTCCCAAACTCATTAACGATAGAATTGTCGAACGACGAATCAATAACCAATCTCTGTGGACACGATACGATATAACCTAACCGGTATATATCACCCGGTAAAAATAAATACCAAACTCTTTGCTTGTCGCTTTACCGCTTCAACAAAATGGCGCCGTTGTCGGGGATTGGTTTTATTATTTCTGTATTGCGATAATTCCGTTGTTTTTGAGTTTTGTAATTATTGTATATGTTGTATAGGCTTTGTATATGAACTTGTACATTGTTACTTGTATATGTTTTGTTTACTTTCCATTGTACATATGTGTGTTTTCCTTGTTTTCAAGTATTATTGTGAAATGTCTCGTATTCGTAACGTTTGTTGTGTGGTTGTTAGGACACTTTTTTTAGGTTTGCGCGGTGTGGCAATACCATGGCATGATGAGAGGAGGTTACTAGTGCTCACACAATAAAGGCATCGAGCTTACGACGTAAAACAAGCATGTTTGTTTATGTGTGTGATGACTTGTGTTTTAACAAGTTGAAATAGGACTTGTTCTTAATTTCAAATCTTTACTTTTCAACTTGTTAATTCGTTTTCACCACGTTTTCGTATTGCTATTTGTATTTGTATTTGTATTTGTTTTGTTTTGTTAAATTATGTTATCCACAAGCTCGTCGTGTTTAGCTTGAGGAGTTTTGTTGGATGTAAATGTTGTAAATTTTATTTTTCTAATTCTTTTACTATTGTTTGGACTCGAATTTTGGTCTGTTAGCTTGAGGTTGCATTTTGTGATTTTCCGAGTTTGATCGTTTCAACTCGCAAATGTATGGTAGTGATAGTTTTCAATGTTGGTACACGCCAGGTACTCGTTTATCGCTTTCTATAGCATAACATGTTTAGGAAATTTATCATTTGTATAATTACCATGCCATTCATTCTTTTTGCATTACTTGATCATGAATTGAATCACTTTAGTTCCTCTTTTTACCCATAAATGTGAGGAAGCTTTCCATTGTTTACATATTTTTGAGGCCACAATTCTTGTTTTAACTGGATTTTATTATGCTTAATCTTTTATTTTGTGTTGATTGTATGATTGCATGAAAATGATAAAGGCATTTTGTTTGATTTAGAGCATAACTACCATGGCCGAATATTCAATTCACATTGTGAGTGTGTGAACTTTTGTTAACCTCTTTGAACTTTTATCAATATCCATATTTATTTGAACTTGATGCTTGTCTATGAGTGTCAATTTACTTTTTTGTATGGATGTTGATTTCTTTGTTTCTTGAACCCTCAACTATATGTTGTTGGAAGGATTTTTACCTTGCCTTAAAAAGTAGAGAGTACTCACACATTAATGTTGGTTGAATTCAAGTTGGGGAGAGAAATGTTTATATACTTATATTGTGGTTGGTATGAGGTTAAGAGAAAAGAAAAGAAAAAAAGTGAAAAAGAAAGAAAAAAGAGAAAAGCTTTGAAAAAGAAAACCAAAAAGAGTAGGAATAATGTTATTGTTAATAAGTGATGTGTGTTTGGTGTGAAATTTGTGATGAAGAATAAGTTTGATTGAAATTATATTGTTTGGAACTTTGTGAGTTGATCAATCTCTTAGGTTTAGGCAAGTTTTTGTTTCGATTAGCTTTAGGACTTATCACTTGTTTGTTAACCAATTCACATTAAAACCTCGAAAAGCCCTTGTGATTATTGCATTTGTATTTTCAATACGTTTTTGGTTGAATGCATAATTTAGTCTATTGTTTGCAAGATTGTGGAGGAGTGTTTTTTATCCCTCACCTTTGTGTGTTCTTCATCTACTGATGAATTTTTGCTAGGTGTGATTCATGACTGAGCTTGTTTTGTTTTTGAATTTTTTGCATGATTTTTGTACTTAGGATTTGTTTCGTTTATATGTTATTGTTGTAGTATAGTGGTAAATTTGTATTTGTTGTGTACATTTTTCGTTTGAACCATACATTTGTTTTCCGTTTTCAAAACTTGTTGATTCGTGATTATTTGATTATCATTCTTTGTTTCTTTGATTTATTTGACTTTGTTTGAGGACAAACAATGTGTCAATTTGGGGAGAGTTGATAAGTTCCAAAATGTAGTTATTTTGTACATACGTTTTGTGGCACTTATTCGTTCTTGTTTGTTAATAATCGTTGAATAACCTCACTTTTAGTGTATAATCAAGTTTTAGTGTATTTATGTATCATTTGATAGTTTTTCATATCTTTTGTAGGTATTCATTCATAATTAGAGTATTGAGTAATAAAGTGTCGAAGACACGGCTTCAAACGCATGATTTTGAGCAATAAAAGAGAATACATAAAGCAAAGAATGAGTTTTTAAAATATTTAAAATTATTAATTTGATTTATATTTATTCATGGTTAGATAGAGCATTGAATAAGCTTTCCAACGCTTTAAACCGGGTGCAATTCCGAGTTACGGTTCTCAAGTTATGGCAAAAATAAGATGCTGATTTTCTTCGGAACAACACAGACCGCGCTGAGCGTCAAAAGACCAGGCTAAGCGCGCCCTGCGCTTTCGGAACAGCACAGACCGTGCTGAGCGCAAAAAGACCAGGCTAAACACATATTTAGGTTATGGGTTGGGTATTTTTGAGTCCCAACACCATCAACATCATTTTTTTTTGGATAGATTTGCTTAGAAAACAACATTGGAGCTTGCATTTGGATGATCCGGAGTCGAATCCCTCGTCGATTGCTATTGGCAAACCAAGAAATGTTTGGTTCCTCTTCTTCTCTTCTCTTTGTAATCTCTTTTGTTGGGTTTTTTATGTATACCTATTCTTACTCATGTATATTTGTTGCCCTTGGCGTTGTATAAAGTTTGGTTTACGAATCTGTGTTGGTGATTGTCTTAGGTTTTTACTCTATGTTAGGAATTTGAGCTTTGCTAGAGATAGATTGCTTAGATTATTTCCTAGGATGATTATCTGTTAGTTTTTGAATGCTAGAAATGGGTTTAGAACTGACATTCACTATAGAGTATTTGATCTTAATGCCTCTGCGTTGGTAAAGTTTGCCAGAGATGGGTATGGAGGTGACACAGTTGACTTCTGGTTGTTGAGATAGGCCAGACATGGCTATCGAGGTTATTCGGGAGGATTCTCAATTTGGGTTAGAAATAGCTTAGGTTGTGAGAGGTATGTGATGACACGGACGAGTATCGTAGGCCGAGTATAACATGGGTGGTAGATTTAAGTCTGTGACGGGTAGTTTACATTCGTGCCGGATAAGTTGTCTATCCTTTATACTTTTTGTTCATTTACTTTCTGTCTTTTATTTTCATTTCTTTTATTCTCAAACTCATTAACGGTAGAATTTTCGAACAACAAATCAATAACCAATCTCTGTGGACACGATACGATATAACCTAACCGTTATATATCACCCGGTAAAAATAAATACCAAACTCTTTGCTTGTCACTTTACCGCTTCAACAATGAGTACGGTTACATGATATAATTCTTTAAGGTGTCCTATTTGTACATGGTAGAGGATGCTCCAATGAACCCATTGAGGTCTGTTCATCAGGAGATCCTAGAGGATGAGCAGGGTAGGAGGGATGATGCTCATGACGAGTTACCTAGGTGTTGTCGTATCATGGAGCTTGTGCGGGATGGTATTGACAGAGGGTTGTTTTCTGTTGGATCCGATGTTAGAGGTGTTTTGGATGCCATCTTGGAGGAGGCTCCGGGTGCTCTATCATATAAGAGGAAAACAGGGAGAAGCCTCAAGGGTGACAGGCCGACTCATCATCATCCATACTCAGTAATTTATGCATTTGTATTTTGGATTTAGTTTTTTGGTATTGTATTGTATCGTTTTTGTACTTGGATTACATTTTTTTTGTCTTGTTTACAACTCTATCACATTATATTTATATATGCATATATGTATTTTGTTCCATTTGTGATGTGTGTGAGTTTGTTTAAATTTTAATCTGTGATGCCAAAAAATAAGAATTATATGTTGTTCCATTCTTTTTTAATTGGTTTTTCTACTACTGTCAGTGGTAGAACCGAAAATATATTGTCCGTTTAAAACCGGAACAATACTTTCGATTTTCAGTCAATATTTTTTTTAAAAAATGCGCGTTAAAATTATATTTTCGATTTTAAAAGGGAAATTTAGAAAATGTATAGAGTTTAATATTACCCCATGGATGGGTCAAGAAATTCCCAAATATTATTTTGCTTAAAAAAATGAAGATCATGATGACACATTTATATCATAAACTAAGAATAAATAGTTTGTCGTGCCTCATCAACTTTTGCTCGAGACATAGTTAGAGGGCTATAATTGAAGTTTCCCCATGATAAACACTCCAAGTAATTATTTCATTATCAAGAGTTAAAAACCCTTTTTTTCTATGATAATGTATGCAACATAATGTCATATATGTATTCTAGAGACTACGAGTGATAAAGGAGAATTTATCATGTCACCTCTACGGGTTATACATGCCACCCCTATAAGGGTATGCTTTTATCATTATATTTTTGTAAAAAATCACTAAATTAAAAAAAATGAGTTTTATTGAAAATTTGGGGGATGTATTGGAAATTCCAGGAAATTCTCTTTTTTTTTTTTTTTTTTAAATTTTTGAAAAAAAATTTGAAATTTTTAGTTAAATACCTGAAATTTCGAATCCCATACTGGAAATTTCATAATATTTCAGAATTTTCAACAAAAAAACCAGAAATTTGGGGGTGGTATCGAAAATTAAAAAAATAAATCGAAAATTTACAAAATTTCCAGTATATTTTAGAATTTAAAAAAAAACATTGTTTTAAAAAAACAAGAAATTTATTAAATTTCTGGTAAAATACAAAATTTTTATGATTTTTTTTTTCAATACCAGAAACTTCAGTGTATTTGAAATTTCTGGTATGTATATAACTTTGTGGTTTCTAGTTGGTATGAGTCTTCAGTTGTGTTGAAAGAAGGAAAAAACAAGTCACTATGACATTTAAATGGGTGTGTTGCTGTATTACAGGTATATAGATTATATAACTTTACTGTACCATCTTATGTTTTGTAATTTATAATTTGCATCTTATACTTGTTATATATTTGGACATTCAAACACATATCTTTGGGGAAAGCACCTCCTGTTTCTAGGTTCATTTTTCCACGTGTATTGAACTGGTCGGTTATAAGTATGCAGAAGAAAAACATTGAAAAGACATTTGACAATAATGTGGTAGGATTTTGTGTGTTTTAATGAGAAACATAGTTTTTCATTTTTCTTTTGTTTGACTTAAGTTTTGTTTTGTTAGATAATTGAAAGAGTGGTTGCAACAGTGGAAGAAATAAAATATGACATTGCCAATGCTGCGTTGTTTGAACAAGGACAATAATTTATGGATGTTCGTGATTATCAGAGATTGATGGCAGAGAATATCGAATTCAAAGAGAGGATATCAATTCTTGAAAATGAAGTGAGGATGATCAAAGAGACAAAAGTTAATACTCCATTTTAGAATGAGGATGTTAAAGAAGATCGACAGATTGTCAACTTTATCACTGAATTTGAAGTAGGAACTTCTGTTGGAGATGTTGGAAATAATACTCGACTATATGATGATTCCAATGTTGTGGAAAACCTAGCAAAGTATACTTCTAACATGGATACAAGAATAAAGAAGAAACCAAGGAAGTGTGGAAGAAAACCTAGAATGAATTTGTAAATCATTAGTGTTGTAGTGTATAATTTAGTAGAATTTGATGTGTTGTAGTAATTTTATTTTACACAATGTTAATAATTTGTGGTTATGTTTTGTTTGTATGCAAAATGTATTATGATTATTTTTTAAGACAACAATCATGCGGTTACATGTGTTAAGTATGTTGTAGTTCATTTGGTTTAAGAAATTTCCCTCTTTTGGGATTTGGTCATGCATTAACCAAAGTTAGAATCCCAGTAACCAACTTGTTGCACTATATTAGCCAAGTCTTGTTTATTGATTTTCATTAATATACTAATTTAAGTCTGGGACAACATTAACCAAGTTATGACTTTCATTAACTAGCTTTCTGTACTACATTAACCAAGTTCGTTTTTATTAATTTTCTCATGAATGCAAGTCTGTGACTGCATTAACCAAGTTAGTCATTTCATTAACCAACTTTATGCACTATATTAAGCAAGTTCATTTTTATTAATTTCCCCATGTATGCAAGTCTGAGACTGTATTAACCAAGTTATTCATTTATTTAACCAACGTTTTGCACTACATTAACCAAGTTCGTTTTTATTAATTTCCCCATGTATGAAAGTCTAGGAATGTATTAACCAAGTTATTCATTTCTTTAACCAGTTTTCTACACTATATTAACCAAGTTCATTTTTATTAATTTTCCAATTTATGTAAGTCTGGGACAGTATTAACCATGTTATTAGTTTCATTAACCAACTTTCTGCATTACATTAACCAAATATGTTTTTATTAAAGTTTACCCCTGTAAGTTTGGGATTGCATTAACCAATTTATGAGTTTCAATTACCAACTATTTTCACTGCATTAACCAACTATTTTATACGGAACATGCACCAACAAAGTTTAGTACAAAAGTTCTATAGTGCATCATTTACATGACAAAAGTTACATAGATTTACATGACAACAGTTATTTGACAAGATATGTGTCAATCATCCCCAAAAATACATGCATCTAGTTAATAACCAAAAAATTTCCACGGTATTCATCAATTTGTATAAACTTGAGATGAACCCATCAAAGGTGTTTCACATGTTGCCAAAAGATCCATGAATGACATATTACTTCCACTACCAACCTCAAGAGATGAATCTACGCAAATGTTACTTCCAGGATGATTTCCCACCATTCCAGTAGGTAGCTCACGTGATCATTTTTTTGTTCGCTTCCTTGACCTCTTAACAACCGTTTCAGAGATAGTTATTTTTCTTTTAGATTGAGGACGACCTTTGCGCTTGACATATTTTGGGTTGTGAATTCCACTTGTATTGATCGGATTGGAATCATCAATGAGATTATCTTGAACATGTGTACTATCTTTTGTATATATATATTAGAGCTAAACAAATTTAATGTTTCATGGAGGTCGTTGGTAGCATCCTTTGACTCTACAGCTACTTCAGCAACATCATAGAAATGTTTACATAATTTATCAAACTTGCCCATTTTTGACTTCTATTCTGTTATACCATAACTACTCCTTATATATGAATGCTTCCTTTTGATGTTTTTCTTCCATCTCGGAAAAACGTACTTATCTGGCAGACTTGTAATCCTTTCTTGACTACACACGGATAACACATGATGACACACAATACCTCTAAACTCAAATAATGACTATTCACATTTGAAATCATGATTTTCCTTGTTAAGCACAACTTTTAAGACTCGCTATTTACGTATGTCCCCAACTAGTATCTCCTCCAACATATGATACGTAGAGAAGCAACATTCCACGCCATTCAATGAGGTAGAACAATTCATTTTAGATATGAATTCCCCTTGAATTTCCTTGAATTGGGCATGATTAAGTTCATTTTGGAATTGCTTCTCAATGGTCGAGTTAGACCCACATGGAATTGATGTGTCCATCGAGTTAAAATTAGCTTCAAATTCCTTTTTTGCTTGACTTCTAAGAGTATTATCATATTATTTCACAAACTGGTTTAGACTTGTTGTAGAATTGATATATCCATCAAAGAAAGCATGTATGCTCTAACTACGTTGCGTAGTTGACACACTTGCCCAAAAATATTTCCTTAAAAGGGTTGGTGCTCACCTATGACGCTCAATATACAACCCACCCAACGAATCATTTTCTTGGGGATTAAATTTTTTAATGAAGGAACACCATTTTTGTTCAAAACTAGTTGTGGTGAATGGATCATAGACTTCTTATTTTATCGCATACTTGAACTTATTGTATTCACCATTTCCACTAAGCTTTTATGGAAAAAAAATTCATTATGTGCCATAAACACCAACTATGACGAGTTGTATGGAAGACTAACTCAATAGCATTTTACATAGCCTTACATTGATCGGTTACAATACCCAAAGGTGGTTTTTCTAGTATACAACAAAGTCGTGACTTGAAAAGCCACACAAAAGAATCTGTGTCTTCACATGATAGCAATCCACACCCAAGTAAAGTTGATTGACCTTGGTGATTCACCCCGACAAATGCAGCAAAAGGGATGTCATACTTGTTAGTAAAGTATGTTGTGTCAAATGTTACAATATATCCAAAATATTCATAAGCGGCTCTACTTCTTGCATCAACCCAAAATACATTCCTCTCATGAAAATCATCATCCAAAATCGATGTCATAGAAGATATTTGAATTTGTTCCCTCATTTTACAATAATAACTTATCAAAGCCTTACCATCACCTTCTTTTTCAATAGCACGACGTTCTTTGTTAATATAGTTCCTCACGTCTTTTTCACAAAAGAGAATATTTTCATGCCCTCCTACATCTTTAACTAGGGATTGAAAAGTCTTGTTGATTCTTACTCTTGCATCATCATTTATTTGGATTGTTCTCCTCACATGTAAGTTCCTTTTCTTATTTGCCTTGAACAATCTTGCTTTAGTAGGGCTAGTCTCATTAGTATGGTTAGATTCAAATTGTGTAACGTGTCAGAAACCATCTTTCATTTTAATGCAAATCTTGGTAGGACAATTTTTCGGTCTAGATGGTAATGTCTTAAACGTTCATGATATTTTTGAAATGTTAATAATAGTGTGCAACAACATGGTTAACATTATGTATAACTTGGTTAATATACTTCCAGACATAACTGCAAGTTTATAACATTTTTTATTATACAATTGGTTAATTGTGTCACACAAGTGGGTTAATATTGTACATAAAATGGTTAACGAACCTAGTAGAGTAAATATATGAAATCGTTTGAACAATAAATAAATATGATTAAGGTTGTGACCAAAGTTGGTCAATACAGTTTACAACACGGTTAATGAACAATCAACCATTCAATATGAAATCAATAGCATTCTTTATTCATCTTTCAGTATAAACAACACAAAATTTGATTCAAAATAAGAAGATTGATATTAGTGGATGAAATTTTAATGATACCTAAAAACTTAATGAGTTAAATCTTTCATTTTCATTGCTTATAATGTCAAATAAAATTGATTTTTTTAAGTTAAATTTGCTTCATTACTTAAATTTTCATCTTCGTCGATGATGGTTGGAGATACTGTTAAAAAAGAATGGTGGGAGAAACTAGAGGAAATGACGCTGAAGAGCAACAACAAGAAATAGTGTGACAATGTCAAAGTGAAGAAGTGGTTGGTATTAATAGAGAGAAAAGAAATTCAAACTATTTAATTGATATATTTGACTCATTTGATTCACATATTTGTTTGAGCTGCTAAACATTATTTAATTGATATATTTGACTCATATGATTCACATATTTGCTTGAGCTGCTAAACATTATCTAATATATATCTATGTATACATGAACACTACCATGCGCTGTAGTGTGAAAGAAATTGTAAGAATAGCATATATGTTGTTATTCCAATAACTAGTTGATGGGGATGTGGGGTCCCTTTAAGCAAAAACTAGTCTACGAGTAAAAAAAAGATAAAATAATTAGAATTGTGGTTCGAAAATTCTCTTGTGACAGCGTAAAATGACAATGTCTAGCCTAGATAGAATCAAGTTAATTATAGTGAAAGAATGCTGAACAAGATTAACGAAAATAGAAGCAAAATTAAAAGAAAAGTCAGCGTTGTTTCTCAAATAAAACGTGTTTAATTTTGTTGAATTCTTAAAACATTTTTTCTCATTTAAAAAAGTGACATTATTATGTAATTGTAGCTAATAAGCAAATGTTTGTTAAATCTACAAGGGATGCAAGAATAGCGTAATTGATTGCATAGAAGATGAAATAAACAAAACATATAACATACATTAAAAGTTAAAATAAGTAGTATGAGAATGGTTGAATGAATGTAAACACTCACTAACAGTAACACTAATTAACTAAAACAATATTAATAGTTGTTTGAGTAGTAAATAGTAACTAAAATCAAAGTCCTAACTTCAAATCAAGAGTGAGAGGAGGATCACCATCATCATCAGGAGAAGGAGGTGGAGGAGGTAAAGGAGGAAAAGGGAAATTCAAATCAACATTAAGGGATGGTGATGATGATTTGTTAGAAGTTGTTGTTGAATCAAAATGACACCTCTTATGTCCACCAAGTGCTTGTCCAGTTGTAAATACCCTCAAACATATCCCACACTTATGCCCTCCACTACTCTCAGTAACCGTTTCCCCTTCCACGTCAGCATTGTAACCGTCACGATGCACCGTCATCAGATTCATCATCGCGTGGTGGTGATTATAATCACCGTGATGATCACCACCACCAACAAAAGCATGATCTTCTCCGCCGCCGCCTTGAGTTGGTTGTGTCCACGTCAGCATCCTACTACCGGAGGCGGTTACTGTTGTATTGGCGAAACAGCCTTTCACATTCTTGTGACTTGCTCTGTGTCCTCCAAGAGCCTGATGCGATCCAAACACCTTGTTACAACACGAACACACAAAATGAGCATTATTATTATTACTATTATTCTCTTGATCCATAGCCGATGATGAATCATCCACCGTAGTAGCAACCGTAGTAACCGCCTTAAGCTTGGCCTTGTTGTTCGTCTTGGAAGTTGAATTTGCAAGTAAAAGCAAACAAGCAGCAACTTCGTGATCTTCCGGCGTCATGATGGAATACTGAGAACTGTGAGTATAAGTATGCGGTTGTTGTTGTGGATGTTGATGTTGATGTCGTCGGAAATTTGGAGGAGGATTGATACCGCGCCATTGACGTTCAGGATGACAACGCATGTGACCGAAGAGAGCTTTCCATGACCAGAATTTCTTGCCGCATTCAGTACAAGCACGAGGAGTGTTGTTGTTGTTGATGGCTGAGGAAGATGATTCGGTTTGTTTTCTCTTTTTTCCGGAAAGCGAAGAAGAAGATGGAGGTTGATCTTTCATGATGAATTCGGCACTACTATGATCGGAGGAATTATCTTCTTCTCTCATATTTCATATCTCTCTGATTTTCAACCAACTAACCAAAAGTTTTCCCCAATTCATGCATTCCACTTATCTACACACTCCAGTCCCTAGCGGTTACTTCAACTTCCTCTCGCTTTCAATCGACGGTTTCTTCTTTCTTTTTTTTTTTTTTTTTTTAATTTCTTAAATTTATTTATTTACTAATTGCTTAATTAATCCGTATTTATCGATACCCACCATAAAAATTACATGACACGATGTTATCATGTGCATCTTTTGAAATCATTACATATATGTATCACACATAAAAAAAAACAAAAAACAGATACTGATTATATTTAGATTCAATTTTATATTATAATTTTATTTTTGTATGTTCTCACGTCATATTTCTTACATTTAAAAAAAATCTATTTATCTAGTTTATTTAGTAAAAAGAGTCCTATACAATTTTTTGAAAACAAAAAACAAAATATATGTTAATAAAAAAAAGTCATCTACTAAGGACAAGGTGAGGGAAAACACAAGAAAAAAGAAGTTAAATGTCTAGACTATTGGATGGAATAACGATCGAGAATGTAATTTTTTAGGTTGAAGTAGGTTGTTCGACAAAATCAAAATAGTGTCAAAATAGTCTAGTGTGGGCTGAAGTTGTTTAGTTGTCAAAATATTGAAGTAGGTTATTCGACAGAAATTTCGACTTAAACCTAATTTTGGAGTGTTACTAGAATTAGACATTTTGGGTTTTGTACTTTTAGATTTTGCTTATGCAGCAAGCAAACTCAAAATCTATAATATGGAGTAACCTCTATTGTGCTTATATACAAAACTTGCAGTTGCAAAAGAATAATTACACGGTTTATGAGCAGAGAGAGTCTCTGCAGACCATTCTTCTTTTTCTCCTATTTTTCGTTATACTCTAATTCCTTTTCTTTCCAATTTCATATTTTTCTTTCTTCTTCCATTAACAATTGTGCAACGATAATCATCTTGCAACTAACGTTGGTTGATTCACTCAAGTGGAGAGCATGAGAGAATTTGATTGGTTAATTGAATCTTGTTCATCAACATTGACTCAGAGTTCTCAATACATTTGGTGTAATTCCAACATCTGGTATCTAGAGCACCACTGGCTGAGCGATTCGTGGGAAGCAAAACATGATGGCAATGAATCAACCGAATTAGCATTTTTTGGCAAGTTTCTCAATTCTGATGGGTCAGAATTATGAGATTGGTCTAAACAAAGGGCGATTGTTTTCTGTTATTAATATCTTTGGGTTCTTGTGAAAGAAGGAGTAACACCGCTTGAAGAAGATGCAATTGATGAAGAAAATGATGCAAATAAAGAATTGAAAAAGAAGAATTATAAATCTCTCTTTATAATTCACCAATGTGTTGATCCAGATAATTTCGAAAAGATGAGTGATGTTGAATCAACAAAAGAAGCATTATAAATTCCTGAGAAATCGTTTGGAGGTACAAAAAAGGTGAAAGAGGTGAAATTGCAAACGCACAGAAAAACGTATGAATTGCTTAAAATGGAAGAAAGAAAATGCATAATTGATTTCTTCAATAGGGTTACAAAACTAGTGAATTAAATCAAGGTATATGGAGAAATGTTGAAATCAAGATCATTTGTTGCAAAGATTTTAATGTCATTGGCTCTTAAGTTCGGCCACGTGGTAGTAGAAATATAAGGGTCGAAAGATTTATCAATATTGAAAGAGGAAGAGCTTCGAGGGACACTTGAATCTCATGAACAAAGAACGAATAAAAGAGTTGCATGAAACTCAAAGAGTCATGTGGATTTGTAGGCACAATCAGTAAAAGAAAAGAAAAGAAAAGGGAAGTGGTTCAACAATAAAGGTAGAGGAGGCTACAACAAATTTATTGATCGAGGAAACAAGTAAGAAGGAAACTCGTCGAATCATAGAAGACCATCTTATCAACAAAACCATATAGGTGGTGTGCATGTATAGGAAGACATGGTGGTCGAAAACTTGACAAAAGTCAAATTCATTTTGACAATTGTCAGAATTATGGTCACTACTCTAGTGACACTATAGACTTGGCCTTATCAATTTCAAAGACATCTGATATTTGAAAAAAAAAGAAATATGGTTTCGGGATTACCAAAAATCGACATTCAAAATGAAATATGTGAGGAATGTGTGCAAAAGAAGTAGCACAAGAACAACTTTAGCAAGGATGCATGAAGCGAGTCAAAGGCAATTCTTGAAATCATATACTCTGATGTCTGTAGTCTTGTCCAGTTGGATTCAATTGGAGGTAACAGATGCTTTGTCAAATTCATAAGCGATTTTAGTAAAAAACTACAGACTTACCGAATCAAGAAGAAAAGTGAAGTGATCGAAATTAAGTGTACATAAATCTTAAGATAATCTGATAAAATTTTAATTGAATATAAGTCTTCAGGAAATCTTATGAAATTTGACGTGAATATAAGTCTATAGAAAATCAAATGAAATTTGAAGTGAATATAAGTCTTCATAAAATCTGATGAAATTTGAAGTAAATATAAGTCTTAAAAAAATTAAGTGAAAATTGAAGTGAAAATAAGTCTTTAGTAAATCTGTTGAAAGCTGAAGTGAACATAAATCTTAACATAATCTAATGAAATTTGAAGTGTATATAAGTTTTTAGAAAATCTAATGAAACTTGAAGTGAATATAAGTCTACAGAAAATCTGTTGAAAATTGAAGTGAACATAAATCCAAAGATAATCTAATGAAACTTGAAGTGAATATAAGTCTTCAGAAAATCTAATGAAAATTCAGGTGAACAAAAATCCTAAGATAATCTGAACAAATCTGAAGTAAATATAAGTTTTCAGAAAAACTGGTGAAATTTGAAGTGAATATAAGTCTTTAGAAAATTCGGTGAAAATTGAAGTGAAAATGAATGTTAAGATAATTTTATGAAATTTGCAGTCAATATAAATCTTAAGAACATTTGATGAAAATTTAATTAATATAAATCTTAAAAAAATTTGATGAAATTTGTAGTGAATATAAGTCTTCAAAAATCTGATGAAATTTGAAGTGAATATAAGTCTTAAGAAAATCTGGGGAAAATTGAAGTGAATATAAGTCTTCAGAAAATCTAGTGAAAATTTAAGTGAACATAAATCTTAAGATAATCTGATGAAATTTGAAGTAAATATAAGTCTTTAGAAAGTCTGATGAAATTTGAAGTCAATATAAGTCTTCAGAAAATCTGATGAAATTTGAAGTGAATATAAGTCTTCAGAAAATCTGGTGAAAATTGAAGTGAATATAAGTCTTCAGTAAATCTGGTGAAAATAGAACTGAACATAAATCTATAGATAATCTGATGAAATATGAAGTGAATATAAGTCTTCAGAAAATCTTTAGAAATTTTAAGTAAATATAAGTCTTCATAAAATTTGATGAAATTTGAAGTGAATATAAGTCTTCAGAAAATCTGATGAAAATTGAAGTGAACATAAATCCTAATATAATTTGATGAAATTTGAAGTGAATATAAGTCTTCAGAAAATCTGGTGAAATTGAATTGAACATAAATCTTAAGATAACCTGATTAAATTTGAAGTAAATATAATTTTTCAGAAAATATGGTGAAAGTTTTATTGAATATAAGTCTTTAGAAAATATGGTGAAAATTAAAGTGAATATAAGCCTTCAGAAAATCTAGTGAAAAATTAAGTGAACATAAATCTTAAGATAATCTGATGAAATTTGAATTGCATATAGGTCTTCAGGAAATCTGATGAAATTTGAAGTAAATATAAATCTTAAAAAAATTTAGTGAAATTTGTAGTGAATATAAGTGTTCAAAAAATCTGATGAAATTTGAAGTGAATATAAGTTTTTAGAAAATTTGGGGAAATTGAAGTGAATATAAGTCTTCAGAAAATCTAGTGAAAATTGAAGTGAACATAAATCTTAAGATAATCTGTTGAAATTCGAAGTGAATATAAGTCTTTAGGAAATCTGATAAAATTTTAACTGAATATAAGTCCTCAGAAATTCTGAATGAAATTTGAAGTGAATATAAGTCCTAAGAAAATCTGATGAAATTTCAAGTTGAATATAAGTCTTCAGAAAATTCGGTAAAAATTAAAGTGAAAATGAATCTTAAGATAATTTTATGAAATTTGCAGTCAATATAAATCTTAAGAAAATTTGATGAAATTTTAAGTAAATATAAATCTTAAAAATATTTGATGAAATTTGTAGTGAATATAAGTCTTCAAAAATCTGAAGAAATTTGAAGTGAATATAATCTTAAGAAAATCTGGGGAAAATTGAAGTGAATATAAGTGTTCAGAAAATCTAGTGAAAATTTAAGTGAACATAAATCTTAAGATAATCAGATGAAATTTGAAGTAAATATAAGTCTTTAGAAAGTCTGATGAAATTTGAAGTCAATATAAGTCTTCAGAAAATCTGATGAAATTTGAAGTGAATATAAGTGTTCAGAAAATCTGGTGAAAATGGAAGTAAATATAAGTCTTCAGTAAATCTGGTGAAAAAAGAAGTGAACATAAATCTATAGATAATCTGATGAAATATGAAGTGAATATAAGTCTTCAGAAAATCTTTAGAAATTTTAAGTGAATATAAGTCTTCATAAAATTTGATGAAATTTGAAGTGAATATAAGTCTTCAGAAAATCTGATGAAAATTGAAGTGAACATAAATCCTAATATAATTTGATGAAATTTGAAGTGAATATAAGTCTTCAGAAAATCTGGTGAAATTGAAGTGAACAAAAATTTTAAGATAATCTGATTAAATTTGAAGTAAATATCATTTTTCAGAAAATCTGGTGAAAGTTGTAGTGAATATAAGTCTTTAGAAAATATGGTGAAAATTGAAGTGAATATAAGCCTTCAGAAAATCTAGTGAAAAATTAAGTGAACATAAATCTTAAGATAATCTGATGAAATTTGAATTGAATATAGGTCTTCAGGAAATCTGATGAAATTTAAAGTAAATATAAATCTTAAAAAAATTTAGTGAAATTTGTAGTGAATATAAGTCTTCAAAAAATCTGATAAAATTTGAAGTGAATATAAGTCTTTAGAAAATCTGGGGAAATTGAAGTGAATATAAGTCTTCAGAAAATCTAGTGAAAATTGAAGTGAACATAAATCTTAAGATAATCTGTTGAAATTCGAAGTGAATATAAGTCTTTAGGAAATCTGATGAAATTTTAACTGAATATAAGTCCTCAGAAATTCTGATGAAATTTGAAGTGAATATAAGTCCTAAGAAAATCTGATGAAATTTGAAGTGAATATAAGTCTTCAGAAAATCCGGTGAAAATTGAAGTGAATATAAGTCTTCAGAAAATCTGGTGAAAATTGAAGTGAACATAAATCTTAAGATAATCTGATGAAATTTGAAGTGAATATAAGTCTTCAGAAAATCTGTAGAAATCTGAAGTGAATATAAGTCTTCAGAAACTTTGATGAAATTTGAAGTGAATGTAAGTTTTCAGAAAATCTGGTGAAAATTGAAGTGAAAAGAAATCCTAAGATAATTTGATGAAATTTGAAGTAAATATAAGTCTTCAGAAAATCTGGTAAAATTTGAAGTAAATATAAATCTTTAGGAAATCTGGTAAAATTGAAGTGAATATAAGTCTTTAGAAAACTTAGTGAAAAATTAAGTTAACATAAATCTTAAGATAATCTGATGAAATTTGAATTGAATATAAGTCTTAAGGAAATCTGATGAAATTTGACGTGAATATAAGTCTATCGAAAATCAGATGAGGTTTGAAGTAAATATAAGTCTTCAGAAAATTTGATGAAATTTGAAGTGAATATAATCTTTAGAAGAAATCTGGTGAAAATTGAAGTGAACATAAGTCTTTAGAAAATCTGTTGAAAATTGAAGTGAACATAAATCTGAAGATAATCTGATGAAATTTGAAGTAAATATAAGTATTTAGAAAATATGATGAAATTTGAAGTGAATATAAGTCTACAGAAATCTGGTGAAAATTGAAGTGAACATAAATACTAAGATAATCTAATGAACATTGAAGTGAATATAAGTCTTCAGAAAATCTGAAGAAGTTTGAAGTGAATATAAGTCTTCAATACATTTAATGAAATTTGAAGTGAATATTATCTTCAGAAAATCTCGGGAAATTTGAAATGAATATAAGTCTTCAGAAAGTCTAGTGAAAATTGAAGTGTATATAAGTCTTAAGTAAATATGGTGATAATTGAAGTGAACATGAATCTGAAGATAATTTGATGAAATTGGAAGTTAATATAAGTCTTCAGAAAATCTGATGAAATTTGAAATGAATATAAGTCTTTAGAAAATCTGATGAAATTTGAAGTAAATATATGTCTTCAGAAAATTTGGTGAAAATTGAAGTGAACATAAATCCTAAGTTAATCTAATGAAATTTGAAGTGAATATAAGTCTTCAGAAAATCTGACGAAAAATGAAGTGAACAAAAATCTTAAGATAATCTGAAGAAATTTGAAGTAAATATAAGTCTTCAGGAAATCTGGTGAAATTTGCAGTGAATACTAGTCTTTAGAAAATCCAGTGAAAATTGAAGTGAACATGAATCTAAAGATAATTTAATTAAATTTGAAGTGAAAACAAATCTTAAGAAAAAATGATGAAATTTGAAGTAAATCTATATCTTAAAAAAATTTGATGAAATTTGAGTTGAATATAAGTTTTCATAAATCTGATGAAATTTGAAGTGAATATAAGTCTTCAAAAAATTTGGTGAAAATTGTAGTTAACATAAATATTATTATAATATGATGAAATTTGAAGTGAATCTAAGTCTTCAGAAAATCTGATGAAATGTGAAGTGAATAAAAGTCCTTAGAAAATCTGATGAAATTTGAAATGAATATATGTCTTAAGAAGATCTGGTGAAAATTGAAGTGAAATAAATTCTAAGATAATCTAATGAACTTTGAAGTGAATATAAGTCTTCAGAAAATCCAGTGAAAATTGAAGTGAACATGTATCTTAAGAAAATTTTATGAAATTTGAAGTGAAAACAAATCTTATGAAAAAATGATGAAATTTGAAGTAAATCTACATCTTAAAAAAATTTGATGAAATTTGAAGTGAATATAAGTCTTCATAAATATGATGAAATTTGAAGCGAATATAAGACTTCAAAAAATTTGGTGAAAATTGTAGTGAACATATATCTTAAGATAATCTGATGAAATTTGAAGTGCATCTAAGTCTTCAGAAAATTTGATGAAATTTGAAGTGAATTATAGTCTTTAGAAAATCTGATGAAATTTGAAGTGAATATATGTCTTAAGAAGATCTGGTGAAATATGAATTGAAATAAATCCTAAGATAATCTAATGAAATTTGAAGTGAATATAATTCTTCAGAAAATCTGGTGAAATTTGAAGTGAATATAAGTCTTCAGAAAATCCGGTGAAAATTGAAGTGAACCTGAATCTTAAGATAATTTGATGAAATTTGAAGAGAATATAAATGTTTAGAAAATTTGATGAAATTTGAAGTAAATATAAATCTTAAAAAAATTTGATGAAATTAGAAGTAAATATAAGTCTTCAAATTTGAAGTGAATATAAGTTTTCAGAAAATCTGGTTAAAATTGAAGTGAATATAAGTCTTCAGAAAATCTGATGAAATTTGAAGTGAATATAAGTCTTCAGAAAATCTGATGAAATTTGAAGTGAATATAAGTCTTCAGAAAATTTGGTAAAACTTGAAGTGAATACAAGTCTTCGAAAATCGATGAAATTTGAAGTGAATATAAGTCTTGAAAAATCGATGAAATTTGAAGTGAATATAAGTCTTAAAATCGATGAAATTTGAATTGAATATAAGTCTTGAAAATCGATGAAATTTGAAGTGAATATAAGTCTTCGAAAATCGATGAAATTTGAAGTGAATATAAGTCTTTAGAAAATCGATGAAATTTGAAGTGGATATAAGTCTTCATAAAATCGATGAAATTTGAAATGAATATAAGTCTTAAAATCGATGAAATTTTAAGTGAATATAAGTCTTGAAAATCGATGAAATTTGAAGTGAATATAAGTCTTCAGAAAATCTGATGAAATTTGAAGTGAATATAAGTCTTTAGAAAATCTGATGAAATTTGAAGTGGATATAAGTCTTCATAAAATCTGATGAAATTTGAAATGAATATAAGTCTTCAGAAAATCTGATGAAATTTTAAGTGAATATAAGTCTTCATAAAATCTGATGAAATTTGAAATGAATATAAGTCTTCAGAAAATCTGATGAAATTTTAAGTGAATATAAGTCTTCAGAAAATTTAGCGAATGCTTTGATTTTGGTTTTGTTTTGTACTGAAGAATCTTGTGCGGCGTATTGTGATATTCCATTTTGGACTTAAGATGTATTTTGACATAGAGTTGGAAAAGTGTATTGCTACCTGGGAACGATTTGATATTTTGTTTTCATAAGGAAATTTTTTTCGGAGACGTGAGTTAGAGTTTGATGCGGTTGTGCTCATTTGAAATTTTAAAGGTGCAGATGTTAACGACGGGGAGATTGGAATTGTTGAAGACAATTCAAGTTTGAGTACAATCTCTAAAGAGACTTCATCTGTTGTTGAGCTTAGTATGTTGATATCGCGGATAAACCAAGAATATCTGATTCGGGATTTGTTATTTTGCAGAATGTTGCATGTTTGTTTTAGAACACTTGTTGAAATTTAAGCTCAGAAGGTTGTTAAGGATTTGTTCACTACTAACGTATGGATTTTGTCGGATACTAATGGTCGCGATGGATTATTAGTTTGCGACTAAGATAAGTCTCGACGGTATAGAATTCCTGTGACGGTTTGGTAGCCACAGGTACCTTAAGATGATTGATGTTTTATAAAGGAGGATGTTCTATCTGTGACTGAAGTTGGTCGCGACGGTGTTCGTATTAGATTCCATAAATTTTATGTTATGGTTCTATGTCCAACCTATGTTGTAATTGCAGGGGTAAGAGATGACGTTGATAAGTAGAGTTCTCGAGAGAGTGTTGTGATTGAGTTACCACTTGGGACGATGGAAAGTTATGAAAGAGTGATTCTTCGAGTTGATGAAGCTGACGTTGCGAGGTGTCTGGATGGGTGTACGCTTTGAACGCATCCATTTTGAGTGATTGTAAAGTTGAGGTTTAACCAAGTTGTTTTACGTTTGGCATCTTATGCATTAAGGTGACGCAACATGGTTTAGACACCGAGCATTGAATTTTTTAGCGAGTAAGCGAGGTTGTTGGATTTGGACTAGTGAGTTATAGTCGCAAGTCGTCTGTTTAAGCCCTAGGATGAGTGGTGTATCTCAGTTTGTTTATGCTTGAGTAACTTGTTTTGTTCAAGGGTGGTACGTTGGTAATGTACAAGGATGATGTGACCTTGTGATTTTTCTGGAATGAGAGCGATAACTACAAGTGTGATTCTTGAGTTTGTGCTTATGCGTGTATGAAGGCATCTTTTTCGTGTTTGTGTAGCACGCGTGGTTTTACCCTATTTTGATTGTTTCAGTTTTAGTTTGTATAACTATTTTGTTGTTTTCGTTTTAGCGGTGGTGACGGTGTTGTGTTGTAGGACTTTATGTTCCTATCTTTGGTGACTCGTTTCCGAGGCGTCGGTTCGAGTGTGGGACTAAGTCTATGGTTGAGACGTTAGGATAATATCTATCTTGCTTGTTTGGTTCTCGAGTGAATCAGTGTGTTTACGGCTTGTTTAGTTGTTGTGTGTTAGTTGGTTGTCGAGTGCATTGTATGGGCTTTGCATCTCGACACGGTTGTTCTTGTCTAGACGTTGTGGTTAGGGAGATACGCTTGTGTTTGGTATATTTTATATGTTGTTTAATTGACGCGAGGATTGTGTGGACGAATGCGTAGGCATGTCATGTTTTGTTCGTTTGGGTTGAAATTTCGAGGACGAAAAGTTAATAAGTGGGGAGAGTTGTAACGCGTTTATTTAATATTATATTATATTAATATTATTGAATTATCATATGACGATTTTGGCGATGAAAATAATTATATTAATCGGTATATCTATTAATATATTTGGCGATGTTTTGTTCGGTTCGGTAAAATATTATTCGGACCGATATATAATTCCCAAATTATTTTAATTGATTGAATAAATGATATTGGTAAATATTATTAATGTGTTATATTGTAAGAATTGGCTAGGGTGTGAGGAGTAATTGATGAGAATTGGGTTTTCAACTAAGAAACATATTATAAACCATTTCTCCTCATTTTCTTTCCATTCATAACACACCAAAGCCAAACATGAGAAAGTGAGGAAGCTAGTAAGAAACATAACTTATATAAGCCATTTTCCTCATTTCTTCCCATTTGTAAAACAAAAGCCAAGAATAGAAACTTGAGAGTTTGAGAGAAAGAAAAGGGTTTTGAGAAGAAGAGTAAGAGGAGAAGGTGAGGAAGATCTTGAGCAAGAACTTGAGGTTGGGTTGTTGGATCATCAAGAATCATCCAAGCTAGAGGTAAGGGGTTTGATTTTTCCTTTCCATATAGTTAGAGTTTGATGGATATGTTGTGGATTTAGGAAAAGTTAGTATTTTAATCCATGGGGTTATAGTTTGCCATTGTTTTGGTGTTGTGTTGTTGTTGTTGAAATTCTCAATTGATGGTAGAAGTATGTTTTGATGTTGTATTTGAGGTATATATGTTGTGTTGATGATAAGAGATGGTGAGTTAGTGATAAGAGATGTTTGGTGGGTTTAGTTTGAATTGAGGAAAAATTGATAGTAGAGTTTTATGATTTTGTTGGTTGATTGTTGAAATGTTAGAGGAGTTAAAATTGGTGTAGAGATTATGAGTAATATTATTATTAATTATTATTAGTAAGGTAGAATAAAAATGAAATTAGAAAATGATAATGGAAATGAAAATGCTAACAGTAAATAAGAAAAACAAAAGAAAAGATGGAAACTGTGCAACCAGTAGAAAACGCAAGGTATTAATAAAAATAAACAATGTGGTAGTTTCTCTAGACAAATGCACACCAATGTAATGAGCATAGAATAGACTAGATAATTAATTCATCCTAAATTAATGGCTAATTCATAGACAATTATGAATCCTATTTAATATGTTTTTCCTATGTATGAGTTATAATTTAGATGAAATGTTCCACATAGGACATACGTTTGTGCAACTAGGGACGGCCACCCCATTAGTGAGGCACACGCCTCCTTATGCATTGGTGAAGTGGGACTTTCGTCCCCTTTAGTGTGAAGGGAATGGAATTTTCCCTGCGTTTTGCCAATTTTTCTGTAACTTGCAATTTTGTTGTTTTTCTGTCATACAATTCTTCCTGCATAATTTGCTAAATACATTCTGTTCTTTTCTAATTCCTTAATTCCACCTAGTAATATTTGGTAACCATAAAATATAATTAAGGGATAAGATAGCCGATTAAATTTAGAACCCGATTATGTTCCGATTTTCCGATTTCGGTAAATTCGACGACGAAGCAAGTTGCTCCGAATTCAACGAAAATTGACGTGTTAGCTAAGTTTGACGTGTAGAACGTAGTGGTGAGGTTAGTTTTTAAAAATTACGAGTTTTTGCGAGATGACCCGAAACAAGCCAATTTACGGTAAAATTGCATCGGACGGTGTTTTAGTAGATTTAAGGTACGTATGGACAATCCGATTTCGACATCGACGATTAGGATTAATACCGGTTGTTAAGAATAGCTTTCGTGATGATTATTGACGTTTTGACTATTTTTCCGTTTTCGGAATTTAGCGAATTAATTGATAACGGTGCGGTGTTAATAAACGTAAGTTTTGCGATGGTGTATTTATTAAAGAATACTTGTTGATGTGCAATGTGATGATTAAATTGAGGTTGTTAATAAATGCTTCCGATTTGTGAATGCATGACTTTTGATGAATTTATTAGTGATGTGTGCATAATGCAATTATGATGTGATGTTATATTTATCTTGTTTTGGATAAATTATGGCGATGTGGGCTTTATGCCAATTTAAATGAGCGAAGATGTTGTTTTTGTGTTCTGTTGTTTTATTGTCGAGTCACATACATTTCATAAGCGAAGAGGGCTTTTATGCCAAGCGATGATGGCTTTTATGCCGAGCGAAGATCGGCTTTATGCCAAGTGTCCCTAATTACGGACAAAGCGATGGGTACCACATGCATAACATAGTCGTGTCTCATGGAGTCGGTTATGTTTATGTTTGAGTTGTTTGGCGTTGGGTTTTTGTCGATTGATGGATGGTATTAAATTGCGATGATATATGATGTGATGATGTTTGTGATGATATTGTGATGATGGGCTTTATGCCAAAAGCGAAGATGGGCTTTATGCCAAAAGCGAAGATGGGCTTTAGCGAATTTGTGACGATTTGTGATGTTACTTATATTATTAGTATTATTTAATGTTGTTGGTTGATGTTGTTGTTTAAGACTACCGTGTTAATTAGTGATGTATTAGCTCGTGACGATTTCGTGGTGACGGAGGGTTATGTGTTGTTGCGACGTTCTATGCCGATGAGGCTATGGTGTTAAGGTGTAGATTATACACATTAGGATGACGAGTAAAGTAAGTGAGTTTTGATTATGTGTTGGAATTACAATTATTAATCTATACCCTTTATAATTCAGACACTATATATATATATATATATTTTATCATGCCTTTAATTATATGTTTTGGAGTATCTCACCCTTTACTTGTTTCGCCGTTACCTATATATTGGTAACGTGCAGGTTATGAAGACAGATTCTATAGCTGCTGTTAGTCGAGTCGGTGTCGCTCTGATACGTAGCACTCGGGGGAAAATATTTATGTTGTCTTGTTGTTGTTCTTTTGGTGTTAATCCTTTATGTATAAGAATTACACTTATGAAAACCTGATTTATTGAGGAAGTTTAATAAAGGAGATGTTTTGATTTCTATGAATCAATTTATGTTTTCCTGCGATGCTATGTATCCGAAATTTATACTTTAAAGTAAACTGTTTTAAAGTGAGTTGTTTTTGGTGGTGTAACGCCTCAGTATTTAATTTATGAAATTTTAAAATTACTCTGATTTTTGCATATTAAACTTTGGGTAGAATTGGGGTGTTACAATAGTGGTATCAGAGCAGGTCGGTCTGTCGACCAAGTTATTAGTGTGTTTAATCCTGTTGTATGCGACATGTGTTAGAAACACTGTCGGTACCTGTTTGTTTCAAATTGTTTGTCTGCAGAGATGAGTTTGAATAAGTGGGGGAGAAGTTTTACTTCTTGGTGGCACTTGTGGCTTAGGATGGAGTCTCAAGCAGTGTTACGCTTCGGTAACTTGAAGTGTAAGTTTGAAGACGCTGTTGTAGTTGGTAGAGATGGTTTATGTCACCATCATGGTTGTCGACTGTCTATTGACAAATTGAGGGACTGATCATCCTTAATCTCTTGTTGATAGTAGTCGGGAATTGTGTTGGTTGGGATAGACTTGTCTTTCCAGCTTAATAGTGTATGAAGCAGATGTGTTGGCGCAAGGTAGTGCATGGTTACTTGAGTTGTGAGTGAATTTGGATTTTTAAGAGAAGCAAGATTTTGGCAAGTGAGCTTCTTGTTGTGATTATTCCGAAGCTTATTGTGAAGATGTAAGTGAATTACCGCAATAGTGCGAAGTGGAGTTTTGATGGATTTAGTTTCTGGATCTAGTTGTGATTCGAACTATCCTTTAGAGATGTTTATTTCGGAGTAAGAGTTGAAGAGTCAACTTGAGGATTGGTTGAGCAGAGTTGTTTATTCGAACGAATCACCATGGAGTGCTACCGTTGTGTTGTTCGAGAAGAGCCAAAGTTACCCGAATTGGTGTGTCGTTTGTAGGCAAGTAAGGAAGTGAATGTTAAGGACAAGTGCCTACTTCTGAGGATGGATATTTGGATGAATCAGTCACTTGGAATTTTTGCGTTTAGTGAGATCGATGTGAAGTCTGGCTGTCTACGAGTTAGTGTGACAGCTGAAGATGTTTATACAATGCTTTTGGGATAGTGTTTGGTCCTGGCGAGTATTTGGTTGATGTCATTAGTGTGACTAATGCGTCAGGTGTGATTTTGGAATGTTCAGACAGTACTCTCATGAGTAGCTGTAAGAATTAGTTCGTGTTCATGGATATTAATTGGTTCACATCAAGTTAAGGAATTGTGACAAGCATCCGAGTGTTGCGTTATTAGTAGTAAAGTTAGACCAGTGCAAGTCGAGTATTCTAAAGATAGGATTTTGAATTGTTAGACGAGAGGGCTTTAAGTAAGTGACTTAGACGGTGATATTTTGGACAATTCCGCGAAGATTTATTTTGTATCTTGTAGGAGACTTTAAGGGGTTATTTCAGAGCTTAGAAGTTCCTTTGTTTTGGATGATTAGCTTGTGAGTTTGATGGAAGATCTTTTTAGAAGTTCGTATTAATCGTGGGTATTTTGACTCGAGATGGTTGAGTCGCTTTTTGGACTTCGCAATGGTAAGCGAATTTGTTTGAGCCAGTGGGAATTTTAGCGAATGCTTTGATTTTGGTTTTGTTTTGTACTGAAGAATCTTGTGCGGCGTATTGTGATATTCCATTTTGGACTTAAGATGTATTTTGACATAGAGTTGGAAAAGTGTATTGCTACCTGGGAACGATTTGATATTTTGTTTTCATAAGGAAAAATTTTTCGGAGACGTGAGTTAGAGTTTGATGCGGTTGTGCTCATTTGAAATTTTAAAGGTGCAGATGTTAACGACGGGGAGATTGGAATTGTTGAAGACAATTCAAGTTTGAGTACAATCTCTAAAGAGACTTCATCTGTTGTTGAGCTTAGTATGTTGATATCGCGGATAAACCAAGAATATCTGATTCGGGATTTGTTATTTTGCAGAATGTTGCATGTTTGTTTTAGAACACTTGTTGAAATTTAAGCTCAGAAGGTTGTTAAGGATTTGTTCACTACTAACGTATGGATTTTGTCGGATACTAATGGTCGCGATGGATTATTAGTTTGCGACTAAGATAAGTCTCGACGGTATAGAATTCTGTGACGGTTTGGTAGCCACAGGTACCTTAAGATGATTGATGTTTTATAAAGGAGGATGTTCTATCTGTGACTGAAGTTGGTCGCGACGGTGTTCGTATTAGATTCCATAAATTTTATGTTATGGTTCTATGTCCAACCTATGTTGTAATTGCAGGGGTAAGAGATGACGTTGATAAGTAGAGTTCTCGAGAGAGTGTTGTGATTGAGTTACCACTTGGGACGATGGAAAGTTATGAAAGAGTGATTCTTCGAGTTGATGAAGCTGACGTTGCGAGGTGTCTGGATGGGTGTACGCTTTGAACGCATCCATTTTGAGTGATTGTAAAGTTGAGGTTTAACCAAGTTGTTTTACGTTTGGCATCTTATGCATTAAGGTGACGCAACATGGTTTAGACACCGAGCATTGAATTTTTTAGCGAGTAAGCGAGGTTGTTGGATTTGGACTAGTGAGTTATAGTCGCAAGTCGTCTGTTTAAGCCCTAGAATGAGTGGTGTATCTCAGTTTGTTTATGCTTGAGTAACTTGTTTTGTTCAAGGGTGGTACGTTGGTAATGTACAAGGATGATGTGACCTTGTGATTTTTCTGGAATGAGAGCGATAACTACAAGTGTGATTCTTGAGTTTGTGCTTATGCGTGTATGAAGGCATCTTTTTCGTGTTTGTGTAGCACGCGTGGTTTTACCCTATTTTGATTGTTTCAGTTTTAGTTTGTATAACTATTTTGTTGTTTTCGTTTTAGCGGTGGTGACGGTGTTGTGTTGTAGGACTTTATGTTCCTATCTTTGGTGACTCGTTTCCGAGGCGTCGGTTCGAGTGTGGGACTAAGTCTATGGTTGAGACGTTAGGATAATATCTATCTTGCTTGTTTGGTTCTCGAGTGAATCAGTGTGTTTACGGCTTGTTTAGTTGTTGTGTGTTAGTTGGTTGTCGAGTGCATTGTATGGGCTTTGCATCTCGACACGGTTGTTCTTGTCTAGACGTTGTGGTTAGGGAGATACGCTTGTGTTTGGTATATTTTATATGTTGTTTAATTGACGCGAGGATTGTGTGGACGAATGCGTAGGCATGTCATGTTTTGTTCGTTTGGGTTGAAATTTCGAGGACGAAAAGTTAATAAGTGGGGGAGAGTTGTAACGCCCGTTTTATTTAATATTATATTATATTAATATTATTGAATTATCATATGACGATTTTGGCGATGAAAATAATTATATTAATCGGTATATCTATTAATATATTTGGCGATGTTTTGTTCGGTTCGGTAAAATATTATTCGGACCGATATATAATTCCCCGAAATTATTTTAATTGATTGAATAAATGATATTGGTAAATATTATTAATGTGTTATATTGTAAGAATTGGCTAGGGGTGTGAGGAGTAATTGATGAGAATTGGGTTTTCAACTAAGAAACATATTATAAACCATTTCTCCTCATTTTCTTTCCATTCATAACACACCAAAGCCAAACATGAGAAAGTGAGGAAGCTAGTAAGAAACATAACTTATATAAGCCATTTTCCTCATTTCTTCCCATTTGTAAAACAAAAGCCAAGAATAGAAACTTGAGAGTTTGAGAGAAAAGAAAAGGGTTTTGAGAAGAAGAGTAAGAGGAGAAGGTGAGGAAGATCTTGAGCAAGAACTTGAGGTTGGGTTGTTGGATCATCAAGAATCATCCAAGCTAGAGGTAAGGGGTTTGATTTTTCCTTTCCATATAGTTAGAGTTTGATGGATATGTTGTGGATTTAGGAAAAGTTAGTATTTTAATCCATGGGGTTATAGTTTGCCATTGTTTTGGTGTTGTGTTGTTGTTGTTGAAATTCTCAATTGATGGTAGAAGTATGTTTTGATGTTGTATTTGAGGTATATATGTTGTGTTGATGATAAGAGATGGTGAGTTAGTGATAAGAGATGTTTGGTGGGTTTAGTTTGAATTGAGGAAAAATTGATAGTAGAGTTTTATGATTTTGTTGGTTGATTGTTGAAATGTTAGAGGAGTTAAAATTGGTGTAGAGATTATGAGTAATATTATTATTAATTATTATTAGTAAGGTAGAATAAAAATGAAATTAGAAAATGATAATGGAAATGAAAATGCTAACAGTAAATAAGAAAAACAAAAGAAAAGATGGAAACTGTGCAACCAGTAGAAAACGCAAGGTATTAATAAAAATAAACAATGTGGTAGTTTCTCTAGACAAATGCACACCAATGTAATGAGCATAGAATAGACTAGATAATTAATTCATCCTAAATTAATGGCTAATTCATAGACAATTATGAATCCTATTTAATATGTTTTTCCTATGTATGAGTTATAATTTAGATGAAATGTTCCACATAGGACATACGTTTGTGCAACTAGGGCCACCCATTAGTTAGTGAGGCACGCCTCCTTATGCATTGGTGAAGTGGGACTTTCGTCCCCTTTAGTGTGAAGGGAATGGAATTTTCCCTGCGTTTTGCCAATTTTTCTGTAACTTGCAATTTTGTTGTTTTTCTGTCATACAATTCTTCCTGCATAATTTGCTAAATACATTCTGTTCTTTTCTAATTCCTTAATTCCACCTAGTAATATTTGGTAACCATAAAATATAATTAAGGGATAAGATAGCCGATTAAATTTAGAACCCGATTATGTTCCGATTTTCCGATTTCGGTAAATTCGACGACGAAGCAAGTTGCTCCGAATTCAACGAAAATTGACGTGTTAGCTAAGTTTGACGTGTAGAACGTAGTGGTGAGGTTAGTTTTTAAAAATTACGAGTTTTTGCGAGATGACCCGAAACAAGCCAATTTACGGTAAAATTGCATCGGACGGTGTTTTAGTAGATTTAAGGTACGTATGGACAATCCGATTTCGACATCGACGATTAGGATTAATACCGGTTGTTAAGAATAGCTTTCGTGATGATTATTGACGTTTTGACTATTTTTCCGTTTTCGGAATTTAGCGAATTAATTGATAACGGTGCGGTGTTAATAAACGTAAGTTTTGCGATGGTGTATTTATTAAAGAATACTTGTTGATGTGCAATGTGATGATTAAATTGAGGTTGTTAATAAATGCTTCCGATTTGTGAATGCATGACTTTTGATGAATTTATTAGTGATGTGTGCATAATGCAATTATGATGTGATGTTATATTTATCTTGTTTTGGATAAATTATGGCGATGTGGGCTTTATGCCAATTTAAATGAGCGAAGATGTTGTTTTGTGTTCTGTTGTTTTATTGTCGAGTCACATACATTTCATAAGCGAGGGCTTTTATATAGCGATGATGGCTTTTATGCGGCGAAGATCGGCTTTATGCAGTGTCCTAATTACGGACAAGCGATGGGTACCACATGCATAACATAGTCGTGTCTCATGGAGTCGGTTATGTTTATGTTTGAGTTGTTTGGCGTTGGGTTTTGTCGATTGATGGATGGTATTAAATTGCGATGATATATGATGTGATGATGTTTGTGATGATATTGTGATGATGGGCTTTATGCAAAAGCGAAGATGGGCTTTATGCCAAAAGCGATGGGCTTTAAGCGAATTTGTGACGATTTGTGATGTTACTTATATTATTAGTATTATTTAATGTTGTTGGTTGATGTTGTTGTTTAAGACTACCGTGTTAATTAGTGATGTATTAGCTCGTGACGATTTCGTGGTGACGGAGGGTTATGTGTTGTTGCGACGTTCTATGCCGATGAGGCTATGGTGTTAAGGTGTAGATTATACACATTAGGATGACGAGTAAAGTAAGTGAGTTTTGATTATGTGTTGGAATTACAATTATTAATCTATACCCTTTATAATTCAGACACTATATATATATATATATTTTATCATGCCTTTAATTATATGTTTTGGAGTATCTCACCTTTACTTGTTTTACCTATATATATTGGTAACGTGCGAGTTATGAAGATGATTCTATAGTCTTTGTTAGTCGAGTCGGTGTCGCTCTGATACGTAGCACTCGGGGGAAAATATTTATGTTGTCTTGTTGTTGTTCTTTTGGTGTTAATCCTTTATGTATAAGAATTACACTTATGAAAACCTGATTTATTGAGGAAGTTTAATAAAGGAGATGTTTTGATTTCTATGAATCAATTTATGTTTTCCTGCGATGCTATGTATCCGAAATTTATACTTTAAAGTAAACTGTTTTAAAGTGAGTTGTTTTTGGTGGTGTAACGCCTCAGTATTTAATTTATGAAATTTTAAAATTACTCTGATTTTTGCATATTAAACTTTGGGTAGAATTGGGGTGTTACAATAGTGGTATCAGAGCAGGTCGGTCTGTCGACCAAGTTATTAGTGTGTTTAATCCTGTTGTATGCGACATGTGTTAGAAACACTGTTGGTACCTGTTTGTTTCAAATTGTTTGTCTGCAGAGATGAGTTTGAATAAGTGGGGGAGAAGTTTTACTTCTTGGTGGCACTTGTGGCTTAGGATGGAGTCTCAAGAAGTGTTACGCTTCGGTAACTTGAAGTGTAAGTTTGAAGACGCTGTTGTAGTTGGTAGAGATGGTTTATGTCACCATCATGGTTGTCGACTGTCTATTGACAAATTGAGGGACTGATCATCCTTAATCTCTTGTTGATAGTAGTCGGGAATTGTGTTGGTTGGGATAGACTTGTCTTTCCAGCTTAATAGTGTATGAAGCAGATGTGTTGGCGCAAGGTAGTGCATGGTTACTTGAGTTGTGAGTGAATTTGAGTTGTGACTTATATTCACTTCAAATTTCATCAGATTTTCTGAAGACTTATATTCACTTCAATTTTAACCAGATTTTTTGAAAACTTATATTCACTTCAAATTTCATCTAATTTTTGAAGACTTATATTCACTTCAAGTTTCACCATATTTTCTGAAGACTTGTATTTACTTTAATTTTAACCAGATTTTCTGAAGACTTATATTCACTTCAAATTTCATCTAATTTTTGAAGACTTATATTCACTTCAAGTTTCACCAGATTTTCTGAAGACTTATATTCACTTCAAATTTTATCAAATTTTCTGAAGACTTATATTCACTTCAAATTTCATCAGATTTTCTAAAGACTTATATTCACTTCAAATTTCATCAGATTTTCTGAAGACTTATATTCACTTCAAATTTCATCAAATTTTCTGAAGACTTATATCACTTCAAATTTCATCAGTTTTACGAAAACTTATATTCACTTCAAATTTCATCGATTTTAAGACTTATATTCACTTCAAGTTTCACCATATTTTAAAGACTTGTATTTTCTTTAATTTTCTTGATTTTAAAGACTTATATTCAAATCTCATCTAATTTTGAAGACTAATATTCACTTCATGTTTCACCAAATTTTCTAAAGACTTATATTCACTTCAAATTTCATTGATTTTTAAAGACTTATATTCACTTCAAATTTCATGATTTTACGAAGACTTATATTCACTTCAAATTTCATCAAATTTTACGAAGACTTATATTCACTTCAAATTTCATCGTTTTTTTGAAGACTTATATTCACTTAAATTTTATTAAATTTTAAAGACTTATATTCACTTCAAATTTAATCGATTTTCTAAAGACTTATATTCACTTCAAATTTCATGATTTTACGAAGACTTATATTCACTTCAATTTTATTAAATTTTGAAGACTTATATTCATTTCAAATTTCATCGATTTTCTAAAGACTTATATTCACTTCAAATTTCATCAAATTTTCTGAAGACTTATATTCACTTCAAATTTCATGATTTTGAGACTTATATTCACTTCAAATTTCATGATTTTAAAGACAATTCATCATGATCTATTCACTTCAAATTTCATCTAATTTTTTGAAGACTTATATTCACTTAAATTTCATCATATTTTTGAAGACTTATATTCACTTCAAATTTCATCTAATTTTGAAGACTTATATTCACTTCAAATTTCATGATTTTCGAAGACTTATATTCACTTCAAATTTCATCAGATTTTCTGAAGACATATATTCACCTCATATTTAATCAGATTTTCTGAAGACTTATATTCACTTCAAATTTCATCATATTTTTTGAAGACTTATATTCACTTCAAATTTCATCAAATTTTCTGAAGACTTATATTCACTTCAAATTTCATCAGATTTTCTAAAGACTTATATTCACTTCAAGTTTCACCATATTTTCTGAAGACTTGTATTTACTTTAATTTTAACCAGATTTTCTGAAGACTTATATTCACTTCAAATTTCATCAGATTTTCGGAAGACTTATATTCACTTCAAATTTAATCAGATTTTATGAAGACTTATATTCACTTCAATTTTAACAAGATTTTTTGAAAACTTATATTCACTTCAAATTTCAGCTAATTTTTGAAGACTTATATTCACTTCAAGTTTCACCATATTTTCTGAAGACTTGTATTTACTTTAATTTTAACCAGATTTTCTGAAGACTTATATTCACTTCAAATTTCATCAGATTTTCTGAAGACTTATATTCACTTCAAATTTCATCTAATTTTTGAAGACTTATATTCACTTCAAATTTCATTGATTTCGAGACTTATATTCACTTCAAATTTCATCTAATTTTTGAAGACTTATATTCACTTCAAATATCATGATTTTACGAAGACTTATATTCACTTCAAATTTCATCAAATTTACGAAGACTTATATTCACTTCAAATTTCATCATTTTTAGACTTATATTCACTTCAAATTTCATGATTTTAAGACTTATATTCACTTCAAATTTCATCGATTTTACGAAGACTTATATTCACTTCAATTTTAACGATTTTTGAAGACTTATATTCACTTCAAATTTCATCTAATTTTGAAGACTTATATTCACTTCAATTTCACCATATTTTGAAGACTTATATTCACTTCAATTTTATTAAATTTTACGAGACTTATATTCACTTCAAATTTCATCAAATTTTGAAGACTTATATTCACTTCAAATTTCATCAGTTTAGAAGACTTATAATCACTTCAAATTTCATCAGTTTTAGAAGACTTATATTCACTTCAAATTTCATCAGATTTTTGAAGACTTATATTCACTTCAAATTTCATCTAATTTTGAAGACTTATATTCACTTCAAGTTTCACCATATTTTACGAAGACTTATATTCTTTAATTTTACCATATTTTCTAAAGACTTATATTCACTTCAAATTTCATGATTTTGAGACTTATATTCACTTCAAATTTCATCAAATTTTCGAAGACTTATATTCACTTCAAATTTCATGATTTTGAAGACTTATATTCACTTCAAATTTCATGATTTTAAAGACTTATATTCACTTCAAATTTCATTAGATTTTTGAAGACTTATATTCACTTCAAATTTCATCTAATTTTAAAGACTTATATTCACTTCAAATTTATGATTTTCTAGAGACATATTCACTTCAAATTTCATCTAATTTTTTGAAGACTTATATCCACTTAAAATTTCATCATATTTTTTGAAGACTTATATTCATTTCAAATTTCATCTAATTTTTGAAGACTTATATTCACTTCAAATTTCATAGATTTTCTGAAGACTTATATTCACTTCAAATTTCATCAAATTTTCTGAAGATTTATATTCACTTCAAATTTCATCAGATTTTCTGAAGACTTGTATTCACTTCAAATTTCATCAGATATTATAAAGACATATATTCACCTCAAATTTCATCAGATTTTCTGAAGACTTAAATTCACTTCAAATTTCATCATATTTTTTGAACACTTATATTCACTTCAAATTTCATCAAATTTTATGAAGACTGATATTCACTTCAAATTTCATCAGATTTTCCGAAGACTTATATTCACTTCAAATTTCATCTAATTTTTGAAGACTTATATTCACTTCAAATTTCATTAGATTTTCGAAGACTTATATTCACTTCAAATTTCATCAGTTTTAGAGACTTATATTCACTTCAAATTTCATCAGATATTCTAAGACTTATATTCACTTCAAATTTCATGATTTACGAGACTTATATTCACTTCAAATTTCATGATTTTTGAAGACTTATATTCACTTCAAATTTCAACTAATTTTTGAGACTTATATTCACTTAAATTTCATCATATTTTTGAAGACTTATATTCACTTCAAATTTCATCTAATTTTGAAGACTTATATTCACTTCAAATTTCATCAGTTTTGAAGACTTATATTCACTTCAAATTTCATAAAATTTTGAAGACTTATATTCACTTCAAATTTCATCATTTTCGAAGACTTTATTCACTTCAAATTTCATCAGATATATGAAGACTTATATTCACTTCAAAATTCATGATTTTAGAGACTTATATTCACTTCAAATTTCATCATATTTTTGAAGACTTATATTCACTTCAAATTTCATCAAATTTTGAAGACTTATATTCACTTCAAATTTCATCATATTTCTGAAGACTTATATTCACTTCAAATTTCATCTAATTTTTGAAGACTTATATTCACTTCAAATTTCATCATTTTAAGACTTATATTCACTTCAAATTTCATCTAATTTTTGAAGACTTATATTCACTTCAAATTTCATCGATTTTAAAGACTTATATTCACTTCAAATTTCATCAAATTTTCTTAAGACTTATATTCACATCAAATTTCATCATTTTAAAGACTTATATTCACTTCAAATTTCATGATTTTAGAAGACTTTTATTTACTTCAAATTTCATGATTTTCGAAGACTTATTTCACTTCAATTTTAACTTGATTTTTGAAGACTTATATTCACTTCAAATTTCATCTAATTTTTGAAGACTTATATTCACTTCAAGTTTCATCATATTTTACGAGACTTATATTCACTTCAAATTTCATCAGATTTCTAAGACTTATATTCACTTCAAATTTCATGATTTTACGAAGACTTATATTCACTTCAAATTTCATAAAATTTTAAGAGACTTATATTCACTTCAAATTTCATGATTTTTACGAAGACTTATATTCACTTCAAATTTCATCAGTTTTACGAAGACTTATATTCACTTCAAATTTCATAAAATTTTAGAAGACTTATATTCACTTCAAATTTCATGATTTTCGAAGACTTATATTCACTTCAAATTTAATCAAATTTTACGAAGACTTATATTCACTTCAAATTTCATCGATTTTCGAAGACTTATATTCACTTCAAATTTCATCAGATTTTACGAAGACTTATATTCACTTAAAATTTTATCAAATTTTACGAAGACTTATATTCCAAATTTCATCGGATATTCTAAAGACTTATATTCACTTCAAATTTCATGATTTTTGAAGACTTATATTCACTTCAAATTTCATCAAATTTTAGAGACTTATATTCACTTCAAATTTCATCAGTTTTACAAAGACTTATATTCACTTCAATTTCATCAGTTTTAAAGACTTATATTCACTTAAAATTTATCAAATTTTACGAGACTTATATTCACTTCAAATTTCATCAGATTTTCTAAAGACTTATATTCACTTCAAATTTCATCATTTTAAAGACTTATATTCACTTCAAATTTCATAAAATTTTACGAAGACTTATATTCACTTCAAATTTCATGATTTTACGAAGACTTATATTCACTTTAAATTTCATCAGATTTTACGAAGACTTATATTCACTTCAAATTTCATAAAATTTTGAAGACTTATATTCACTTCAAATTTCATCGGATCTTACGAAGACTTATATTCACTTCAAATTTCATGATTTTACGAACTTATATTCACTTCAAATTTCATTAGATTTTACGAAGACTTATATTCACTTCAAATTTCATCTAATTTTTGAAGACTTATATTCACTTCAAATTTCATTGATTTTCGAAGACTTATATTCACTTCAAATTTCATCAAATTTTCGAAGACTTATATTCACTTCAAATTTCATCATATTTTCAGAAGACTTATATTCACTTCAAATTTCATGATTTTAGAGACTTATTTCACTTCAAATTTCATGATTTTTAGAAGACTTATATTCACTTCAATTTCATTGATTTTTGAAGACTTATATTCACTTCAAATTTCATTTAATTTTGAAGACTTATATTCACTTCAAATTTCACCATATTTTAGAAGACTATATTCACTTCAATTTTATTAAATTTTACGAAGACTTATATTCACTTCAAATTTCATCATTTTCTAAAGACTTATATTCACTTCAAATTTCATCAGATTTTCTGAAGACTTATATTCACTTCAAATTTCATTAAATTTTCTAAAGACTTATATTCACTTCAAATTTCATGGATTTCGAAGACTTATATTCACTTCAAATTTCATGATTTTACGAAGACTTATATTCACTTAATTTCATCTGATTTACGAAGACTTATTCACTTCAAATTTCATGATTTTCGAAGACTTATATTCACTTCAAATTTCATGATTTACGAAGACTTATATTCACTTCAAATTTAATTTAATTTTGAAAACTTATATTCACTTCAATTTCATCATATTTTCTGACTTATATTACTTCAATTTTAACGATTTTCTGAAGACTTATATTCACTTCAAATTTCATCTAATTTTGAAGACTTATATTCACTTCAATGTTTCCGATTTTAGAAGACTTATATTCACTTAATTTTATTAAATTTTACGAAGACTTATATTCACTTCAAATTTCATCAGATTTTCTAAGACTTATATTCACTTCAAATTTCATCGATTTTAAGAGACATATTCACTTCAAATTTCATCAAATTTTAGAGACTTATATTCATTCAAATTTCATCAGATTTTCTGAAAACTTATATTCACTTCAAATTTCATCAGATTTTCTGAAGACTTATATTCACTTCAAGTTTCACCATATTTTCTGAAGACTTGTATTTTCTTTAATTTTAACCAGATTTTCTGAAGACTTATATTCACTTCAAATTTCATCTAATTTTTGAAGACTTATATTCACTTCATGTTTCACCAAATTTTCTAAAGACTTATATTCACTTCAAATTTCATCAGATTTTTAAAGACTTATATTCACTTCAAATTTCATCAGATTTTCTGAAGACTTATATTCACTTCAAATTTCATCAAATTTTCTGAAGACTTATATTCACTTCAAATTTCATCAGATTTTTTGAAGACTTATATTCACTTAGAATTTTATTAAATTTTCTGAAGACTTATATTCACTTCAAATTTCATCAGATTTTCTAAAGACTAATATTCACTTCATGTTTCACCAGATTTTCTGAAGACTTATATTCACTTCGAATTTTATTAAATTTTCTGAAGACTTATATTCATTTCAAATTTCATCAGATTTTCTAAAGACTTATATTCACTTCAAGTTTCACCATATTTTCTGAAGACTTGTATTTACTTTAATTTTAACAGATTTTCTGAAGACTTATATTCACTTCAAATTTCATGATTTTCAGACTTATATTCACTTCAAATTTCATCAAATTTTAAGACTTATATTCACTTCAAATTTCATGATTTTACGAAGACTTATATTCACTTCAATTTCAGATTTTACGAAGACTTATATTCACTTAAATTTTATCAAATTTTACGAAGACTTATATTCACTTCAAATTTCATCGGATTTCTAAAGACTTATATTCACTTAAATTTCATCAGATTTTTGAAGACTTATATTCACTTCAAATTTCATAAAATTTTACGAAGACTTATATTCACTTCAAATTTCATCAGATTTTGAAGACTTATATTCACTTCAAATTTCATCAGATTTTAGAACTTATATTCACTTCAAATTTCATGATTTTGAAGACTTATATTCACTTCAAATTTCATCAATTTTAAAGACTTATATTCACTTCAAATTTCATCAGATTTTGAAGACTTATATTCACTTCAAATTTCATCAAATTTTAAAGACTTATATTCACTTCAAATTTCATGATTTTTGAAGACTTATATTCACTTCAATTTTATTAAATTTACGAAGACTTATATTCACTTCAAATTTCATTGATTTTCTAAAGACTTATATTCACTTCAAATTTCACAGTTTTCGAAGACTTATATTCACTTCAATTTTATTAAATTTTAGAGACTTTATTTCAAATTTCATCATTTTCTAAAGACTTATATTCACTTCAAGTTTCACCATATTTTAAAGACTTATATTTACTTTAATTTTAACCAGATTTTCTGAAGACTTATATTCACTTCAAATTTCATGATTTTCGAAGACTTATATTCACTTCAAATTTCTCCATTTTCGAGAGACTTATATTCACTTCAATTTTCACAAGATTTTTGAAAACTTATATTCACTTCAATTTCATTAATGTTTGAAGACTTATATTCACTTCAATTTCACCATATTTACTGAAGACTTATATTTACTTTAATTTCACAGTTTAGAGACTTATATTCACTTCAAATTTCATGATTTTACGAGACTTATATTCACTTCAAATTTCATCTAATTTTGAAGACTTATATTCACTCAAATTTCATCGATTTTCTGAAGACTTATATTCACTTCAAATTTCATCTAATTTTTGAAGACTTATATTCACTTCAAATTTCATTGATTTTAAAGACTTATATTCACTTAAATTTCATCAAATTTTACGAAGACTTATATTCACTTCAAATTTCATGATTTTAAAGACTTATATTCACTCAAATTTCATCAGATTTTACGAAGACTTATATTCACTTCAAATTTCATCAGATTTTACGAAGACTTATATTCACAAATTTCATCGATTATCTTAACATTTATATTCACTTCAATTTTCACCATATTTTCTAAAGACTTATATTCCTTCGATTTTCTGATTTTTGAAAACTTATATTCACTTCAATTTCATCTAATTTTGAAGACTTATTATTCACTTCAATTTCATATTTTTAAAGACTTATTACTTTAATTTTCACTTGATTTTACGAAGACTTATATTCACTTCAAATTTCATCTAATTTTTGAAGACTTATATTCACTTCAGTTTCACCATATTTTACGAAGACTTATATTCACTTCAAATTTCATCAAATTTTAGAAGACTTATATTCACTTCAAATTTCATTGATTTTCTAAAGACTTATATTCACTTCAAATTTCATCATATTTTAGAGACTTATATTCACTTCAAATTTCATCGATTTTACGAAGACTTATATTCACTTCAAATTTCATGATTTTAAAGACTTATATTCACTTCAATTTCATCATTTTAAAGACTTATATTCACTTCAAATTTCATCTAATTTTAAAAGACTTATATTCACTTCAAATTTCATTCAGTTTGAAGACTTATATTCACTTCAAATTTCATGATTTTAAAGACTTATATTCACTTCAATTTCACCATATTTTGAAGACTTATTTCACTTCAATTTTAACCAGATTTTAGAAGACTTATATTCACTTCAAATTTCATCAGATTTTACGAAGACTTATATTCACTTCAAATTTCATCGATTTTACGAAGACTTATATTCACTTCAATTTTAACAAGATTTTTGAAGACTTATATTCACTTCAAATTTCACAAATTTTTGAAGACTTATTCACTTCAGTTTCACCATATTTTAGAAGACTTATATTCACTTCAATTTCACTTGATTTTACGAAGACTTATATTCACTTCAAATTTCATCTAATTTTTGAAGACTTATATTCACTTCAAATTTCATCAGATTTTCGAAGACTTATATTCACTTCAAATTTCATCAAATTTTCGAAGACTTATATTCACTTCAAATTTCATGATTTTCTGAAGACTTATATTCACTTCAAATTTCATCGATTTTCAAGACTTATATTCACTTCAAATTTCATCAGATTTTTAAGAAGACTTATATTCACTTCAATTTTAACTGATTTTTTGAAGACTTATATTCACTTCAATTTCATCTAATTTTTGAAGACTTATATTCACTTCAATTTCACCATATTTTACGAAGACTTTATATTCACTTCAATTTTATTAAATTTTTCGAAGACTTATATTCACTTCAAATTTCATCAGATTTTCTGAAGACTTATATTCACTTCAAATTTCATTAGATTTTCTAAAGACTTATATTCACTTCAAATTTCATCAAATTTTCTGAAGACTTATATTCACTTCAAATTTCATCAAATTTTCGAAGACTTATATTCACTTCAAATTTCATCAGTTTTTGAAGACTTATATTCACTTGAATTTTATTAAATTTTCGAAGACTTATATTCACTTCAAATTTCATGATTTTCTAAAGACTTATATTCACTTCAAATTTTCAGATTTTAGAAACATATTCACTTCAATTTTATTAAATTTTACGAAGACTTATATTCATTTCAAATTTCATCAGATTTTCTAAGACTTATATTCACTTCAAATTTCATCATATTTTAAAGACTTATTTACTTCAATTTTAACAGATTTTACGAGACTTATATTCACTTCAAATTTCATCAGTTTTCGAAGACTTATATTCACTTCAAATTTCATCAGTTTTACAGACTTATATTCACTTCAATTTTCACAAGATTTTTGAAAACTTATATTCACTTCAAATTTCACTAATTTTTGAAGACTTATATTCACAAATTTCATCATATTTTACGAAGACTTATATTCACTTCAATTTTAACGATTTTACGACTTATATTCACTTCAAATTTCATCAGATTTTAAGACTTATATTCACTTCAAATTTCATCTAATTTTGAAGACTTATATTCACTTCAAATTTCATCATTTTACGAAGACTTATATTCACTTCAATTTCATCTAATTTTTTGAAGACTTATATTCACTTCAAATTTCATCAGTTTTGAAGACTTATATTCACTTCAAATTTCATCAAATTTTCGAAGACTTATATTCACTTCAATTTCATCAGTTTTCTGAAGACTTATATTCACTTCAAATTTCATGATTTTACGGAACTTATATTCACTTCAAATTTCATCATTTTACGAGACTTATATTCACTTCAAATTTCATCGGATTATCTTAAGATTTATATTCACTTCAATTTCACCATATTTTCTAAGACTTATATTCACTTCATTTTCACAGATTTTTGAAGACTTATATTCACTTCAAATTTCATCTAATTTTTGAAGAGTTATATTCACTTCAAGTTTCACCATATTTTAGAAGACTTATATTCACTTTAATTTTAACGATTTTACGAAGACTTATATTCACTTCAAATTTCATCTAATTTTGAAGACTTATATTCACTTCAAATTTCATCATATTTTAGAGACTTATATTCACTTCAAATTTCAAATTTTAGAAGACTTATATTCACTTCAAATTTCATCAGTTTTCTAAGACTTATATTCACTTCAAATTTCATCATATTTTTAAGACTTATATTCACTTCAAATTTCATCAGTTTTAAGAGACTTATATTCACTTCAAATTTCATCAGTTTTCTAAGACTTATATTCACTTCAAATTTCATTAGATTTTCTAAAGACTTATATTCACTTCAAATTTCATCAAATTTTAAAGAGACATATTCACTTCAAATTTCATGAGTTTTACGAAGACTTATATTCATTCAAATTTCATGATTTTTGAAGACTTATATTCACTTCAATTTTCATTAAATTTTCGGAAGACTTATATTCACTTCAAATTTCATCAGATTTTCTAAGACTTATATTCACTTCATGTTTCACAGTTTTCGAGACTTATATTCACTTCAATTTTATAAATTTTAAGACTTATATTCATTTCATTTCATCAGATTTTCTAAAGACTTATATTCATTAAATTTCATGTATTTTAGAAGACTTATTTACTAATTTTATCAGTTTTGAAGACTTATATTCATTCAATTTTACGAGACTTATATTCATTATTTAATCAGTTTTAGAGACTTATATTCACTTCAATTTTCACAAGATTTTTGAAAACTTATATTCACTTCAAATTTACTAATTTTGAGACTTATATTCACTTCAGTTTCACCATATTTTCTAAAGAGTTATATTCACTTTAATTTTAACTTGATTTCAGACTTATATTCACTTCAAATTTCATCCAGTTTTACGAGACTTATATTCAACAAATTTCATCTAATTTTTGAAGACTTATATTCACTTAATTTCATTGATTTTAAAGAAGACTTATATTCACTTCAATTTCATCTAATTTTTGAGACATATTCACTAATTTCATGATTTTTACGAACCTTTATTTCAAACTTCATCAAATTTTACGAAGACTTAATTCTAATTTCTTGATTTTAAGACATACAAGCAAATTTCATGATTTTACAGACTTATATTCACTTCAAATTTCATGGTTTCGAAGACTTATATTCACTTCAAATTTCATGGATTATCTTAACATTTATATTTCTACAATTTCACCATATTTTCTAAGACTTATATTCACTTGAATTTCACGATTTTTGGACTTATATTCACTGAATTTCATCTAATTTTTGAAGACTTATATTCACTTCAAGTTTCACCATATTTTCTGAAGTCTTGTATTTAGTTTAATTTAACAAGTTTTACGAGAAGACTTATATTCATTCAAATTTCATCTAATTTTGAGACAATATTCACTTCAATTTCACCATATTTTACGAGACTTATATTCACTTCAAATTTCATCAAATTTTAGAAGACTTATATTCAAATTTCATTGATTTTTAAAGACTTATATTCACTTCAAATTTCATCATATTTTAAAGACATATTCACTTCAATTTCATCAAATTTTTAAAGACTTATATTCACTTAATTTTATCAAATTTTAAAAGACTTATATTCACTTCAAATTTCATCGATTTTCTAAAGACTTATATTCACTTCAAATTTCATCATATTTTAAAGACTTATTTCCAATTTCATCAAATTTTACGAGACTTATATTCATGAATTTCATGAAATTTTAAGACTTATATTCACTTCAAATTTCATCGATTTTTCGAGACTTATATTCACCAATTTCATGATTTTCTCAAGACTTATATTCACTTCAAATTTCATCAAATTTTCGAGACTTATATTCACTTCAAATTTCACCAGTTTTACGAGACTTATATTCACTTCAATTTCATCAGTTTAGAAGACTTATATTCACTTCAAATTTCGCCAGTTTTACGAGACTTATATTCACCAAATTTCATCTAATTTTGAAGACTTATATTCACTTCAAGTTTCACCATATTTTAAAGACTTATATTTACTTCAATTTCATATTTTAAAGACTTATATTCACTTAATTTCTTGATTTTAAAGACTTATATTCACTTCAAATTTCATTAAATTTTGAAGACTTATATTCATGATTTCATGATTTTACGAAGACTTATTCACTTCAAATTTCATGATTTTACGAAGACTTATATTCACTTCAAATTTCATCATAATTTTAAAGACTTATATTCACTAAAAATTTCATGATTTTCTAAAGACTTATATTCACAAATTTCATCATATTTACGAGACTTATATTCACTTCAATTTCATTAAATTTTCGAGACTTATATTCACTTCAAATTTCATCAGATTTTCTAAAGACTTATATTCACTTAAATTTCATCGATTTTAGAACTTATATTCACTTCAAATTTCATCTAATTTTAAGAGACTTATATTCACTTCAAATTTCCTTTGATTTTAGGAAACATATTCACTTCAATTTCATCGAGATTTTACGAAGACTTATATTCACTTCAAATTTCATTGATTTTAGAGACTTATATTCACTTCAAATTTCATCAGTTTACGAGACTTATATTCACTTCAAATTTCATGATTTTTGAAGACTTATATTCACTTAATTTCATCTAATTTTTGAAGACTTATATTCACTTCAAATTTCATCATATTTTTGAAGACTTATATTCACTTCAATTTTCATCTAATTTTGAAGACTTATATTCACTTCAAATTTCATGATTTTTAAGACTTATATTCACTTAATTTCATGATTTTACTGAACATATATTCACTTCAATTTCATCGATTTTGAGACTTATATTCACCCAATTTCATCAGTTTACGAGACTTATATTCACTTAAATTTCATAATTTTAGAGACTTATATTCACTTCACTTTTCATCAGTTTCTAAAGACTTATATTCACTTCAAGTTTCTGATATTTCGAAGACTTATATTTATTTTAATTTCACAGTTTTAAAGACTTATATTCTTCGTTTCTTGATTTAGAGACTTATATTCACTTCATTTCATCAGTTTTTGAAGACTTATATTCACTTCAATTTTAACAAGTTTTTGAGAAACTTATATTCACTTCAAGTTTCATAGTTTTGAACTTATATTCATTAAGTTCATCATATTTTAAGACTTATATTCACTTCAATTTTACAGTTTTGAGACTTATATTCACTTCAATTTCATGATTTTAGAAGACTTATATTCACTAAATTTCATCTAGATTTTTGAGACTTATATTCATCATCATTTCATGATTTTGAAGACTTATATTCACTAATTTCATCTAATTTTGAGACTTATATTCACTTCAATTTCATGATTTTAAAGACATATTCACTTCAAATTTCATCAAATTTTCGAAGACTTATATTCTTCAAATTTCATGATTTTCGAAGACTTATATTCACTTCAAATTTCATGATTTTACGAAGACTTATATTCACTTCAAATTTCATGATTTTTCTAAGACTTATATTCACTTCAATTTTCTCGGATTATCTTAAGATTTATATTCTTCAATTTCATCATATTTTTAAGACTTATATTCACCAATTTTACAGATTTGAAAACTTATATTCACTTCAAATTTCATCTAATTTTTGAAGACTTATATTCACTTCGTTTCACCATATTTTTAAGACTTATATTCACTTAATTTCACTGATTTTAGAAGACTTATATTCACTTCAAATTTCATCTAATTTTTGAAGACTTATATTCACTTCATTTCTATATTTTAAGACTTATATTCACTTCAAATTTTATCAAATTTTAGAACTTATATTCACTTCAATTTCATCCAGTTTTCTAAGACTTATATTCACTAAAATTTCATCAGTTTTACGAAGACTTATATTCACTTCAAATTTCATCAAATTTTTTCGAATTTATATTCACTTCAAATTTATCAAATTTTAGAATTATATTCACTTCAAATTTCATCAGTTTCTAAAGACTTATATTCACTTCAAATTTCATCATATTTTAAAGACTTATATTCACTTAATTTCATCAAATTTTAGAAGACTTATATTCACTTCAAATTTCATCAAATTTTCTAAAGACTTATATTCACTTCAAATTTCATCGATTTTGAAGACTTATATTCACTTCAAATTTCATCTAATTTTACGAGACTTATATTCACTTAATTTCATCAAATTTTGAGACTTATATTCACTTCAATTTCATGGTTTTGAAGACTTATATTCACTTAATTTCATGATTTTGAAGACTTATATTCACTAATTTCATGATTTTCGAATTATATTCACTTCAAATTTTATGATTTTCACGAAGACTTATATTCACTTCAAATTTCATCTAATTTTTGAAGACTTATATCCTTAATTTCATCAAATTTTGAAGACTTATATTCACTTAATTTCATCTAATTTTGAGACTTATATTCACTTCAAATTTCATTGATTTTACGAAGACTTATATTCACTTCAATTTCATCAGTTTTACGAGACTTATATTCACTTCAAATTTAATGATTTTCTGAAGACTTATATTCACTTCAAATTTCATCATATTTTTTGAAGACTTATATTCCTTCAAATTTCATATAATTTTACGAAGACTTATATTCACTTAATTTCATCGGATTTTCTAAGACTTATATTCACTTCAATTTTCACCATGTTTCTGAAGACTTGTTTACTTCAATTTTAACGGATTTTACGAGACTTATATTCACCAATTTCATCAATTTTCGAAGACTTATATCCTTCAAATTTCATCAGTTTTACGAGACTTATATTCACTTCAATTTTCACAAGATTTTTTGACTTATATTCACTTCAAATTTCATAATTTTTGAAGACTTATATTCACCAAGTTTTCACCATTTTACGAGACTTATATTCACTTCAATTTTAACGGATTTTTGAGGACATATTCACTTCAAATTTCATTGATTTTAAAGACTTATTCACTTCAAATTTCATCTAATTTTTGAAGATATTCACTTCAAATTTCATCAAATTTACGAAGACTTATATTCACTTAATTTCATCAGTTTTACGAAGACTTATATTCACTTCAATTTCATGATTTTACTGAAGACTTATATTCTCGAATTTCATTGATTTTACGAAGACTTATATTCATAGCATATTTTATTTAATTTTAAAGGCTATATTATTATTTTGAATTATCGTTGAGATTTTTTGACAACAAAATAATTATATTAAGCGGTATATTTATTAATATATTTAGCGATGTTTTCACAGGATTTTCAAATATTTTAGGACGATACATTCGGAATTAAAATTAACAAATTAAGTTAATAATATATTTAGATGTAATTTATATTTAGTGTATTAAGAATTTTGAGGGGCATATGAGCAATTTCATTAAATTTGGTAGTAAGACTTACTACATATATGATTTCCTCAATTTCCCCATGACACAAATTTCATCACCAATTTGAGAAGTTGGAGAAAATTTAGGCTTTTGGTTGAGGAGGAAGAAGATCAAAGAAGAAGAACAAGAAAGCTTGGTTGGAGAATCATCGAGAATACCCAAGCTTGCTAGTTAAAGACTTTATTTCCATTTCATTTGGTTAGGGTTTGATGGATTTAGTTTCAATTGAGAAAATTTGATAGATAGTTTATAGAGTTTTGTTGAAATGTTTGGGAGAATTTATTTTGTGGTAAAGATTTAGATATTGTTATCTTATATTGTAGTTGTGGATTTTCAGAATTAAAGTAGAAATTAAAATGAAATAGAAATTTAATGGAAATAGGAAGAAGATATATTCAAAACAAATTATTAATGGATATAGTAAATGTTAATTCAATTAAATAGAAATGAAAAAAGAAAAACTTCACTTCAATTTAAAAAAATAGAAAAATGAAGCGGTGAAGTAAAACAAATTCCTTGTATATTGAAAAAAAAGATCAATTGAATTTCAAATTTTTTGTTGGGAAATGGGATAAATTCGTCCCTTATAATGAAACCGCATTTACATAATGAACTTGTTTATATTTTCTTGTCTTGAGTTTTCTTTACACTTCATAATTATTAAAAATAAGACCTTTATTTTTTTCATTATGCCAAAATTCAACTAACATCCCTTAGCACCTATAAAATATAATGGGGTTAAGATTTCAGATTAAATTTAGAACTGATTATGTTAGATTTTTGATTTTGGTAAAATTAAATTAATGATTGCTTTCTGATTCTTAATTGACTTCTTTAGCTAATTTTTGGCTTATAGAACATAGTGGTTCATTAGTTTTTGAAATTATAGTTTTACGGAGCGACCCAAATTTAGGCTTATTTGATGAAATTATTATTCAATTATATTTAGTCATTTAAGACCAAACTTGAATTTCATCAGATTTTGATATTGTATTTATAACTTATCACAAGTAATTAAAGACTAGCTTTAGAAGCGAATAGTGATACTTTTTACTTCCTTGGTTTTCAAGTTGCGGATTAATTGATAATGGTGCTTACTTCATTGGTGTATTAATTATGAATACTTGTTGTTTATCGATTGAAACAACATATTTATTGGATGAATAAATAGTAGTAGACTTAATTTCAATTTTGATGGCGATGATGATATGTTTCGTGTGGTCTTTATTTATTAGTCCATACATTTCATAAGCGAAAGATATTTGACGCTTTTTATGCATTATTAGAAAGATGAACTTTTATTCCTTGTTTCTAATTCAGACAAGCGATAGGTACATGCATAACATTAGTTCTCATGGAGTCCATTATGTTTTATTTTGGGTGATTTATGTTTATAAAGGTTGTTTATCATTGAGTTCTTGATTTTGAATGATAATTGAATTACTGACGATTCAAATGTTTTGTGTTGATTAGAAGATAATGATTATGTGATAAGTTGATGTGTTGATTTTATGCACTTAATTCTAATTTAAAAGAATTATATGATTTAAATATATGTTGATATACTTTGTTTAACTTATATCAATTATAATTCAACTATTTATATATTATCATTGTTTCTAATTATATGTTTTGATTATCTCACCCTTTTATGATATTTCAGGTACCTATACTATTTTAGCGATTCGAGTGATTCAGTGGATGGGAGGATTAACTCGAGTCACTTTACATAGATTCTGCCGTTATTGGCCTTTTTCGGGATTTGGTCGACGATATTCATTTTGATAGGATGGTTGTATATACTATCTTTATGTGATAACCTTGTGTATTGATGACAACATTATATTTTATGTATTATATAAAACTTGCTTGTGAATATTCATATTCCCACCATATGATGAATTATATTGATTCGGTATTTCAGATTTTTGATGACATATAAATGCTAATTGTTAAAATCGAAGATGTGATGCCTCGATTTTATTAAATGGAATTTTGAAACTACATTTTATTAATTATATAGATTTAAATTGAGATTTTACCAATATTCTTCAAATTTCATTGATTATCTTAACATTTATATTCACTGATTTTCATCATATTTTCACTAAGACTTATATTCCTTGATTTTCACAGTTTTTTTGACTTATATTCACTTCAAATTTCATCTAATTTTGAAGTTATATTCATGGTTTCACCATATTTACGAAGACTTATATTCATTTAATTTTAACGATTTAGGGACTTATATTCACTTCAATTTCATCTAATTTTGAAAGCTTATATTCACTTCATTTCACCATATTTTAGAAGACTTATATTCCTTCAAATTTCATCAAATTTTAGAGACTTATATTCACTTCCAATTTCATGATTTTCTAAAGACTTATATTCACTTCAAATTTCATCATATTTTCTGACTTATATTCACTTCAATTTCATCAATTTTACGAAGACTTATATTCACTTAAATTTTATCAAATTTTACGAAGACTTATATTCACTTCAATTTCATGATTTTCTAAGACTTATATTCCTTAATTTCATCATATTTTACGAGACTTATATTCACAAATTTCATCAAATTTTAGAACTTATATTCACTTAATTTCATCAAATTTTCTAAAGACTTATATTCATTAATTTCATTGATTTTACGAAGACTTATATTCACTTAATTTCATCTAATTTTAAAGAGACTTATATTCACTTCAATTTCATGATTTAGAGACTTATATTCACTTCAAATTTCATGATTTTACGAAGACTTATATTCACTTCAATTTCATCGATTTTAAGAAGACATATTCATTCAATTTCATTCAGTTTTTGAAGACTTATATTCACAAATTTTATCGATTTTACGAGACTTATATTCAGCAAATTTCATCTAATTTTTGAAGACTTATATTCATAAAATTTCATCATATTTATTTAAGACATATTCACTTCAAATTTCATCTAATTTTGAAGACTTATATTCACTTCAATTTCATCAGTTTAGAAGACTTATATTCACTTCAAATTTTACCGAAGACTTATATTCACTTCAAATTTCTGATTTTAGAAGACTTATATTCAACAATTTCATCATATTTTTGAGACTTATATTCACTTCAATTTCATCAAATTTTCGAGACTTATATTCTTCAATTTCATTGATTTTCTAAGACTTATATTCACTTCAGTTTCACCATATTTTACGAAGACTTATATTTGCTTTTTTGATTTTAGAGACTTATATTCACTTCAAATTTCATGGATTTTAGAGTTATATTCACTTCAAATTAATCGATTTTTACGACTTATATTCACTTCAATTTTCACAAGATTTTGAAAACTTATATTCACTTCAATTTCACTAATTTTTGAGACTTATATTCACTTCAATTTCATCATATTTTCGAGACTTATATTTACTTAATTTTCTGATTTTACGAACATATATTCACTTCAAATTTATCGATTTTAAGGCTTTATATTCAGCAATTTCATCTAATTTTGAAGACTTATATTCTTCAATTTCATCAGTTTTTACGAGACTTATATTCACTTCAAATACATTTTTGAGACATATTCACTTAATTTCATGATTTTACGAAGACTTATATTCACTTCAATTTCATCAAATTTTAGAAGACTTATATTCACTTCAATTTCCTTCAGATTACGAAGACTTATATTCCTTCAATTTCATTGATTTTAGAAGACATATATTCACTCAAATTTCATGATTTTACGAAGACATATTCACTTCAATTTCATGGATTATCTTAACATTTATATTCACTGATTTTCACCATATTTTCTAAAGACTTATATTCCTTGATTTTTCACGATTTTTGAGAAACTTATATTCACTTAATTTCATCTAATTTTTGAAGGTTATATTCACTTCAAGTTTCACCATATTTAAAGAAGCTTATATTTACTTTAATTTCTTGATTTACGAAGACTTATATTCACTTCAATTTCATCTAATTTTGAAGACTTATATTCACTTCAGTTTTACCATATTTTACGAAGACTTATATTCTTCAAATTTCATCATATTTAGGAGACTTATATTCACTTCAAATTTCATTGATTATCTTAACATTTATATTCACTTCAATTTTCACCATATTTTCTAGGAACTTATATTCACTTGATTTTCACAGTTTTTGAAGACTTATATTCACTTCAATTTCATCTAATTTTAGAGACTTATATTCATAGTTTCACCATATTTTCGAAGACTTATATTCACTTCAATTTCAACGGTTTTACGAAGACTTATATTCACTGAATTTCATCTAATTTTGAAGACTTATATTCAACAGTTTCATCATATTTTACGAGACTTATTCACTTCATTTCATCAAATTTTAGAGACTTATATTCACTTCAAATTTCATCAGTTTTCTAGAAGACTTTATTCACTTCAAATTTCATGATTTTCTGAGACTATATTCATTCAAATTTCATTGATTTTACGAAGACTTATATTCATTAATTTCATTCAGTTTTAGAGACTTATATTCACTTCAATTTCATGATTTTCGAGACTTATATTCACTTCAAATTTCATGATTTACGAAGACTTATATTCACTTAAATTTCATCAGATTTTAGAAGACTTATATTCACTTCAAATTTCATTGATTTAGAGACTTATATTCACTTAAATTTCATCTAATTTTGAACTTATATTCACTTCAGTTTCATCATATTTTAGAAGACTTATATTTGCACAATTTTTACCATATTTTCAAGACTTATTCACTTAATTTCATGGTTTCGAAGACTTATATTCACTTCAATTTCATTAAATTTTTGGAGACTTATATTCACTTCAATTTCATGATTTTACGAAGACTTATATTCCTTCAAATTTCATGATTTACGAGACATATTCACTTCAAATTTATCAAATTTTAAAGACTTATATTCTTAATTTCATCCAGTTTTTCTAAGACTTATATTCACTTCAATTTCATTCATATTTTAGAAGACTTATATTCACCAATTTCATTAAATTTTTAAAGACTTATATTCACTAATTTCATCAAATTTTCTAAAGACTTATATTCACTTCAATTTCATGGATTTTACGAAGACTTATATTCACTTCAAATTTCATCTAATTTTAAGAGACTTATATTCATTCATTTCATTGATTTTAGAAGACTTATATTCACTTCAAATTTCATCGATTTTACGAAGACTTATTTACTTCAAATTTCATGATTTTAAAGAGACTTATTCACTAAATTTCATGATTTTACGAAGACTTATATTCACTAAATTTCATCAGTTTGAGACTTATATTCACTTCAATTTCATCTAATTTTTTAGAACTTATTTCCATTCATCATATTTTGAAGACTTATATTCACAAATTTCATCTAATTTTTGAAGACTTATATTCACTTCAATTTCATTGATTTTGAAGACTTATATTCACTTCAATTTTCCAGTTTTTACGTGAACATATATTCACTTGAATTTAATGAGTTTACGAAGACTTATATTCACTTAATTTCATGATTTTACGAGACTTATATTCACTTCAAATTTCATCAATTTTACGAAGACTTATATTCATTCAATTTCATCAGTTTTCTAAGACTTATATTACTTCAGTTTCATCATATTTTTGAAGACTTATATTCACTTTAATTTTAACGATTTTAAAGACTTATATTCACTTCAAATTTCATGATTTTGAGACTTATATTCACTTCAAATTTAATCGATTTTTGAGACTTATATTCACTTCAATTTTAACAAGATTTTTGAAGACTTATATTCACTAGTTTCATTAATTTTTTGAAGACTTATATTCACTTCAATTTCACCATATTTTACGAAGACTTATATTCACTTCAATTCTTGATTTACGAGACTTATATTCACTTCAAATTTCATTAGTTACGAAGACTTATATTCACTTCAATTTCATCTAATTTTGAGACTTATATTCATAATTTCATCAGTTTTGAAGACATAAAATTTCATTTTGAGACTTATATTCACTTCAATTTCATGATTTTACGAAGACTTATATTCACTTCAAATTTCATCAAATTTTTAGAAGACTTATATCACTTCAATTTCATCAGATTTTACGAGACATATTCACAAATTTCATAGATTTTTGAGCATATATTCACTCAATTTCATGATTTTCTAAGACTTATATTCACTTCAATTTCATCAGTTATCTTAAGATTTATATTCTAATTTTCACCATATTTCTAAGACTTATATTCCTTCATTTTCACAAGATTTTTGAAAACTTATATTCATAAAATTTCATCTAATTTTTTGAAGAGTTATATTCACTTCGTTCTGTATTTTTGAAGACTTATATTCACTTTAATTTTCACCAGTTTTAGAGACTTATATTCACTTCAATTTCATCATTTTGAGACTAATATTCACTTCAATTTCACCATATTTTCGAAGACTTATATTCACTTCAAATTTCATCAAATTTTAAAGACTTATATTCACTTAATTTCATCAGATTTTCTAAAGACTTATTCATTCAAATTCATCATATTTTACAGAAGACTTATATTCACTTCATTTCATCAAATTTTAGAAGACTTATATTCACTAAATTTTCTAAATTTTAAAACTTATATTCACTAATTTCAAGTTTAAAGACTTATATTATTCAAATTTATCATATTTTAGAAGACTTATATTCACTTCAATTTCATCTAATTTAGAACTTATATTCACTTCAAATTTCATCAAATTTTCTAAGACTTATATTCAGCAATTTCATTGATTTTGAACTTATATTCACTTCAAATTTCATAATTTTCGAAGACTTATATTCACTTTAAATTTCATAAAATTTTAAAAGACTTATATTCACTTAATTTCATCAGTTTAAAGACTTATATTCACTCAATTTCCTTGATTTTCTGAAGACTTATATTCACTTCAATTTCATCAGTTTTACAAAGACTTATATTCACTTCAAATTTATCCAGATTTTCGAAGACTTATATCACTTCAATTTCATCTAATTTTTGAAGACTTATATCCATAAAATTTCATCATATTTTTGAAGACTTATATTCACTTCAATTTCATATTTTTTGAACTTATATTCACTTAATTTCATCAGTTTACGAAGACTTATATTCACTTCAAATTTCATCAGTTTAGAAGACTTATATTCTCAAATTTATTCAGTTTTTACGAGACTTATCATCAAATTTCATCATATTTTGAGACTTATATTCACTTCAATTTCTGTTTGAAGACTTATATTCACTTCAATTTCATCAGTTTTCTAAGACTTATATTCTTCAGTTTCACCATGTTTACGAAGACTTGTATTCACTTCAATTTCACAGTTTTAGAGACTTATATTCACTTCAAATTTCATCAGATTTTACGATGACTTAATCTTCAAATTTATTCAGTTTTCAAGAAGACTTATATTCACTTCAATTTCACAAGATTTTGAAACTTATATTCACTTCAATTTCACTAATTTTGAAGACTTATATTCACTTCAAGTTTCACCATATTTTTCGAAGACTTGTATTTACTTTAATTTTAACGGTTACGAAGACTTATATTACTTAATTTCCATGATTTACGAAGACTTATATTCACTTCAAATTCATCAAATTTTTGAAGACTTATATTCACTTCAAATTTCATCAGAATTTAGAACTTATATTCACTTCAAATTTCATGATTTTAGAACTTATATTCTTAATTTCATGGATACGAACACTTATATTCACTTCAAATTTCTCAGTTTTACGAAGACTTATATTTATAGCCGTTTATTTAATATTAAATTATATTATTATTTTTTGAATTATCGTTTTGCGATTGTTTTGACTCTTAATAATTATATTGACGGTATATTATTAATATATTGTGATGTTTTATTCGATTCGATAAAATATTTTTGGACCCGATTCATTAATTCAGAATTAAATTAACAAATTAAGTTAATAATATATATAGATATTATATATTTAGTGTATTAAGAATAATAGTTGAGGGGCATGTGAGCAATTTAATTAAAGTTTGGCTAGTAAGGCATACTACATATATATGATTTCCTCCACTTTCCAAACCAACACAAATTCACCAAAGTTGAGAAGTTGGAGAAAAATTTGGTTTTGGTTGAGAGGGAAGAGAAGAGCAGAAGAAGAACAAAGCTTGGTTGGAGAATCATCAAGAATACCCAAAGCTTGCTAGGTAGGGTTTGATTTCCATTTCATTTGGTTAGGTTTGATGGATTTAGTTTGAATTGGGAGAAAAATTTGATAGATGGTTTATAGAGTTTTGTTAGAATGTTTGGAGAGTTGATTTGTGGTAAAGATTATGGGTATTGTTATTGGTGTTGTAGTTGTGGATTGTAGAATGAAAGTAGAAATAAAAATGAAATAGAAATGTTAATGGAAATAGGAAGAAGATATAGTAAAACAAATTATTAATGGATATAGTAAATGTTAATGTGAATAGAAATAGAAATGAAAAAAGAAAAAAACTACCTGCAATGGAAAAAAAAATAGAAAAATGAAACGGTGAAGTAAAAACAAACTCCACTGTATATTGAAAAAAAAAAGGAACAATGGAAGAACAAGGTGGTGGGGGGAAATGGGACGTACGTCCCTGTACAATAGTAAAGAGAAACCGCATTTTGCCGTAAATGGACTTGTTTATATTTTACTGTCATGAGTTTTTTTTCTTTACCTGCATAATTATTAAAAATGGCCACTGTTTTTTTTCATTATGCCAAATTCAACCTAGCAACCCTTGGCACCTATAAAATATAATTAGGGGTTAAGATAGCCGATTAAATTTAGAACCCAATTATATTTCATTCGATTTATTAGAATTAGGCGTGGACAAGTTGCTCGATTTCAGCAGTGTGCTAGCTAATTTTGACGTGTAGAACATAGTGGTGAAAGCATTAGTTTTTAAATTGTGAGTTTTCGGACGACCGAAAATAGGCTAATTCTTAAGATTGACCGGATTGTGTTTAGTCATTTAAGAGTATAGGAAGCTATCAAATTTTTGATGTTGGTATTTATAACTTATCTAGGTAATTAAGACTAGCTTTTAAATGAGTAGTGATACTTTTACTATTTTCCGTTTTGAAATTTGCGGATTAATTGATAATGGTGCTTGCGATGGTGTATTTAATTATGAATACTTGTTGTTTATCTTGATGCGATGACATGTTTATTGGATGTGAATAAATATGGTAGTAGACTCTATGTCAATTGTGATGGCGATGATGATATATTTGTCGTGTGGTCTTTATTTATTGAGTCATATTTCAAGCGAAGGGCTGTGCCCAGCGATGATGGCTTTTGCTCTTATAAGCGAAGATGGGCTTTATGCCTTGTGTCCCTAATTACGGACAAGCGATGGGTACCACATGCATAACATAGTCGTGTCTCATGGAGTCCATTATGTTTTATTTTGGAGTCGGTTGTTTTGTCCAATTGTTTATCATTGAGTTCTTGATTGGTGAATGATAATTGAATTATGACGGTACATGGTGTTTTATGTTGATGAGAAGATAATGATTATGTGATGAAGTTGATGTGTTGATTTATACAGATACTAATTTCCAAAGTATGTAAGTTTAAATATATGTTGATATACTATTTAACTTATATCAATTATAATTCGACTATTTATATATTCCATCATTGTTTCTAATTATATGTTTGGAATTATCTCACCCCTTCCTAGATTGTTTAGTTACCTATATATTGGTAGCATGGGTGATCCAGAGTGGATGAGGAGGATTGGCTCAGTCACTTTATTTTTGTGGATTACCCTTTCTGGTGTTAGTAACACTCGGGATTTGGTGACGATATTATTTGATAG
>CM038797.1:87089-163864 GCA_021764765.1 Vicia sativa | reverse complement strand
TTTTTATATGATTTGGGACTTGCCCTTTTTAAAACCTATTTCATAAATTAAAAAAAAATCTCCAACCAAATTAGGTCTTGCATATCATTAACCATTTTATTTGAATATTTAGCATTTAGAATCTTCTTATATTTGAGAGGATAAGAATAAGTCCGTCAAATCAATACATGAATTTATTTAAATTTTACATAACTTTAATTGTTTGTTAAAAGGTTGCATGTACTTTTAATAAAACTTATTTAATAAATTAGATTAGTCTTTATAATTATCATTTCAATACATGTCTAAAGTAAAAGTAAAATCGTGATACATTATAATATTTGAATTTAGTTAATTTTCAAAAGACAATAATTGTGAATGATACTAAACATGAATAATGAATAATGTATGACCATACGTATGAATTTTAATATGCTCATATAAACATATATTAAAATTTTCAATCTTTAAACTATATTAATGTCTTTTTAAAGTAAAATAATAAAAAACATAACTTTATCTAATTTTATATATGAATTTAAAAATATATAAACGTTTTTAAATACAAACAAACATGTTCAATAATTTCATGGTAGTCTATGTTATGAACCATGAAATACTAAATTTATATATAATAAATCTCTAGAAAATTAAACTTTAAATAATAAGAAAGTTAATAGTTTCTTGTTTTATAACAAGTGATATTAGGTTTTAAAACAGAAAAAAATTGGGTTAAATTTAGTGAAGATGATGTTGTGGCTTATTTGAGAATTAGATCAACATGTGTGGATGATTTATAATGTAAAAGGTCACAAAACTAATAATAATTTTTACCGACAAAATAATTGGGTTAAGTTTAGTAGAAGATGATGTGACTTATTTTAGAATTAGATCAACATGTGTAGGAGTGATTTATGATGTAAAATATATATTTATGAGTGAATTTTCTTTTACTCGATTCTCATGAGAATTCAATTCATTTTAAATAGTCTAAAATTTTTATTGAAAATCAAAAGCAGGATAATTTTGATGAATGATATTCATTAATAATATTAGTGTAAGTTATTATTTTTTAAAGTTAATCGGTCGGTGTGTAGCTAACATGATTGTAAAATATTATAAATCTAATAAAATTTAAATATTACCTATTAATGTTCCTATTAATGTTCTTCGAGAGGTTTTTAGTTTTTTATATGATTTGGGACTTGCCCTTTTTAAAAACCTATTTCATAAATTAAAAAAAATCTCCAACCAAATTAGGTCTTGCATATCATTAACCATTTTATTTGAATATTTAGCATTTAGAATCTTCTTATATTTGAGAAGGATAAGAATAAGTCCGTCAAATCAATCTACATGAATTTATTTAAATTTTACATAACTTTAATTGTTTGTTAAAAAGGTTGCACATGTACTTTTAATAAAACTTATTTAATAAATTAGATTAGTCTTTATAATTATCATTTCAATACATGTCTAAAGTAAAAGTAAAATCGTGATACATTATAATATTTGAATTTAGTTAAAATTTTCAAAAGACAATAATTGACGAATGATACTAAACATGAATAATGAATAATGTATGACCATACGTATGAATTTTAATATGCTCATATAAACATGCTCATATTAAAATTTTCAATCTTTAAACTATATTAATGTCTTTTTAAAGTAAAATAATAAAAAACATAACTTTATCTAATTTTATATATGAATTTAAAATATATAAATTTTTAAATATAAACAAACATGTTCAATAATTTCATGGTAGTCTATGTTATGAACCATGAAATACTAAATTTATATATAATAAATCTCTAGAAAATTAAACTTTAAATAATAAGAAAGTTAATAGTTTCTTGTTTTATAACAAGTGATATTCGGTTTTCGACAACGGAAAAATAATTGGGTTAAATTTAGTGAAGATGATGTTGTGGCTTATTTGAAATTAGATCAACATGTGTCGATGATTTATAATGTAAAGGTCACAAAACTAATAATAATTTTCGACAACGAAAAATAATTGGGTTAAGTTTAGTGAAGATGATGTTGTGACTTATTTTAGAATTAGATCAACATGTGAGGTGATTTATGATGTAAAATATATATTTATGAGTGAATTTTCTTTTACTCGGTTCTCATGACGAGATTCAATTCATTTTAAATAGTCTAAAATTTTTATTGAAAATCAAAAGCGGATAATTTTGATCGAATGATATTCATTAATAATATTAGTGTAAGTTATTATTTTTTAAAGTTAATCAGTCGGTCTGTATCTAACATGATTGTAAAATATTATAAATCTAATAAAATTTAAATATTACCTATTAATGTTCCTATTAATGTTCTTGAGAGGTTTTAGTTTTTATATGATTTGGGACTTGCCCTTTTTAAAACCTATTTCATAAATTAAAAAAAACTCAACCAAATTAGGTCTTGCATATCATTAACCATTTTATTTGAATATTTAGCATTTAGAATCTTCTTATATTTGAGAAGGATAAGAATAAGTCCGTCAAATCAATCTACATGAATTTATTTAAATTTTACATAACTTTAATTGTTTGTTAAAAAGGTTGCACATGTACTTTTAATAAAACTTATTTAATAAATTAGATTAGTCTTTATAATTATCATTTCAATACATGTCTAAAGTAAAAGTAAAATCGTGATACATTATAATATTTGAATTTAGTTAAAATTTTCAAAAGACAATAATTGACGAATGATACTAAACATGAATAATGAATAATGTATGACCATACGTATGAATTTTAATATGCTCATATAAACATGCTCATATTAAAATTTTCAATCTTTTAAACTATATTAATGTCTTTTTAAAGTAAAATAATAAAAAATAACTTTATCTAATTTTATATATGAATTTAAAATATATAAACGTTTTTAAATACAAACAAACATGTTCAATAATTTCATGGTAGTCTATGTTATGAACCATGAAATACTAAATTTATATATAATAAATCTCTAGAAAATTAAACTTTAAATAATAAGAAAGTTAATAGTTTCTTGTTTTATAACAAGTGATATTCGGTTTTAAACAACGGAAAAATAATTGGGTTAAATTTAGTGAAGATGATGTTGTGGCTTATTTGAGAATTAGATCAACATGTGTCGAGATGATTTATAATGTAAAGGTCACAAAACTAATAATAATTTTCGACAACGAAAAATAATTGGGTTAAGTTTAGTGAAGATGATGTTGTGACTTATTTTAGAATTAGATCAACATGTGTGAGGTGATTTATGATGTAAAATATATATTTATGAGTGAATTTTCTTTTACTCGGTTCTCATGGTGAGATTCAATTCATTTTAAATAGTCTAAATTTTTATTGAAAATCAAAAGCGGATAATTTTGATCGAATGATATTCATTAATAATATTAGTGTAAGTTATTATTTTTAAAGTTAATCGATCGATTATATCTAACATGATTGTAAAATATTATAAATCTAATAAAATTTAAATATTACCTATTAATGTTCCTATTAATGTTCTTGAGGTTTTAGTTTTTATATGATTTGGGACTTGCCCTTTTAAAACCTATTTCATAAATTAAAAAAAATCTCCAACCAAATTAGGTCTTGCATATCATTAACCATTTTATTTGAATATTTAGCATTTAGAATCTTCTTATATTTGAGAAGGATAAGAATAAGTCCGTCAAATCAATCTACATGAATTTATTTAAATTTTACATAACTTTAATTGTTTGTTAAAAAGGTTGCACATGTACTTTTAATAAAACTTATTTAATAAATTAGATTAGTCTTTATAATTATCATTTCAATACATGTCTAAAGTAAAAGTAAAATCGTGATACATTATAATATTTGAATTTAGTTAAAATTTTCAAAAGACAATAATTGACGAATGATACTAAACATGAATAATGAATAATGTATGACCATACGTATGAATTTTAATATGCTCATATAAACATGCTCATATTAAAATTTTCAATCTTTTAAACTATATTAATGTCTTTTTAAAGTAAAATAATAAAAAACATAACTTTATCTAATTTTATATATGAATTTAAAAATATATAACGTTTTTAAATACAAACAAACATGTTCAATAATTTCATGGTAGTCTATGTTATGAACCATGAAATACTAAATTTATATATAATAAATCCTAGAAAATTAAACTTTAAATAATAAGAAAGTTAATAGTTTCTTGTTTTATAACAAGTGATATTCGGTTTCGACAACGGAAAAATAATTGGGTTAAATTTAGTGAAGATGATGTTGTGGCTTATTTGAGAATTAGATCAACATGTGTCAGATGATTTATAATGTAAAAGGTCACAAAACTAATAATAATTTTCGACAACGAAAAATAATTGGGTTAAGTTTAGTGAAGATGATGTTGTGACTTATTTTAGAATTAGATCAACATGTGTGAGTGATTTATGATGTAAAATATATATTTATGAGTGAATTTTCTTTTACTCGGTTCTCATGGTGAGATTCAATTCATTTTAAATAGTCTAAAATTTTTATTGAAAATCAAAAGCCGGATAATTTTGATCGAATGATATTCATTAATAATATTAGTGTAAGTTATTATTTTTAAAGTTAATCGATCGATCATATCTAACATGATTGTAAAATATTATAAATCTAATAAAATTTAAATATTACCTATTAATGTTCCTATTAATGTTCTTGAGAGGTTTTAGTTTTTTTATATGATTTGGGACTTGCCCTTTTAAAACCTATTTCATAAATTAAAAAAAATCTCAACCAAATTAGGTCTTGCATATCATTAACCATTTTATTTGAATATTTAGCATTTAGAATCTTCTTATATTTGAGAAGGATAAGAATAAGTCCGTCAAATCAATCTACATGAATTTATTTAAATTTTACATAACTTTAATTGTTTGTTAAAAGGTTGCACATGTACTTTTAATAAAACTTATTTAATAAATTAGATTAGTCTTTATAATTATCATTTCAATACATGTCTAAAGTAAAAGTAAAATCGTGATACATTATAATATTTGAATTTAGTTAAAATTTTCAAAAGACAATAATTGACGAATGATACTAAACATGAATAATGAATAATGTATGACCATACGTATGAATTTTAATATGCTCATATAAACATGCTCATATTAAAATTTTCAATCTTTTAAACTATATTAATGTCTTTTTAAAGTAAAATAATAAAAACATAACTTTATCTAATTTTATATATGAATTTAAAATATATAAGCGTTTTTTAAATACAAACAAACATGTTCAATAATTTCATGGTAGTCTATGTTATGAACCATGAAATACTAAATTTATATATAATAAATCCTAGAAAATTAAACTTTAAATAATAAGAAAGTTAATAGTTTCTTGTTTTATAACAAGTGATATTCGGTTTCGACAACGGAAAAATAATTGGGTTAAATTTAGTGAAGATGATGTTGTGGCTTATTTGAGAATTAGATCAACATGTGTCGATGATTTATAATGTAAAGGTCACAAAACTAATAATTTTCGACAACGAAAAATAATTGGGTTAAGTTTAGTGAAGATGATGTTGTGACTTATTTTAGAATTAGATCAACATGTGTGAGGTGATTTATGATGTAAAATATATATTTATGAGTGAATTTTCTTTTACTCGGTTCTCATGATGAGATTCAATTCATTTTAAATAGTCTAAATTTTTATTGAAAATCAAAAGCAGATAATTTTGATCGAATGATATTCATTAATAATATTAGTGTAAGTTATTATTTTTAAAGTTAATCGATCGGTCGTATCTAACATGATTGTAAAATTTTATAAATCTAATAAAATTTAAATATTACCTATTAATGTTCCTATTAATGTTCTTGAGAGGTTTTAGTTTTTTATATGATTTGGGACTTGCCCTTTTTAAAACCTATTTCATAAATTAAAAAAAATCTCCAACCAAATTAGGTCTTGCATATCATTAACCATTTTATTTGAATATTTAGCATTTAGAATCTTCTTATATTTGAGAAGGATAAGAATAAGTCCGTCAAATCAATCTACATGAATTTATTTAAATTTTACATAACTTTAATTGTTTGTTAAAAGGTTGCACATGTACTTTTAATAAAACTTATTTAATAAATTAGATTAGTCTTTATAATTATCATTTCAATACATGTCTAAAGTAAAAGTAAAATCGTGATACATTATAATATTTGAATTTAGTTAAAATTTTCAAAAGACAATAATTGACGAATGATACTAAACATGAATAATGAATAATGTATGACCATACGTATGAATTTTAATATGCTCATATAAACATGCTCATATTAAAATTTTCAATCTTTAAACTATATTAATGTCTTTTAAAGTAAAATAATAAAAACATAACTTTATCTAATTTTATATATGAATTTAAAAATATATAAACGTTTTTAAATATAAACAAACATGTTCAATAATTTCATGGTAGTCTATGTTATGAACCATGAAATACTAAATTTATATATAATAAATCCTAGAAAATTAAACTTTAAATAACAAGAAAGTTAATAGTTTCTTGTTTTATAACAAGTGATATTCGGTTTTAAACAACGGAAAAATAATTGGGTTAAATTTAGTGAAGATGATGTTGTGGCTTATTTGAGAATTAGATCAACATGTGTCAGATGATTTATAATGTAAAAGGTCACAAAACTAATAATAATTTTCGACAACGAAAATATATTGGGTTAAGTTTAGTGAAGATGATGTTGTGACTTATTTTAGAATTAGATCAACATGTGTGAGGTGATTTATGATGTAAAATATATATTTATGAGTGAATTTTCTTTTACTCAGTTCTCATGACTGAGATTCAATTCATTTTAAATAGTCTAAATTTTTATTGAAAATCAAAAGCGGATAATTTTGATCGAATGATATTCATTAATAATATTAGTGTAAGTTATTATTTTTAAAGTTAATCGATCGATGTATCTAACATGATTGTAAAATATTATAAATCTAATAAAATTTAAATATTACCTATTAATGTTCCTATTAATGTTCTTGAGAGGTTTTAGTTTTTATATGATTTGGGACTTGCCCTTTTTAAAACCTATTTCATAAATTAAAAATCTCCAACCAAATTAGGTCTTGCATATCATTAACCATTTTATTTGAATATTTAGCATTTAGAATCTTCTTATATTTGAGAAGGATAAGAATAAGTCCGTCAAATCAATCTACATGAATTTATTTAAATTTTACATAACTTTAATTGTTTGTTAAAAGGTTGCACATGTACTTTTAATAAAACTTATTTAATAAATTAGATTAGTCTTTATAATTATCATTTCAATACATGTCTAAAGTAAAAGTAAAATCGTGATACATTATAATATTTGAATTTAGTTAAAATTTTCAAAAGACAATAATTGACGAATGATACTAAACATGAATAATGAATAATGTATGACCATACGTATGAATTTTAATATGCTCATATAAACATGCTCATATTAAAATTTTCAATCTTTTAAACTATATTAATGTCTTTTTAAAGTAAAATAATAAAAACATAACTTTATCTAATTTTATATATGAATTTAAAAATATAAAGCGTTTTTAAATATAAACAAACATGTTCAATAATTTCATGGTAGTCTATGTTATGAACCATGAAATACTAAATTTATATATAATAAATCCTAGAAAATTAAACTTTAAATAATAAGAAAGTTAATAGTTTCTTGTTTTATAACAAGTGATATTCGGTTTTCAACGGAAAAATAATTGGGTTAAATTTAGTGAAGATGATGTTGTGGCTTATTTGAGAATTAGATCAACATGTGTCGATGATTTATAATGTAAAAGGTCACAAAACTAATAATAATTTTCGACAACGAAAAATAATTGGGTTAAGTTTAGTGAAGATGATGTTGTGACTTATTTTAGAATTAGATCAACATGTGTGAGGTGATTTATGATGTAAAATATATATTTATGAGTGAATTTTCTTTTACTCGGTTCTCATGGTGAGATTCAATTCATTTTAAATAGTCTAAATTTTTATTGAAAATCAAAAGCCAGATAATTTTGATCGAATGATATTCATTAATAATATTAGTGTAAGTTATTATTTTTAAAGTTAATCGATTGTCATATCTAACATGATTGTAAAATATTATAAATCTAATAAAATTTAAATATTACCTATTAATGTTCCTATTAATGTTCTTGAGAGGTTTTTAGTTTTTTATGATTTGGGACTTGCCCTTTTAAAAACCTATTTCATAAATTAAAAAAAATCTCCAACCAAATTAGGTCTTGCATATCATTAACCATTTTATTTGAATATTTAGCATTTAGAATCTTCTTATATTTGAGAAGGATAAGAATAAGTCCGTCAAATCAATCTACATGAATTTATTTAAATTTTACATAACTTTAATTGTTTGTTAAAAGGTTGCACATGTACTTTTAATAAAACTTATTTAATAAATTAGATTAGTCTTTATAATTATCATTTCAATACATGTCTAAAGTAAAAGTAAAATCGTGATACATTATAATATTTGAATTTAGTTAAAATTTTCAAAAGACAATAATTGACGAATGATACTAAACATGAATAATGAATAATGTATGACCATACGTATGAATTTTAATATGCTCATATAAACATGCTCATATTAAAATTTTCAATCTTTTAAACTATATTAATGTCTTTTAAAGTAAAATAATAAAAAACATAACTTTATCTAATTTTATATATGAATTTAAAAATATATAAGCGTTTTTAAATATAAACAAACATGTTCAATAATTTCATGGTAGTCTATGTTATGAACCATGAAATACTAAATTTATATATAATAAATCCTAGAAAATTAAACTTTAAATAATAAGAAAGTTAATAGTTTCTTGTTTTATAACAAGTGATATTAGGTTTTCGACAACGGAAAAATAATTGGGTTAAATTTAGTGAAGATGATGTTGTGGCTTATTTGAGAATTAGATCAACATGTGTCGGATGATTTATAATGTAAAGGTCACAAAACTAATAATAATTTTCGACAACGAAAATAATTGGGTTAAGTTTAGTGAAGATGATGTTGTGACTTATTTTAGAATTAGATCAACATGTGTGAGGTGATTTATGATGTAAAATATATATTTATGAGTGAATTTTCTTTTACTCGGTTCTCATGGTGAGATTCAATTCATTTTAAATAGTCTAAATTTTTATTGAAAATCAAAAGCGGATAATTTTGATCGAATGATATTCATTAATAATATTAGTGTAAGTTATTATTTTTAAAGTTAATCGGTCGATCATATCTAACATGATTGTAAAATATTATAAATCTAATAAAATTTAAATATTACCTATTAATGTTCCTATTAATGTTCTTGAGAGGTTTTTAGTTTTTTATATGATTTGGGACTTGCCCTTTTAAAACCTATTTCATAAATTAAAAAAAATCTCCAACCAAATTAGGTCTTGCATATCATTAACCATTTTATTTGAATATTTAGCATTTAGAATCTTCTTATATTTGAGAAGGATAAGAATAAGTCCGTCAAATCAATCTACATGAATTTATTTAAATTTTACATAACTTTAATTGTTTGTTAAAAGGTTGCACATGTACTTTTAATAAAACTTATTTAATAAATTAGATTAGTCTTTATAATTATCATTTCAATACATGTCTAAAGTAAAAGTAAAATCGTGATACATTATAATATTTGAATTTAGTTAAAATTTTCAAAAGACAATAATTGACGAATGATACTAAACATGAATAATGAATAATGTATGACCATACGTATGAATTTTAATATGCTCATATAAACATGCTCATATTAAAATTTTCAATCTTTTAAACTATATTAATGTCTTTTAAAGTAAAATAATAAAAACATAACTTTATCTAATTTTATATATGAATTTAAAAATATATAAACGTTTTTAAATATAAACAAACATGTTCAATAATTTCATGGTAGTCTATGTTATGAACCATGAAATACTAAATTTATATATAATAAATCCTAGAAAATTAAACTTTAAATAATAAGAAAGTTAATAGTTTCTTGTTTTATAACAAGTGATATTCGGTTTTCGACAACGGAAAAATAATTGGGTTAAATTTAGTGAAGATGATGTTGTGGCTTATTTGAGAATTAGATCAACATGTGTCGGATGATTTATAATGTAAAGGTCACAAAACTAATAATAATTTTCGACAACGAAAAATAATTGGGTTAAGTTTAGTGAAGATGATGTTGTGACTTATTTTAGAATTAGATCAACATGTGTGGGTGATTTATGATGTAAAATATATATTTATGAGTGAATTTTCTTTTACTCAGTTCTCATGGTGAGATTCAATTCATTTAAATAGTCTAAAATTTTTATTGAAAATCAAAAGCCGATAATTTTGATCGAATGATATTCATTAATAATATTAGTGTAAGTTATTATTTTTAAAGTTAATCGATCGATTACATCTAACATGATTGTAAAATATTATAAATCTAATAAAATTTAAATATTACCTATTAATGTTCCTATTAATGTTCTTGAGAGGTTTTAGTTTTTTATATGATTTGGGACTTGCCCTTTTAAAACCTATTTCATAAATTAAAAAAATCTCCAACCAAATTAGGTCTTGCATATCATTAACCATTTTATTTGAATATTTAGCATTTAGAATCTTCTTATATTTGAGAAGGATAAGAATAAGTCCGTCAAATCAATCTACATGAATTTATTTAAATTTTACATAACTTTAATTGTTTGTTAAAAAGGTTGCACATGTACTTTTAATAAAACTTATTTAATAAATTAGATTAGTCTTTATAATTATCATTTCAATACATGTCTAAAGTAAAAGTAAAATCGTGATACATTATAATATTTGAATTTAGTTAAAATTTTCAAAAGACAATAATTGAATGATACTAAACATGAATAATGAATAATGTATGACCATACGTATGAATTTTAATATGCTCATATAAACATGCTCATATTAAAATTTTCAATCTTTTAAACTATATTAATGTCTTTTAAAGTAAAATAATAAAAACATAACTTTATCTAATTTTATATATGAATTTAAAAATATATAAGCGTTTTTTAAATATAAACAAACATGTTCAATAATTTCATGGTAGTCTATGTTATGAACCATGAAATACTAAATTTATATATAATAAATCCCTAGAAAATTAAACTTTAAATAATAAGAAAGTTAATAGTTTCTTGTTTTATAACAAGTGATATTCGGTTTTAAACAACGGAAAAATAATTGGGTTAAATTTAGTGAAGATGATGTTGTGGCTTATTTGAGAATTAGATCAACATGTGTCAGATGATTTATAATGTAAAAGGTCACAAAACTAATAATAATTTTCGACAACGAAAAATAATTGGGTTAAGTTTAGTGAAGATGATGTTGTGACTTATTTTAGAATTAGATCAACATGTGTGAGGTGATTTATGATGTAAAATATATATTTATGAGTGAATTTTCTTTTACTCGGTTCTCATGGTGAGATTCAATTCATTTTAAATAGTCTAAATTTTTTATTGAAAATCAAAAGCAGATAATTTTGATCGAATGATATTCATTAATAATATTAGTGTAAGTTATTATTTTTTAAAGTTAATCAGTCGGTCTGTATCTAACATGATTGTAAAATATTATAAATCTAATAAAATTTAAATATTACCTATTAATGTTCCTATTAATGTTCTTGAGAGGTTTTAGTTTTTTATATGATTTGGGACTTGCCCTTTTAAAAACCTATTTCATAAATTAAAAAAATCTCCAACCAAATTAGGTCTTGCATATCATTAACCATTTTATTTGAATATTTAGCATTTAGAATCTTCTTATATTTGAGAAGGATAAGAATAAGTCCGTCAAATCAATCTACATGAATTTATTTAAATTTTACATAACTTTAATTGTTTGTTAAAAGGTTGCACATGTACTTTTAATAAAACTTATTTAATAAATTAGATTAGTCTTTATAATTATCATTTCAATACATGTCTAAAGTAAAAGTAAAATCGTGATACATTATAATATTTGAATTTAGTTAAAATTTTCAAAGACAATAATTGACGAATGATACTAAACATGAATAATGAATAATGTATGACCATACGTATGAATTTTAATATGCTCATATAAACATGCTCATATTAAAATTTTCAATCTTTTAAACTATATTAATGTCTTTTAAAGTAAAATAATAAAAACATAACTTTATCTAATTTTATATATGAATTTAAAATATATAAACGTTTTTAAATACAAACAAACATGTTCAATAATTTCATGGTAGTCTATGTTATGAACCATGAAATACTAAATTTATATATAATAAATCCTAGAAAATTAAACTTTAAATAATAAGAAAGTTAATAGTTTCTTGTTTTATAACAAGTGATATTCGGTTTTCGACAACGGAAAAATAATTGGGTTAAATTTAGTGAAGATGATGTTGTGGCTTATTTGAGAATTAGATCAACATGTGTCGGATGATTTATAATGTAAAGGTCACAAAACTAATAATAATTTTCGACAACGAAAATAATTGGGTTAAGTTTAGTGAAGATGATGTTGTGACTTATTTTAGAATTAGATCAACATGTGTGAGGTGATTTATGATGTAAAATATATATTTATGAGTGAATTTTCTTTTACTCGGTTCTCATGGTGAGATTCAATTCATTTTAAATAGTCTAAAATTTTTGAAAATCAAAAGCAGGATAATTTTGATCGAATGATATTCATTAATAATATTAGTGTAAGTTATTATTTTTAAAGTTAATCGATCGGTCTGTATCTAACATGATTGTAAAATATTATAAATCTAATAAAATTTAAATATTACCTATTAATGTTCCTATTAATGTTCTTGAGAGGTTTTAGTTTTTTATATGATTTGGGACTTGCCCTTTTAAAAACCTATTTCATAAATTAAAAAAAAATCTCCAACCAAATTAGGTCTTGCATATCATTAACCATTTTATTTGAATATTTAGCATTTAGAATCTTCTTATATTTGAGAAGGATAAGAATAAGTCCGTCAAATCAATCTACATGAATTTATTTAAATTTTACATAACTTTAATTGTTTGTTAAAAGGTTGCACATGTACTTTTAATAAAACTTATTTAATAAATTAGATTAGTCTTTATAATTATCATTTCAATACATGTCTAAAGTAAAAGTAAAATCGTGATACATTATAATATTTGAATTTAGTTAAAATTTTCAAAAGACAATAATTGACGAATGATACTAAACATGAATAATGAATAATGTATGACCATACGTATGAATTTTAATATGCTCATATAAACATGCTCATATTAAAATTTTCAATCTTTTAAACTATATTAATGTCTTTTAAAGTAAAATAATAAAAACATAACTTTATCTAATTTTATATATGAATTTAAAAATATATAAATTTTTAAATACAAACAAACATGTTCAATAATTTCATGGTAGTCTATGTTATGAACCATGAAATACTAAATTTATATATAATAAATCCCTAGAAAATTAAACTTTAAATAATAAGAAAGTTAATAGTTTCTTGTTTTATAACAAGTGATATTCGGTTTTCGACAACGGAAAAATAATTGGGTTAAATTTAGTGAAGATGATGTTGTGGCTTATTTGAGAATTAGATCAACATGTGTCGGATGATTTATAATGTAAAGGTCACAAAACTAATAATAATTTTCGACAACGAAAATAATTGGGTTAAGTTTAGTGAAGATGATGTTGTGACTTATTTTAGAATTAGATCAACATGTGTGAGGTGATTTATGATGTAAAATATATATTTATGAGTGAATTTTCTTTTACTCAGTTCTCATGGTGAGATTCAATTCATTTTAAATAGTCTAAATTTTTATTGAAAATCAAAAGCAGATAATTTTGATCGAATGATATTCATTAATAATATTAGTGTAAGTTATTATTTTTAAAGTTAATCGATCGATCTGTATCTAACATGATTGTAAAATATTATAAATCTAATAAAATTTAAATATTACCTATTAATGTTCCTATTAATGTTCTTGAGAGGTTTTAGTTTTTTATATGATTTGGGACTTGCCCTTTTAAAACCTATTTCATAAATTAAAAAAAATCTCCAACCAAATTAGGTCTTGCATATCATTAACCATTTTATTTGAATATTTAGCATTTAGAATCTTCTTATATTTGAGAAGGATAAGAATAAGTCCGTCAAATCAATCTACATGAATTTATTTAAATTTTACATAACTTTAATTGTTTGTTAAAAGGTTGCACATGTACTTTTAATAAAACTTATTTAATAAATTAGATTAGTCTTTATAATTATCATTTCAATACATGTCTAAAGTAAAAGTAAAATCGTGATACATTATAATATTTGAATTTAGTTAAAATTTTCAAAAGACAATAATTGACGAATGATACTAAACATGAATAATGAATAATGTATGACCATACGTATGAATTTTAATATGCTCATATAAACATGCTCATATTAAAATTTTCAATCTTTTAAACTATATTAATGTCTTTTTAAAGTAAAATAATAAAAACATAACTTTATCTAATTTTATATATGAATTTAAAAATATAAACGTTTTTAAATACAAACAAACATGTTCAATAATTTCATGGTAGTCTATGTTATGAACCATGAAATACTAAATTTATATATAATAAATCCTAGAAAATTAAACTTTAAATAATAAGAAAGTTAATAGTTTCTTGTTTTATAACAAGTGATATTCGGTTTTAAACAACGGAAAAATAATTGGGTTAAATTTAGTGAAGATGATGTTGTGGCTTATTTGAGAATTAGATCAACATGTGTCGATGATTTATAATGTAAAGGTCACAAAACTAATAATAATTTTCGACAACGAAAAATAATTGGGTTAAGTTTAGTGAAGATGATGTTGTGACTTATTTTAGAATTAGATCAACATGTGAGGTGATTTATGATGTAAAATATATATTTATGAGTGAATTTTCTTTTACTCGGTTCTCATGGTAGATTCAATTCATTTTAAATAGTCTAAATTTTTATTGAAAATCAAAAGCAGATAATTTTGATCGAATGATATTCATTAATAATATTAGTGTAAGTTATTATTTTTAAAGTTAATCAATCGATCTGTATCTAACATGATTGTAAAATATTATAAATCTAATAAAATTTAAATATTACCTATTAATGTTCCTATTAATGTTCTTGAGAGGTTTTAGTTTTTTATATGATTTGGGACTTGCCCTTTTAAAAACCTATTTCATAAATTAAAAAAAACTCCAACCAAATTAGGTCTTGCATATCATTAACCATTTTATTTGAATATTTAGCATTTAGAATCTTCTTATATTTGAGAAGGATAAGAATAAGTCCGTCAAATCAATCTACATGAATTTATTTAAATTTTACATAACTTTAATTGTTTGTTAAAAGGTTGCACATGTACTTTTAATAAAACTTATTTAATAAATTAGATTAGTCTTTATAATTATCATTTCAATACATGTCTAAAGTAAAAGTAAAATCGTGATACATTATAATATTTGAATTTAGTTAAAATTTTCAAAAGACAATAATTGACGAATGATACTAAACATGAATAATGAATAATGTATGACCATACGTATGAATTTTAATATGCTCATATAAACATGCTCATATTAAAATTTTCAATCTTTTAAACTATATTAATGTCTTTTAAAGTAAAATAATAAAAACATAACTTTATCTAATTTTATATATGAATTTAAAATATATAAGCGTTTTTAAATACAAACAAACATGTTCAATAATTTCATGGTAGTCTATGTTATGAACCATGAAATACTAAATTTATATATAATAAATCCTAGAAAATTAAACTTTAAATAATAAGAAAGTTAATAGTTTCTTGTTTTATAACAAGTGATATTCGGTTTTAACAACGGAAAAATAATTGGGTTAAATTTAGTGAAGATGATGTTGTGGCTTATTTGAGAATTAGATCAACATGTGTGGATGATTTATAATGTAAAGGTCACAAAACTAATAATAATTTTCGACAACGAAAATAATTGGGTTAAGTTTAGTGAAGATGATGTTGTGACTTATTTTAGAATTAGATCAACATGTGTGAGGTGATTTATGATGTAAAATATATATTTATGAGTGAATTTTCTTTTACTCGGTTCTCATGAGATTCAATTCATTTTAAATAGTCTAAATTTTTATTGAAAATCAAAAGCAGATAATTTTGATCGAATGATATTCATTAATAATATTAGTGTAAGTTATTATTTTTAAAGTTAATCGATCGTATCTAACATGATTGTAAAATATTATAAATCTAATAAAATTTAAATATTACCTATTAATGTTCCTATTAATGTTCTTGAGAGGTTTTAGTTTTTTATATGATTTGGGACTTGCCCTTTTAAAAACCTATTTCATAAATTAAAAAAATCTCCAACCAAATTAGGTCTTGCATATCATTAACCATTTTATTTGAATATTTAGCATTTAGAATCTTCTTATATTTGAGAAGGATAAGAATAAGTCCGTCAAATCAATCTACATGAATTTATTTAAATTTTACATAACTTTAATTGTTTGTTAAAAGGTTGCACATGTACTTTTAATAAAACTTATTTAATAAATTAGATTAGTCTTTATAATTATCATTTCAATACATGTCTAAAGTAAAAGTAAAATCGTGATACATTATAATATTTGAATTTAGTTAAAATTTTCAAAAGACAATAATTGACGAATGATACTAAACATGAATAATGAATAATGTATGACCATACGTATGAATTTTAATATGCTCATATAAACATGCTCATATTAAAATTTTCAATCTTTTAAACTATATTAATGTCTTTTTAAAGTAAAATAATAAAAAACATAACTTTATCTAATTTTATATATGAATTTAAAAATATATAAACGTTTTTTAAATACAAACAAACATGTTCAATAATTTCATGGTAGTCTATGTTATGAACCATGAAATACTAAATTTATATATAATAAATCCCTAGAAAATTAAACTTTAAATAATAAGAAAGTTAATAGTTTCTTGTTTTATAACAAGTGATATTCGGTTTTCGACAACGGAAAAATAATTGGGTTAAGTTTAGTGAAGATGATGTTGTGACTTATTTTAGAATTAGATCAACATGTGTGAGGTGATTTATGATGTAAAATATATATTTATGAGTGAATTTTCTTTTACTCAGTTCTCATGAGTGAGATTCAATTCATTTTAAATAGTCTAAAATTTTTATTGAAAATCAAAAGCCAGATAATTTTGATCGAATGATATTCATTAATAATATTAGTGTAAGTTATTATTTTTTAAAGTTAATCAGTCGGTCTGTATCTAACATGATTGTAAAATATTATAAATCTAAAAAAAATCTCCAACCAAATTAGGTCTTGCATATCATTAACCATTTTATTTGAATATTTAGCATTTAGAATCTTCTTATATTTGAGAAGGATAAGAATAAGTCCATCAAATCAATCTACATGAATTTATTTAAATTTTACATAACTTTAATTGTTTGTTAAAAGGTTGCACATGTACTTTTAATAAAACTTATTTAATAAATTAGATTAGTCTTTATAATTATCATTTCAATACATGTCTAAAGTAAAAGTAAAATCGTGATACATTATAATCTTTGAATTTAGTTAGAATTTTCAAAAGACAATAATTGACGAATGATACTAAACATGAATAATGAATAATGTATGACCATACGTATGAATTTTAATATGCTCATATAAACATGCTCATATTAAAATTTTCAATCTTTTAAACTATATTAATGTCTTTTTAAGTAAAATAATAAAAACATAACTTTATCTAATTTTATATATGAATTTAAAATATATAAGCGTTTTTAAATACAAACAAACATGTTCAATAATTTCATGGTAGTCTATGTTATGAACCATGAAATACTAAATTTATATATAATAAATCCTAGAAAATTAAACTTTAAATAATAAGAAAGTTAATAGTTTCTTGTTTTATAACAAGTGATATTCGGTTTTCGACAACGGAAAAATAATTGGGTTAAATTTAGTGAAGATGATGTTGTGGCTTATTTGAGAATTAGATCAACATGTGTCGGATGATTTATAATGTAAAGGTCACAAAACTAATAATAATTTTCGACAACGAAAAATAATTGGGTTAAGTTTAGTGAAGATGATGTTGTGACTTATTTTAGAATTAGATCAACATGTGAGGTGATTTATGATGTAAAATATATATTTATGAGTGAATTTTCTTTTACTCGTTCTCATGATTGATTTCAATTCATTTTAAATAGTCTAAAATTTTATTGAAAATCAAAAGCCAGATAATTTTGATCGAATGATATTCATTAATAATATTAGTGTAAGTTATTATTTTTTAAAGTTAATCAGTCGGTCTGTATCTAACATGATTGTAAAATATTATAAATCTAAAAAAAATCTCCAACCAAATTAGGTCTTGCATATCATTAACCATTTTATTTGAATATTTAGCATTTAGAATCTTCTTATATTTGAGAAGGATAAGAATAAGTCCATCAAATCAATCTACATGAATTTATTTAAATTTTACATAACTTCAATTGTTTGTTAAAAAGGTTGCACATGTACTTTTAATAAAACTTATTTAATAAATTAGATTAGTCTTTATAATTATCATTTCAATACATGTCTAAAGTAAAAGTAAAATCGTGATACATTATAATCTTTGAATTTAGTTAGAATTTTCAAAAGACAATAATTGTGAATGATACTAAACATGAATAATGAATAATGTATGACCATACGTATGAATTTTAATATGCTCATATAAACATGCTCATATTAAAATTTTCAATCTTTTAAACTATATTAATGTCTTTTAAAGTAAAATAATAAAAACATAACTTTATCTAATTTTATATATGAATTTAAAAATATAAACGTTTTTAAATACAAACAAACATGTTCAATAATTTCATGGTAGTCTATGTTATGAACCATGAAATACTAAATTTATATAATAAATCCTAGAAAATTAAACTTTAAATAATAAGAAAGTTAATAGTTTCTTGTTTTATAACAAGTGATATTCGGTTTTAAACAACGGAAAAATAATTGGGTTAAATTTAGTGAAGATGATGTTGTGGCTTATTTGAGAATTAGATCAACATGTGTCGGATGATTTATAATGTAAAGGTCACAAAACTAATAATAATTTTCGACAACGAAAAATAATTGGGTTAAGTTTAGTGAAGATGATGTTGTGACTTATTTTAGAATTAGATCAACATGTGTGAGGTGATTTATGATGTAAAATATATATTTATGAGTGAATTTTCTTTTACTCGGTTCTCATGGTGAGATTCAATTCATTTTAAATAGTCTAAAATTTTTATTGAAAATCAAAAGCCGGATAATTTTGATCGAATGATATTCATTAATAATATTAGTGTAAGTTATTATTTTTAAAGTTAATCGATCGATTGTATCTAACATGATTGTAAAATATTATAAATCTAATAAAATTTAAATATTACCTATTAATGTTCCTATTAATGTTCTTAGAGGTTTTAGTTTTTTATATGATTTGGGACTTGCCTTTTTAAAAACCTATTTCATAAATTAAAAAACTCCAACCAAATTAGGTCTTGCATATCATTAACCATTTTATTTGAATATTTAGCATTTAGAATCTTCTTATATTTGAGAAGGATAAGAATAAGTCCGTCAAATCAATCTACATGAATTTATTTAAATTTTACATAACTTTAATTGTTTGTTAAAAGGTTGCACATGTACTTTTAATAAAACTTATTTAATAAATTAGATTAGTCTTTATAATTATCATTTCAATACATGTCTAAAGTAAAAGTAAAATCGTGATACATTATAATATTTGAATTTAGTTAAAATTTTCAAAAGACAATAATTGACGAATGATACTAAACATGAATAATGAATAATGTATGACCATACGTATGAATTTTAATATGCTCATATAAACATGCTCATATTAAAATTTTCAATCTTTTAAACTATATTAATGTCTTTTTAAAGTAAAATAATAAAAACATAACTTTATCTAATTTTATATATGAATTTAAAAATATATAAACGTTTTTAAATACAAACAAACATGTTCAATAATTTCATGGTAGTCTATGTTATGAACCATGAAATACTAAATTTATATATAATAAATCCTAGAAAATTAAACTTTAAATAATAAGAAAGTTAATAGTTTCTTGTTTTATAACAAGTGATATTCGGTTTTCGACAACGGAAAAATAATTGGGTTAAATTTAGTGAAGATGATGTTGTGGCTTATTTGAGAATTAGATCAACATGTGTGTGATTTATAATTTACAACGAAAAATAATTGGGTTAAGTTTAGTGAAGATGATGTTGTGACTTATGAATGTGTGAGGTGATTTATGATGTAAAATATATATTTATGAGTGAATTTTCTTTTACTCAGTTCTCATGGTGATTCAATTCATTTTAAATAGTCTAAATTTTTATTGAAAATCAAAAGCGGATAATTTTGATCGAATGATATTCATTAATAATATTAGTGTAAGTTATTATTTTTAAAGTTAATCGATCGATCATATCTAACATGATTGTAAAATATTATAAATCTAATAAAATTTAAATATTACCTATTAATGTTCCTATTAATGTTCTTGAGAGGTTTTAGTTTTTTATATGATTTGGGACTTGCCCTTTTAAAACCTATTTCATAAATTAAAAAAAACTCAACCAAATTAGGTCTTGCATATCATTAACCATTTTATTTGAATATTTAGCATTTAGAATCTTCTTATATTTGAGAAGGATAAGAATAAGTCCGTCAAATCAATCTACATGAATTTATTTAAATTTTACATAACTTTAATTGTTTGTTAAAAGGTTGCACATGTACTTTTAATAAAACTTATTTAATAAATTAGATTAGTCTTTATAATTATCATTTCAATACATGTCTAAAGTAAAAGTAAAATCGTGATACATTATAATATTTGAATTTAGTTAAAATTTTCAAAAGACAATAATTGACGAATGATACTAAACATGAATAATGAATAATGTATGACCATACGTATGAATTTTAATATGCTCATATAAACATGCTCATATTAAAATTTTCAATCTTTTAAACTATATTAATGTCTTTTAAAAGTAAAATAATAAAAACATAACTTTATCTAATTTTATATATGAATTTAAAATATATAAGCGTTTTTAAATACAAACAAACATGTTCAATAATTTCATGGTAGTCTATGTTATGAACCATGAAATACTAAATTTATATATAATAAATCCTAGAAAATTAAACTTTAAATAATAAGAAAGTTAATAGTTTCTTGTTTTTTTATAACAAGTAATTGGGTTATTTAGTTGATGTTGTGGCTTATTTGAGAATTAGATCAACATGTGATGAAAATGTAAAGGTAATAATAGGGGTTAAGTTTAGTGAAGATGATGTTGTGACTTATTTTAGAATTAGATCAACATGTGTGAGGTGATTTATGATGTAAAATATATATTTATGAGTGAATTTTCTTTTACTCGTTCTCATGGTGAGATTCAATTCATTTTAAATAGTCTAAAATTTTATTGAAAATCAAAAGCCGATAATTTTGATCGAATGATATTCATTAATAATATTTTAGTGTAAGTTATTATTTTTTAAAGTTAATCATCTAATAAAATATATTACCTAAATGTTCATGAGTTAGAAATATAAAACCTATTTCATAAATTAAAAAAATCTCCAACCAAATTAGGTCTTGCATATCATTAACCATTTTATTTGAATATTTAGCATTTAGAATCTTCTTATATTTGAGAAGGATAAGAATAAGTCCGTCAAATCAATCTACATGAATTTATTTAAATTTTACATAACTTTAATTGTTTGTTAAAAAGGTTGCACATGTACTTTTAATAAAACTTATTTAATAAATTAGATTAGTCTTTATAATTATCATTTCAATACATGTCTAAAGTAAAAGTAAAATCGTGATACATTATAATATTTGAATTTAGTTAAAATTTTCAAAAGACAATAATTGAAATGATACTAAACATGAATAATGAATAATGTATGACCATACGTATGAATTTTAATATGCTCATATAAACATGCTCATATTAAAATTTTCAATCTTTTAAACTATATTAATGTCTTTTTAAAGTAAAATAATAAAAAACATAACTTTATCTAATTTTATATATGAATTTAAAAATATATAAACGTTTTTTAAATACAAACAAACATGTTCAATAATTTCATGGTAGTCTATGTTATGAACCATGAAATACTAAATTTATATATAATAAATCTCTAGAAAATTAAACTATAAATAACAAGAAAGTTAATAGTTTCTTGTTTTATAACAAGTGATATTCGGTTTTAAACAACGGAAAAATAATTGGGTTAAATTTAGTGAAGATGATGTTGTGGCTTATTTGAGAATTAGATCAACATGTGTCAGATGATTTATAATGTAAAAGGTCACAAAACTAATAATAATTTTCGACAACGAAAAATAATTGGGTTAAGTTTAGTGAAGATGATGTTGTGACTTATTTTAGAATTAGATCAACATGTGTGAGGTGATTTATGATGTAAAATATATATTTATGAGTGAATTTTCTTTTACTCAGTTCTCATGGTGAGATTCAATTCATTTTAAATAGTCTAAAATTTTTATTGAAAATCAAAAGCGGATAATTTTGATCGAATGATATTCATTAATAATATTAGTGTAAGTTATTATTTTTAAAGTTAATCGATCGATGTATCTAACATGATTGTAAAATATTATAAATCTAATAAAATTTAAATATTACCTATTAATGTTCCTATTAATGTTCTTGAGAGGTTTTAGTTTTTTTATATGATTTGGGACTTGCCCTTTTAAAAACCTATTTCATAAATTAAAAAAATCTCCAACCAAATTAGGTCTTGCATATCATTAACCATTTTATTTGAATATTTAGCATTTAGAATCTTCTTATATTTGAGAAGGATAAGAATAAGTCCGTCAAATCAATCTACATGAATTTATTTAAATTTTACATAACTTTAATTGTTTGTTAAAAGGTTGCACATGTACTTTTAATAAAACTTATTTAATAAATTAGATTAGTCTTTATAATTATCATTTCAATACATGTCTAAAGTAAAAGTAAAATCGTGATACATTATAATATTTGAATTTAGTTAAAATTTTCAAAAGACAATAATTGAATGATACTAAACATGAATAATGAATAATGTATGACCATACGTATGAATTTTAATATGCTCATATAAACATGCTCATATTAAAATTTTCAATCTTTTAAACTATATTAATGTCTTTTTAAAGTAAAATAATAAAAACATAACTTTATCTAATTTTATATATGAATTTAAAAATATATAAACGTTTTTAAATACAAACAAACATGTTCAATAATTTCATGGTAGTCTATGTTATGAACCATGAAATACTAAATTTATATATAATAAATCCTAGAAAATTAAACTTTAAATAATAAGAAAGTTAATAGTTTCTTGTTTTATAACAAGTGATATTCGGTTTCGACAACGGAAAAATAATTGGGTTAAATTTAGTGAAGATGATGTTGTGGCTTATTTGAGAATTAGATCAACATGTGTCGATGATTTATAATGTAAAAGGTCACAAAACTAATAATAATTTTCGACAACGAAAAATAATTGGGTTAAGTTTAGTGAAGATGATGTTGTGACTTATTTTAGAATTAGATCAACATGTGTGAGGTGATTTATGATGTAAAATATATATTTATGAGTGAATTTTCTTTTACTCAGTTCTCATGGTGAGATTCAATTCATTTTAAATAGTCTAAATTTTTATTGAAAATCAAAAGCGATAATTTTGATCGAATGATATTCATTAATAATATTAGTGTAAGTTATTATTTTTAAAGTTAATCGGTCGATCATATCTAACATGATTGTAAAATATTATAAATCTAATAAAATTTAAATATTACCTATTAATGTTCCTATTAATGTTCTTCGAGAGGTTTTAGTTTTTTATATGATTTGGGACTTGCCCTTTTTAAAACCTATTTCATAAATTAAAAAAAATCTCCAACCAAATTAGGTCTTGCATATCATTAACCATTTTATTTGAATATTTAGCATTTAGAATCTTCCTATATTTGAGAAGGATAAGAATAAGTCCGTCAAATCAATCTACATGAATTTATTTAAATTTTACATAACTTTAATTGTTTGTTAAAAAGTATGCACATGTACTTTTAATAAAACTTATTTAATAAATTAGATTAGTCTTTATAATTATCATTTCAATACATGTCTAAAGTAAAAGTAAAATCGTGATACATTATAATATTTGAATTTAGTTAAAATTTTCAAAAGACAATAATTGACGAATGATACTAAACATGAATAATGAATAATGTATGACCATACGTATGAATTTTAATATGCTCTCATATTAAAATTTTCAATCTTTTAAACTATATTAATGTCTTTTTAAAGTAAAATAATAAAAACATAACTTTATCTAATTTTATATATGAATTTAAAATATATAAGCGTTTTTTAAATACAAACAAACATGTTCAATAATTTCATGGTAGTCTATGTTATGAACCATGAAATACTAAATTTATATATAATAAATCCCTAGAAAATTAAACTTTAAATAATAAGAAAGTTAATAGTTTCTTGTTTTATAACAAGTGATATTCGGTTTTCAACGGAAAAATAATTGGGTTAAATTTAGTGAAGATGATGTTGTGGCTTATTTGAGAATTAGATCAACATGTGTCGATGATTTATAATGTAAAAGGTCACAAAACTAATAATAATTTCGACAACGAAAAATAATTGGGTTAAGTTTAGTGAAGATGATGTTGTGACTTATTTTAGAATTAGATCAACATGTGTGAGGTGATTTATGATGTAAAATATATATTTATGAGTGAATTTTCTTTTACTCGGTTCTCATGGTGAGATTCAATTCATTTTAAATAGTCTAAATTTTTATTGAAAATCAAAAGCGGATAATTTTGATCGAATGATATTCATTAATAATATTAGTGTAAGTTATTATTTTTAAAGTTAATCGTCGATTTGTATCTAACATGATTGTAAAATATTATAAATCTAATAAAATTTAAATATTACCTATTAATGTTCCTATTAATGTTCTTGAGAGGTTTTAGTTTTTATATGATTTGGGACTTGCCCTTTTTAAAAACCTATTTCATAAATTAAAAAAAATCTCCAACCAAATTAGGTCTTGCATATCATTAACCATTTTATTTGAATATTTAGCATTTAGAATCTTCTTATATTTGAGAAGGATAAGAATAAGTCCGTCAAATCAATCTACATGAATTTATTTAAATTTTACATAACTTTAATTGTTTGTTAAAAAGGTTGCACATGTACTTTTAATAAAACTTATTTAATAAATTAGATTAGTCTTTATAATTATCATTTCAATACATGTCTAAAGTAAAAGTAAAATCGTGATACATTATAATATTTGAATTTAGTTAAAATTTTCAAAAGACAATAATTGACGAATGATACTAAACATGAATAATGAATAATGTATGACCATACGTATGAATTTTAATATGCTCATATTAAAATTTTCAATCTTTTAAACTATATTAATGTCTTTTTAAAGTAAAATAATAAAAAACATAACTTTATCTAATTTTATATATGAATTTAAAAATATATAAACGTTTTTTAAATACAAACAAACATGTTCAATAATTTCATGGTAGTCTATGTTATGAACCATGAAATACTAAATTTATATATAATAAATCCCTAGAAAATTAAACTTTAAATAATAAGAAAGTTAATAGTTTCTTGTTTTATAACAAGTGATATTCGGTTTTCGACAACGGAAAAATAATTGGGTTAAATTTAGTGAAGATGATGTTGTGGCTTATTTGAGAATTAGATCAACATGTGTCAGATGATTTATAATGTAAAAGGTCACAAAACTAATAATAATTTTCGACAACGAAAAATAATTGGGTTAAGTTTAGTGAAGATGATGTTGTGACTTATTTTAGAATTAGATCAACATGTGTGAGGTGATTTATGATGTAAAATATATATTTATGAGTGAATTTTCTTTTACTCGGTTCTCATGGTGAGATTCAATTCATTTTAAATAGTCTAAATTTTTATTGAAAATCAAAAGCCAGATAATTTTGATCGAATGATATTCATTAATAATATTAGTGTAAGTTATTATTTTTAAAGTTAATCGTCGATTATATCTAACATGATTGTAAAATATTATAAATCTAATAAAATTTAAATATTACCTATTAATGTTCTTGAGAGGTTTTTTTTAGTTTTTTTATATGATTTGGGACTTGCCCTTTTTAAAACCTATTTCATAAATTAAAAAAATCTCCAACCAAATTAGGTCTTGCATATCATTAACCATTTTATTTGAATATTTAGCATTTAGAATCTTCTTATATTTGAGAAGGATAAGAATAAGTCCGTCAAATCAATCTACATGAATTTATTTAAATTTTACATAACTTTAATTGTTTGTTAAAAGGTTGCACATGTACTTTTAATAAAACTTATTTAATAAATTAGATTAGTCTTTATAATTATCATTTCAATACATGTCTAAAGTAAAAGTAAAATCGTGATACATTATAATATTTGAATTTAGTTAAATTTTCAAAAGACAATAATTGACGAATGATACTAAACATGAATAATGAATAATGTATGACCATACGTATGAATTTTAATCATGCATCTCATATTAAAATTTTCAATCTTTTAAACTATATTAATGTCTTTTAAAGTAAAATAATAAAAACATAACTTTATCTAATTTTATATATGAATTTAAAAATATATAAACGTTTTTAAATACAAACAAACATGTTCAATAATTTCATGGTAGTCTATGTTATGAACCATGAAATACTAAATTTATATATAATAAATCCTAGAAAATTAAACTTTAAATAATAAGAAAGTTAATAGTTTCTTGTTTTATAACAAGTGATATTCGGTTTTCGACAACGGAAAAATAATTGGGTTAAATTTAGTGAAGATGATGTTGTGGCTTATTTGAGAATTAGATCAACATGTGTCAGATGATTTATAATGTAAAAGGTCACAAAACTAATAATAATTTTCGACAACGAAAAATAATTGGGTTAAGTTTAGTGAAGATGATGTTGTGACTTATTTTAGAATTAGATCAACATGTGTGAGGTGATTTATGATGTAAAATATATATTTATGAGTGAATTTTCTTTTACTCGTTCTCATGGTGAGATTCAATTCATTTTAAATAGTCTAAAATTTTATTGAAAATCAAAAGCGGATAATTTTGATCGAATGATATTCATTAATAATATTAGTGTAAGTTATTATTTTTAAAGTTAATCGATTGATCTGTATCTAACATGATTGTAAAATATTATAAATCTAATAAAATTTAAATATTACCTATTAATGTTCCTATTAATGTTCTTAGATTTTATTTAATATTATTTATATTATTATTTTTAAAATCTATTTCATTGTTTAAAAAAATAATTATATTAAGCAAATATTTATTAATATATTTAACCATTTTATTTGAATATTCATTAAAATATTTTCTTATATTTGAAAGGATAAGAATAAATTAACAAATCAATTAATAATTTATTTAAATTTTATATTTAGTTTATTAAAATAGTTGCACATGTACTTTTAATAAAACTTATTTAATAAATTAGATTAGTCTTTATAATTATCATTTCAATACATGTCTAAAGTAAAAGTAAAATTGGATACATTAAATATTTGAATTTAGTTAAAAGAAAAAGACAATAAGAAATGAACAAACTTGGTTAAGAATAATCAAGAATACCCATGAAGCTATGCTATATAAACATTCATTTAAATTTCATTTGGTTATATTTGATGTTTTTTGAATTAAAAAAAATTAAATAGATAGTTTATAATTTTATTGAAATTTAAAAGATTGATTTTTTAAATATAAACAAACATGTTAATAATTTCATGGTAGTTATGTTATTGTAGAATGAAATAGAAATGTTAATATATAAGAAATATAGTAAACAAATTATTAATAATGTAGTAAATGTTAATGAAAATGTTAATGAATTATAGAAATGAAAAAAAAATTACCAATGGAAAAAAATAGAAAATGAAATTTAAGTGAAAACAAACTCCATATATTGAAAAAAAGGAACAATGGAAGAACAAGGTGGTGGGGAAATGGGTTACGTTTAGTAAATAATAAAGAAACCGATTTTTAAATGGACTTGTTTATATTTCTTTATGATGTGGTTTTTCTTTACATAATTATTAAAAATGGCTTGTTTTTTTCATTATGCCAAATTCAATTCAACCCTTGGCACCTATAAAATATAATTGAAATTAAGATAGCCGATTAAATTTAGAACCAATTATGTTCCGATTTTTAATTTTAAATTCGTGAAGTTATTCGATTTCAAAGTTGACGTCTAGCTAATTTTGCGTAAACATAGTGGTGAAGTTAGTTTTCAAAATTGTGATTTTAATACGACCGAAATAGGCTAATTTATGTTCTTGACCAGATTGTGTTTAGTCATTTTATGATTATGGGAACTATCCGATTTTGATGTTGGTATTTATAAATTATGGTAATTAAGACTAGCTTTGCGACATTAGTGATGCTTTTAATATTTAGCATTTTGAAATTTCTTAATTGATAATGATAAGCGATGGTGTATTTAATTATGAATACTTGTTGTTTATGCGATTTTACATGACATGTTTATTGGATTGTTATAATATGGTTGTACATGTCAATTGTGATAAAATGATGATAATTGTCGTTAGTCTTTATTTATCATTTCAATACATTTCATAAAGTAAAGAGTTTTTATACGATGATGGCTTTTATGAATTAGATAAAATTTATCCTTGTGTCCCTAATTACGGACAAGCGATGGGTACCACATGCATAACATAATCGTGTCTCATGGAGTCCATTATGTTTATTTTGGAGTCGGTTATGTTTATATTAAAATTTTTATCATTGAGTTCTTAATTGGTGAATGATAATTGAATCATAACTTGGTGTTTTGTTTGATGAGAAGATAATGATTATGTGATGAAGTTGATGTGTTGATTTATGCACCAAATGCTAATTTAAAGTATGTAAGTTTAAATATATGTTGATATACTATTTAACTTATATCAATTATAATTCAACTATTTATATATTCCATCATTGTTTCTAATTATATGTTTTGGAATTATCTCACCCTTTATTGTTTCGTTACCTATATATTGGGTTAAATTCCGTGGATGAGGAGGATTAGCTGAGTCTTATTTGAGAATTAGATCAACTGGTCGAGTAACACTGGGATTTGGGCGATATTATTTTGATAGGATAGTTTGTATATACTATCTTATTATGTGATAACCTTGTGTATTGATGACAACATGATGTTATGTATATTTTGTAAACATATCCATCGTGAATATTCATATGCCTATATGATGAATTATGTATGATTCGGTATATCAGATTTTGATGTGCATTATAAATGCTAATTGTTGGAAATCGAAAATGTGATGATAATTTTATTAAATGAATTTTGAAACTTAATTTTATTATATAATTATACGGTGTAGAATTGGGGTGTTACATTAGTGGTATCTAACATGATTGTAAGTTGTTGAAATCTTGTCTAACAATCAAGTATTATTATTAATTGATTCTAATCCTTGTTTTGTTGTGAGAAGTTGTTATATTTGTAGGCATCTTTGGTAGGAATCTTTGGTAGGAATGTTGGTAAAACGATGATGCTATTCTCGCTATTGAGCTATGGCTCAGCTTTCCAAAACCCGCCGATTTGAATAGGGACTCGTTTTGCGACCTTCAGAAATCCATACTTTCTAAATATGATCACGAGGGTGCTTAACTTTTGAAGGAGATTGAAAGAATCTTTCGTGATGGATTGCACTCTACAGAAAGTCCGTTATGGTACTCATAAGTTAAGTAAGGAGGCGATGATTGGTGGGTTGACACCGTCAAAGACTTAATGTTCTTTGAAAAAGTAACATGGGATGTTTTAGTAAAGGAGTTCTTGAGAAGTATTACACATGAATATGTTCGGGAAATAAGAAGATTGAGTTCCTTTCATAAGGCAAGGAGCATGTCCATCAAATTATGTTCAAGTTTATTGAATTGCTAATTCTATCCTCACTTTAATGGTGAAATGCTGAATTTTCAAATGCATTAAATTTAGAATGGCTTGCGTAAAAGATTAAGAAGGCGTAATTATCGAAAAATGTCTTTATAATTTGATTGATAGTGTAGGATTTTGAAAGAGGATAGTAATGCACATTATAAGGTGTTGTCGATAAAGGCAAGGGCAATAATAAGAAACCTTACGATGTCCCTATATGGTAAGTGATAAGCGTTTCAAGGAAAAGGACTAGTGGGAGATGCTCTGCTAGATATTTGTTAAATTTGGAAAGATCACAAGAGTAATGTTTGTAGGAGTAAAAGACTAAAGAAATGGTGAGGTGTTTCCGTTGTGGTGAAACGGGTCATGTAATTCGTGATTGCAAGCATGAAAGTGGTGACTTTTAATTGTGGTAGAGGTCACTAGTCCTCATGCAAGAAGCTAAGAAGGCGAAAAGAGAAAATTGTTTGCTTTGTCGGTTGTGACAAGAAGATGGACTTATTTTAAAGTTTCATTAATAGCATTCCTTATTACTATCTGGTATAATTTATTTTATTATTGCGATTGTGTTAAGATTTGGTCTTACTTTGTCATCTCTAGATAGAATATGGTGGTGGAAGTTAATAAAGGAGTTACTACTTTTTGTGTGTAAAATATTTTTCAATCTTTGTAGAAACTTGGTGTGGATCTTATGTTTACATTTGGGTTGGACGTGGTTTTGGGTATGGATTGGTTTAATTATGTCCATATCAATTGCTATGACAACATTGATTTTCTTCCTTAGCGGAAAGATCAAACTATGTTGGTGTCGACGAAACAATTAAGGAGTTCATGAAAGATGAAGCATCGTTTTCTTATTGATGGCGACTCTTTTTAAAAGTCAATGTTAAACTTTAAAAACTTTCAAGTGTTTCTGATGAATTCTAGTGCACCTCCGAAAAGAAGTTGAGTTTTAAATCTTGTCATTTAGAACTATCTCTATGGCGCCATAAGATGTCCGTAATCTAAGTTGAAGAGTCAATTAGAAGATTTGCTCGAGAAGAAGTTTAAACCAAGTGTGTCACCGTAACTCTGTTATTGGTAAAATGACATGAACTTTGTGTTGACTATCGTCAAAAATAAAGTAACTTCAAGAATAGGTATCCACTTCCTAGATTGATGATTTGATAAACCATTGGTTGGTGCTACATGTTTAGTAAGATTGATTTAAAATTTACCATCAAATAAAAATGAAAAAGATATTAAAACTACTTTCAATCGAGGTATGGACATTACAATGATGATCACTAATGCATAGTATTCATGGAGTACATGAACCGTATTTTCCATCCTTACTTGGATAGTTTTGTGGTTGTTTTATTGATGATATTCTTTTATTCTAAATCGGAGAAAATCGGTTATTTTGTTAGAAAAATTTATGCTAAGTTGTCAAAGTGCGAGTTTTAAATTAAACTTTAAACATGTCATTTAATGGCATGGTTGATCTTCTAAAGTTGATAACATGTTAAATGGAGACTCCTAAATTTACAAATTAGAAATTTCTTAATTTGGTTTACTATAGGAGGTTCATGAAGGTTTTTCTAAGTACTTCCTTTGACAAAGTTAACTTGTAAAATGCTTTTGTGGGATGTAAAAGAAAGTTTTGTTGAATTGAAGAAGAGGACAACAGATCTTGATTTAATCAAGATTTGTGGTTTATTGATGCTTCCATGATGGGTTTGGATGTGCTTATATTGTTGGTTGATGCTTGAGGCATTGAAGATTCATGAAGAACTATCCTACTAAATTTGAACATTCGGTTGTTTATGATTTAGAAATTATCTTTATGGTTCTAGATTTGAAGTGTTTAGTGACCATAAAAGCTTGAAATATTTGTTTGATCAAAAGCTTAATATAAGACAAAGAAGGTGGCTTGAATTGTTGATTATGATTTGATTGAATTACCATCCGTAAAAAATGTGGTGGCGATGCTTTAAGTCGAAAGACTTTACATATGTCACTTTAATGGTGAAATTGGAAAAACAATTTAGAATATGAGTCTTATGAAGTGAAAAAGTATTCCTAAAATAATAAAATTTCTTTCAAATATGAAACTTGTGGATTTTTTATATGGACATTAAAGTGAATTTCAAGTTAAAAACCTATTTCATATGATTAATTAAAACTCTTGGAAGAAAGTCAAAGTAGTTTGATATTCATCAACCATTTTAGATTGAAAAAAAGCATTTAGATTTGTTTATATTTGAGTTAATAAACATAAGTCAACCGTTAGAATCAATCTAAATGAATTTATGGAAATTTATACAAAGAACGATATTGTTTATTGTTGATAGGCTTACAAAGTGACTCACTTTATTTATTAATAAAATTTATTTAATAAATTATGATTAGTCTTTATAATTATAATTTCAAAACATGTCTAAAGTAAAAGTAAAATCCTCGATAAAAAAATATTCAATCTTGGAGTTTAAAATTTTCAAAGACATATGCATAATGATACTTTCATGAATAATGAATACCGTTTGAGGCGTTGTATGATGTAGGACTCTTTATAAACATCATTGAAAGTATGGTATTTGGACCCGAATTGGTTAGAAACTATTAGGCTTTGAAATGATTAGAAAAGATGAGAATTTCTCAAAGTCGTCAAATTTATATATGATAAAAGAAGAAAAATATTTGGAATTTCAATAAGATCATGTGTTTTGAGTTAATCTACAAGGTGTGGACGAGCATTGAAGTCGAAAACTAATCCTCGCTTTATTGGTCCTTATCAAATTACTAGTAAGGTGGGAAAAGTGGCTTATCGGGTGGCTTGCCAAATCTTTCAAACTTGCGATGTTTTCGAACAACGGAAGTATGTTGGGATCCTTCACATGTGATTGAGATGGATGACATTCAAGTTCGTGAAAACCTTAGATGGAAACGATGCCTTTGAGGATTGAGGATCGTGAGATGAAGTCCCTTCGTGGCAAAGAGATTTCATTTCAAGGTTGTTTGGATTGGGTGTGAAAGTGCGACATGAATTGATAAGATGCGGATTCATATCCGACTTTTTTCGTAATTCGAGGACAAACCTTTTAGTGGGGAGAGTTGTATGTTTATTTAATATTAAATTATATTATTATTTTTGAATTTTTTAACAACGAAAATAATTATATTAAATCATATTATTAATATATTTAGCGATGTTTATTCGGTTCGGTAAAATATTTTTCGGATATTTAATTTCGAATTAAATTAACAAATTAAGTTAATAATATATTTAGATGGTATATTTAGTGTATTAAGAATAGTTGAGGGCATGTGAGCAATTTAATTAAGTTTGGCTAGTAAGCATACTACATATATATGATTTTCCTATTTCCCAAACACAACACAAAAACACCAAAGTTGAAAGTTGGAGAAAAGTTAGGGTTTTGGTTGAGGAAGAAGAAGAGAGCAAGAAGAAGAACAAAGCTTGGTTGGAGAATCATCAAGAATACCCAAAGCTTGCTAGGTAAGGGGTTTGATTTCCATTTCATTTGGTTAGGGTTTGATGGATTTAGTTTGAATTGGGAGAAAATTAGATAGATAGTTTATAGAGTTTTGTTGAAATGTTTAGGAGAGTTGATTTTGTGGTAAAGATTATGGGTATTGTTATTGGTGTTGTAGTTGTGGATTGTAGAATGAAATAGAAATGTTAATGGAAATAGGAAGAAGATATAGTAAAACAAATTATTAATGGATGTAGTAAATGTTAATGAAAATGTTAATGTGAATAGAAATAGAAATGAAAAAAGAAAAAAACATGGAAAAAAATATGAAGTAATAAACAAACTAACATATTGAAAAAAAAAAGGAACAATGGAAGAACAAGGTTAAATGGGTTCGTCCTTAAAGTAAAAAGAAACATGTAAATGGACTTGTTTATATTTTACTGTCATGAGTTTTTTCTTTATAATTATTAAAACAGCCATGTTTTTTTTCATTATGCAAATTCAACCTAGCAAATTGGCACCTATAAAATATAATTAGGGTTAAGATAGCCGATTAAATTTAGAAAATTATGTAATTTTTCGATTTCTAAATTAAAGACGAATAAGTTGCTCGATTTCATAACAAGTGATAGCTAATTTTGACGTAGAACATAGTGGTGAATTAGTTTTCAAATTGTGAGTTTTGATGATGAAATAGGCTAATTTGAGAATTGACCAATTGTGTTTTAGTCATTTTAATGTATAGGAACTATCCGATTTTGATGTTGGTATTTATAACTTATAAATAATTAAGACTAGCTTTTGTGAAGTAGTGATGTTTTACTATTTTTCCGTTTTTGAAATTTGCGGATTAATTGATAATGGTGCTTAATATGTATTTATGAATACTTGTTGTTTATGCGATGCATGACATGTTTATTGATGTGAATAAATATGGCGGTAGACTCTATGTCAATTGTGATGAGATGATATGTTGTCGTGTGGTCTTTATTTATTGAGTAAAATACATTTCATAAGTTAAGAGTTTTATGCCAAGCGATGATAATTTTATTGAAGATGGGCTTTATGCCTTGTGTCTAATTACGACAAAGCGATTACCACATGCATAACATAGTATGTCTCATGGAGTCCATTATGTTTATTTTGGAGTCGGTTATGTTTATGTTCGAGTTGTTTATCATTGAGTTCTTGATTGGTGAATGATAATTGAATTGCGGCGGTACATGGTTTTTGTGATGAGAAGATAATGATTATGTGATGAAGTTGATGTGTTGATTTATGCACCAAATGCTAATTTAAAGTATGTAAGTTTAAATATATGTTGATATACTTTATTTAACTTATAATTATAATTCAACTATTTATATATTCCATCATTGTTTCTAATTATATGTTTTGGAATTATCTCACTTTACTTGTTTAATTACCTATATATTATTAACGTAAAGGTGATCCAAATGGATGAGGAGGATTAGCTAGTCACTTTATTTTGTAATGATTACTAAGTCGTAATAACACTTGGGATTTATATTATTTTGATAGGATAGTTTGTATATACTATCTTATTATGTGATAACCTTATGTATTGATGACAACATGATGTTATGTATATTTTAAACATATAATTGTCTGTGAAAATATATGCCTATATGATGAATTATGTATGATTCGGTAATCCGATTTTGATGTGCATTATAAATGCTAATTGTTGAAATAAAGATATGATGCCTCAATTTTATTAAATGGAATTTTGAAACTATGATTTTATTATATAATTATGCGGTATGAATGAAATGTTACATTAGTATATCATAAAGTCGGTCTAGAAAATTAAACTTTAAACAATCAAGTAAGTTAATAGTTCTAATCCTTGTTTTATTGTGTGATATTATTTTGGTAGGCAACGGTAGAAATAATTGGTAAATGTTGGTAGAACGATGATTTCTTTATTGCTATTGGCTATAAGCTTTCAAAATGATAATTGAGAAACTGACTAATTTGGCGACCTTCGAAGAATCCACCTACTTTGTTTAGGAAGTATGATGTTGGGTGCTCTAACTTTTGAAGGAGATTGAAAGAATCTTTCGGTGATGGATTACTGATGTAGAAAGTCCGTTATGGTACTCATAATTTAAGTAAGGGTGATGATTGGTGGATTGACATTTTAAAAGTCTTAATTTTTTTGAAAATAAAATGGGATAATTTTGATCGAATGAGTTCTTAATAATATTAGTGTAAGATATTATTTTTAAAGTTAATTGATTCCTTTCACTAAAATGAAAATATGTAAATCAATAAATTATATTAATTAATTTATTAATTTCTTAAGTTTTATCCTTTTTATATGATTTGGGACTTGCCCTTTTAAAACCTATTAATTTAAAAATCTCCAACCAAATTAGGTCTTGCATATCATTAACCATTTTATTTGAATATTTAGCATTTAGAATCTTCTTATATTTGAGAAGGATAAGAATAAGTCCGTCAAATCAATCTACATGAATTTATTTAAATTTTACATAACTTTAATTGTTTGTTAAAAGGTTGCACATGTACTTTTAATAAAACTTATTTAATAAATTAGATTAGTCTTTATAATTATCATTTCAATACATGTCTAAAGTAAAAGTAAAATCGTGATACATTATAATATTTGAATTTAGTTAAAATTTTCAAAAGACAATAATTGACGAATGATACTAAACATGAATAATGAATAATGTATGACCATACGTATGAATTTTAATATGCTCATATAAACATGCTCATATTAAAATTTTCAATCTTTAAACTATATTAATGTCTTTTAAAGTAAAATAATAAAAACATAACTTTATCTAATTTTATATATGAATTTAAAAATATATAAACGTTTTTAAATACAAACAAACATGTTCAATAATTTCATGGTAGTCTATGTTATGAACCATGAAATACTAAATTTATATATAATAAATCTCTAGAAAATTAAACTTTAAATAATAAGAAAGTTAATAGTTTCTTGTTTTATAACAAGTGATATTCGGTTTTCGACAACGGAAAAATAATTGGGTTAAATTTAGTGAAGATGATGTTGTGGCTTATTTGAGAATTAGATCAACATGTGTCGATGATTTATAATGTAAAGGTCACAAAACTAATAATAATTTTCGACAACGAAAAATAATTGGGTTAAGTTTAGTGAAGATGATGTTGTGACTTATTTTAGAATTAGATCAACATGTGTGAGGTGATTTATGATGTAAAATATATATTTATGAGTGAATTTTCTTTTACTCGGTTCTCATGAGTGATTCAATTCATTTTAAATAGTCTAAAATTTTTATTGAAAATCAAAAGCCGATAATTTTGATCGAATGATATTCATTAATAATATTAGTGTAAGTTATTATTTTTAAAGTTAATCGATCGGTCGTATCTAACATGATTGTAAAATATTATAAATCTAATAAAATTTAAATATTACCTATTAATGTTCTTGAGAGGTTTTTAGTTTTTTATATGATTTGGGACTTGCCCTTTTAAAACCTATTTCATAAATTAAAAAAAATCTCCAACCAAATTAGGTCTTGCATATCATTAACCATTTTATTTGAATATTTAGCATTTAGAATCTTCTTATATTTGAGAAGGATAAGAATAAGTCCGTCAAATCAATCTACATGAATTTATTTAAATTTTACATAACTTTAATTGTTTGTTAAAAGGTTGCACATGTACTTTTAATAAAACTTATTTAATAAATTAGATTAGTCTTTATAATTATCATTTCAATACATGTCTAAAGTAAAAGTAAAATCGTGATACATTATAATATTTGAATTTAGTTAAAATTTTCAAAAGACAATAATTGATGAATGATACTAAACATGAATAATGAATAATGTATGACCATACGTATGAATTTTAATATGCTCATATAAACATGCTCATATTAAAATTTTCAATCTTTTAAACTATATTAATGTCTTTTTAAAGTAAAATAATAAAAACATAACTTTATCTAATTTTATATATGAATTTAAAAATATATAAGCGTTTTTAAATACAAACAAACATGTTCAATAATTTCATGGTAGTCTATGTTATGAACCATGAAATACTAAATTTATATATAATAAATCCTAGAAAATTAAACTTTAAATAATAAGAAAGTTAATAGTTTCTTGTTTTATAACAAGTGATATTCGGTTTTCGACAACGGAAAAATAATTGGGTTAAATTTAGTGAAGATGATGTTGTGGCTTATTTGAGAATTAGATCAACATGTGTCGGATGATTTATAATGTAAAGGTCACAAAACTAATAATAATTTTCGACAACGAAAAATAATTGGGTTAAGTTTAGTGAAGATGATGTTGTGACTTATTTTAGAATTAGATCAACATGTGTGAGGTGATTTATGATGTAAAATATATATTTATGAGTGAATTTTCTTTTACTCGGTTCTCATGATGAGATTCAATTCATTTTAAATAGTCTAAAATTTTTATTGAAAATCAAAAGCCGATAATTTTGATCGAATGATATTCATTAATAATATTAGTGTAAGTTATTATTTTTAAAGTTAATCGGTCGATTATCTAACATGATTGTAAAATATTATAAATCTAATAAAATTTAAATATTACCTATTAATGTTCTTGAGAGGTTTTTAGTTTTTTATATGATTTGGGACTTGCCCTTTTAAAACCTATTTCATAAATTAAAAAAATCTCCAACCAAATTAGGTCTTGCATATCATTAACCATTTTATTTGAATATTTAGCATTTAGAATCTTCTTATATTTGAGAAGGATAAGAATAAGTCCGTCAAATCAATCTACATGAATTTATTTAAATTTTACATAACTTTAATTGTTTGTTAAAAAGGTTGCACATGTACTTTTAATAAAACTTATTTAATAAATTAGATTAGTCTTTATAATTATCATTTCAATACATGTCTAAAGTAAAAGTAAAATCGTGATACATTATAATATTTGAATTTAGTTAAAATTTTCAAAAGACAATAATTGACGAATGATACTAAACATGAATAATGAATAATGTATGACCATACGTATGAATTTTAATATGCTCATATAAACATGCTCATATTAAAATTTTCAATCTTTTAAACTATATTAATGTCTTTTTAAAGTAAAATAATAAAAAACATAACTTTATCTAATTTTATATATGAATTTAAAAATATATAAACGTTTTTTAAATATAAACAAACATGTTCAATAATTTCATGGTAGTCTATGTTATGAACCATGAAATACTAAATTTATATATAATAAATCCCTAGAAAATTAAACTTTAAATAATAAGAAAGTTAATAGTTTCTTGTTTTATAACAAGTGATATTCGGTTTTCGACAACGGAAAAATAATTGGGTTAAATTTAGTGAAGATGATGTTGTGGCTTATTTGAGAATTAGATCAACATGTGTCAGATGATTTATAATGTAAAGGTCACAAAACTAATAATAATTTTCGACAACGAAAAATAATTGGGTTAAGTTTAGTGAAGATGATGTTGTGACTTATTTTAGAATTAGATCAACATGTGTGAGGTGATTTATGATGTAAAATATATATTTATGAGTGAATTTTCTTTTACTCAGTTCTCATGAGATTCAATTCATTTTAAATAGTCTAAAATTTTATTGAAAATCAAAAGCCGATAATTTTGATCGAATAATATTCATTAATAATATTAGTGTAAGTTATTATTTTTTAAAGTTAATCAGTCGGTTTGTATCTAACATGATTGTAAAATTTTATAAATCTAATAAAATTTAAATATTACCTATTAATGTTCTTCGAGAGGTTTTTAGTTTTTTATTATATGATTTGGGACGTGCCCTTTTTAAAAACCTATTTCATAAATTAAAAAAAATTTCCAACCAAATTAGGTCTTGCATATCATTAACCATTTTATTTGAATATTTAGCATTTAGAATCTTCTTATATTTGAGAAGGATAACAATAAGTCCATCAAATCAATCTACATGAATTTATTTAAATTTTACAAAACTTTAATTATTTGTTAAAAGGTTGCACATGTACTTTTAATAAAACTTATTTAATAAATTAGATTAGTCTTTATAATTATCATTTCAATACATGTCTAAAGTAAAAGTAAAATCGTGATACATTATAATATCTGGATTTAGTTAAAATTTTCAAAAGACAATAATTGACTAATGATACTAAACATGAATAATGAATAATGTATGACCATACGTATGAATTTTAATATGCTCATATAAACATGCTCATATTAAAATTTTCAATCTTTTAAACTATATTAATGTCTTTTTAAAGTAAAATAATAAAAAACATAACTTTATTCTATTTTATATATGAATTTAAAATATATAAACGTTTTTTAAATATAAACAAACATGTTCAATAATTTCATGGTAGTCTATGTTATGAACCATGAAATACTAAATTTATATATAATAAATCCTAGAAAATTAAACTTTAAATAATAAGAAAGTTAATAGTTTCTTGTTTTATAACAAGTGATATTCGGTTTTCGACAACGGAAAAATAATTGGGTTAAATTTAGTGAAGATGATGTTGTGGCTTATTTGAGAATTAGATCAACATGTGTCAGATGATTTATAATGTAAAAGGTCACAAAACTAATAATAATTTTCGACAACGAAAAATAATTGGGTTAAGTTTAGTGAAGATGATGTTGTGACTTATTTTAGAATTAGATCAACATGTGTGAGGTGATTTATGATGTAAAATATATATTTATGAGTGAATTTTCTTTTACTCGGTTCTCATGGTGAGATTCAATTCATTTTAAATAGTCTAAAATGTTTATTGAAAATCAAAAGCCGGATAATTTTGATCGAATGATATTCATTAATAATATTAGTGTAAGTTATTATTTTTTAAAGTTAATCAGTCGGTCTGTATCTAACATGATTGTAAAATATTATAAATCTAATAAAATTTAAATATTACCTATTAATGTTCTTGAGAGGTTTTAGTTTTTTATATGATTTGGGACTTGCCCTTTTAAAAACCTATTTCATAAATTAAAAAAATCTCCAACCAAATTAGGTCTTGCATATCATTAACCATTTTATTTGAATATTTAGCATTTAGAATCTTCTTATATTTGAGAAGGATAAGAATAAGTCCGTCAAATCAATCTACATGAATTTATTTAAATTTTACATAACTTTAATTGTTTGTTAAAAAGGTTGCACATGTACTTTTAATAAAACTTATTTAATAAATTAGATTAGTCTTTATAATTATCATTTCAATACATGTCTAAAGTAAAAGTAAAATCGTGATACATTATAATATTTGAATTTAGTTAAAATTTTCAAAAGACAATAATTGACGAATGATACTAAACATGAATAATGAATAATGTATGACCATACGTATGAATTTTAATATGCTCATATAAACATGCTCATATTAAAATTTTCAATCTTTTAAACTATATTAATGTCTTTTTAAAGTAAAATAATAAAAACATAACTTTATCTAATTTTATATATGAATTTAAAAATATATAAACGTTTTTTAAATATAAACAAACATGTTCAATAATTTCATGGTAGTCTATGTTATGAACCATGAAATACTAAATTTATATATAATAAATCCTAGAAAATTAAACTTTAAATAATAAGAAAGTTAATAGTTTCTTGTTTTATAACAAGTGATATTCGGTTTTCGACAACGGAAAAATAATTGGGTTAAATTTAGTGAAGATGATGTTGTGGCTTATTTGAGAATTAGATCAACATGTGTCGATGATTTATAATGTAAAAGGTCACAAAACTAATAATAATTTTCGACAACGAAAAATAATTGGGTTAAGTTTAGTGAAGATGATGTTGTGACTTATTTTAGAATTAGATCAACATGTGTGAGGTGATTTATGATGTAAAATATATATTTATGAGTGAATTTTCTTTTACTCGGTTCTCATGGTGAGATTCAATTCATTTTAAATAGTCTAAAATTTTATTGAAAATCAAAAGCCGATAATTTTGATCGAATGATATTCATTAATAATATTAGTGTAAGTTATTATTTTTAAAGTTAATCATCGATCGTATCTAACATGATTGTAAAATATTATAAATCTAATAAAATTTAAATATTACCTATTAATGTTCCTATTAATGTTCTTGAGAGGTTTTAGTTTTTTTATATGATTTGGGACTTGCCCTTTTAAAACCTATTTCATAAATTAAAAAAAATCTCAACCAAATTAGGTCTTGCATATCATTAACCATTTTATTTGAATATTTAGCATTTAGAATCTTCTTATATTTGAGAAGGATAAGAATAAGTCCGTCAAATCAATCTACATGAATTTATTTAAATTTTACATAACTTTAATTGTTTGTTAAAAGGTTGCACATGTACTTTTAATAAAACTTATTTAATAAATTAGATTAGTCTTTATAATTATCATTTCAATACATGTCTAAAGTAAAAGTAAAATCGTGATACATTATAATATTTGAATTTAGTTAAAATTTTCAAAAGACAATAATTGACGAATGATACTAAACATGAATAATGAATAATGTATGACCATACGTATGAATTTTAATATGCTCATATAAACATGCTCATATTAAAATTTTCAATCTTTTAAACTATATTAATGTCTTTTTAAAGTAAAATAATAAAAACATAACTTTATCTAATTTTATATATGAATTTAAAAATATATAAACGTTTTTAAATACAAACAAACATGTTCAATAATTTCATGGTAGTCTATGTTATGAACCATGAAATACTAAATTTATATATAATAAATCTCTAGAAAATTAAACTTTAAATAATAAGAAAGTTAATAGTTTCTTGTTTTATAACAAGTGATATTCGGTTTTCGACAACGGAAAAATAATTGGGTTAAATTTAGTGAAGATGATGTTGTGGCTTATTTGAGAATTAGATCAACATGTGTCGATGATTTATAATGTAAAGGTCACAAAACTAATAATAATTTTGACAACGAAAAATAATTGGGTTAAGTTTAGTGAAGATGATGTTGTGACTTATTTTAGAATTAGATCAACATGTGTGAGGTGATTTATGATGTAAAATATATATTTATGAGTGAATTTTCTTTTACTCATTGAGATTCAATTCATTTTAAATAGTCTAAAATTTTTATTGAAAATCAAAAGCCGGATAATTTTGATCGAATGATATTCATTAATAATATTAGTGTAAGTTATTATTTTTAAAGTTAATCGATCGGTCTATCTAACATGATTGTAAAATATTATAAATCTAATAAAATTTAAATATTACCTATTAATGTTCTTGAGAGGTTTTAGTTTTTTTATATGATTTGGGACTTGCCCTTTTAAAACCTATTTCATAAATTAAAAAAAATCTCCAACCAAATTAGGTCTTGCATATCATTAACCATTTTATTTGAATATTTAGCATTTAGAATCTTCTTATATTTGAGAAGGATAAGAATAAGTCCGTCAAATCAATCTACATGAATTTATTTAAATTTTACATAACTTTAATTGTTTGTTAAAAGGTTGCACATGTACTTTTAATAAAACTTATTTAATAAATTAGATTAGTCTTTATAATTATCATTTCAATACATGTCTAAAGTAAAAGTAAAATCGTGATACATTATAATATTTGAATTTAGTTAAAATTTTCAAAAGACAATAATTGACGAATGATACTAAACATGAATAATGAATAATGTATGACCATACGTATGAATTTTAATATGCTCATATAAACATGCTCATATTAAAATTTTCAATCTTTTAAACTATATTAATGTCTTTTAAAGTAAAATAATAAAAACATAACTTTATCTAATTTTATATATGAATTTAAAATATATAAACGTTTTTAAATATAAAAAACATGTTCAATAATTTCATGGTAGTCTATGTTATGAACCATGAAATACTAAATTTATATATAATAAATCCCTAGAAAATTAAACTTTAAATAATAAGAAAGTTAATAGTTTCTTGTTTTATAACAAGTGATATTCGGTTTTCGACAACGGAAAAATAATTGGGTTAAATTTAGTGAAGATGATGTTGTGGCTTATTTGAGAATTAGATCAACATGTGTCGGATGATTTATAATGTAAAGGTCACAAAACTAATAATAATTTTCGACAACGAAAAATAATTGGGTTAAGTTTAGTGAAGATGATGTTGTGACTTATTTTAGAATTAGATCAACATGTGTGAGGTGATTTATGATGTAAAATATATATTTATGAGTGAATTTTCTTTTACTCGGTTCTCATGGTGAGATTCAATTCATTTTAAATAGTCTAAAATTTTATTGAAAATCAAAAGCAGATAATTTTGATCGAATGATATTCATTAATAATATTAGTGTAAGTTATTATTTTTAAAGTTAATCGATCGATGTATCTAACATGATTGTAAAATATTATAAATCTAATAAAATTTAAATATTACCTATTAATGTTCCTATTAATGTTCTTGAGAGGTTTTAGTTTTTTATATGATTTGGGACTTGCCCTTTTAAAAACCTATTTCATAAATTAAAAAAATCTCCAACCAAATTAGGTCTTGCATATCATTAACCATTTTATTTGAATATTTAGCATTTAGAATCTTCTTATATTTGAGAAGGATAAGAATAAGTCCGTCAAATCAATCTACATGAATTTATTTAAATTTTACATAACTTTAATTGTTTGTTAAAAGGTTGCACATGTACTTTTAATAAAACTTATTTAATAAATTAGATTAGTCTTTATAATTATCATTTCAATACATGTCTAAAGTAAAAGTAAAATCGTGATACATTATAATATTTGAATTTAGTTAAAATTTTCAAAAGACAATAATTGACGAATGATACTAAACATGAATAATGAATAATGTATGACCATACGTATGAATTTTAATATGCTCATATAAACATGCTCATATTAAAATTTTCAATCTTTTAAACTATATTAATGTCTTTTTAAAGTAAAATAATAAAAACATAACTTTATCTAATTTTATATATGAATTTAAAAATATATAAGCGTTTTTAAATATAAACAAACATGTTCAATAATTTCATGGTAGTCTATGTTATGAACCATGAAATACTAAATTTATATATAATAAATCCTAGAAAATTAAACTTTAAATAATAAGAAAGTTAATAGTTTCTTGTTTTATAACAAGTGATATTCGGTTTTCGACAACGGAAAAATAATTGGGTTAAATTTAGTGAAGATGATGTTGTGGCTTATTTGAGAATTAGATCAACATGTGTCGATGATTTATAATGTAAAGGTCACAAAACTAATAATAATTTTCGACAACGAAAAATAATTGGGTTAAGTTTAGTGAAGATGATGTTGTGACTTATTTTAGAATTAGATCAACATGTGTGAGGTGATTTATGATGTAAAATATATATTTATGAGTGAATTTTCTTTTACTCGGTTCATGATGAGATTCAATTCATTTTAAATAGTCTAAAATTTTTATTGAAAATCAAAAGCCGATAATTTTGATCGAATGATATTCATTAATAATATTAGTGTAAGTTATTATTTTTAAAGTTAATCGAATTTATCTAACATGATTGTAAAATATTATAAATCTAATAAAATTTAAATATTACCTATTAATGTTCCTATTAATGTTCTTGAGAGGTTTTAGTTTTTTATATGATTTGGGACTTGCCCTTTTTAAAACCTATTTCATAAATTAAAAAAATCTCCAACCAAATTAGGTCTTGCATATCATTAACCATTTTATTTGAATATTTAGCATTTAGAATCTTCTTATATTTGAGAAGGATAAGAATAAGTCCGTCAAATCAATCTACATGAATTTATTTAAATTTTACATAACTTTAATTGTTTGTTAAAAGGTTGCACATGTACTTTTAATAAAACTTATTTAATAAATTAGATTAGTCTTTATAATTATCATTTCAATACATGTCTAAAGTAAAAGTAAAATCGTGATACATTATAATATTTGAATTTAGTTAAAATTTTCAAAAGACAATAATTGACGAATGATACTAAACATGAATAATGAATAATGTATGACCATACGTATGAATTTTAATATGCTCATATAAACATGCTCATATTAAAATTTTCAATCTTTTAAACTATATTAATGTCTTTTTAAGTAAAATAATAAAAACATAACTTTATCTAATTTTATATATGAATTTAAAAATATATAAACGTTTTTAAATATAAACAAACATGTTCAATAATTTCATGGTAGTCTATGTTATGAACCATGAAATACTAAATTTATATATAATAAATCCTAGAAAATTAAACTTTAAATAATAAGAAAGTTAATAGTTTCTTGTTTTATAACAAGTGATATTCGGTTTTCGACAACGGAAAAATAATTGGGTTAAATTTAGTGAAGATGATGTTGTGGCTTATTTGAGAATTAGATCAACATGTGTCGGATGATTTATAATGTAAAAGGTCACAAACTAATAATAATTTTCGACAACGAAAAATAATTGGGTTAAGTTTAGTGAAGATGATGTTGTGACTTATTTTAGAATTAGATCAACATGTGTGAGGTGATTTATGATGTAAAATATATATTTATGAGTGAATTTTCTTTTACTCGGTTCTCATGGTGAGATTCAATTCATTTTAAATAGTCTAAAATTTTATTGAAAATCAAAAGCCGATAATTTTGATCGAATGATATTCATTAATAATATTAGTGTAAGTTATTATTTTTAAAGTTAATCGATCGGTCATATCTAACATGATTGTAAAATATTATAAATCTAATAAAATTTAAATATTACCTATTAATGTTCTATTAATGTTTTAGTTTTTTTTTTTATATGATTTGGGACTTGCCCTTTTTAAAACCTATTTCATAAATTAAAAAAAATCTCCAACCAAATTAGGTCTTGCATATCATTAACCATTTTATTTGAATATTTAGCATTTAGAATCTTCTTATATTTGAGAAGGATAAGAATAAGTCCGTCAAATCAATCTACATGAATTTATTTAAATTTTACATAACTTTAATTGTTTGTTAAAAGGTTGCACATGTACTTTTAATAAAACTTATTTAATAAATTAGATTAGTCTTTATAATTATCATTTCAATACATGTCTAAAGTAAAAGTAAAATCGTGATACATTATAATATTTGAATTTAGTTAAAATTTTCAAAAGACAATAATTGACGAATGATACTAAACATGAATAATGAATAATGTATGACCATACGTATGAATTTTAATATGCTCATATAAACATGCTCATATTAAAATTTTCAATCTTTTAAACTATATTAATGTCTTTTAAAGTAAAATAATAAAAACATAACTTTATCTAATTTTATATATGAATTTAAAAATATATAAACGTTTTTTAAATATAAACAAACATGTTCAATAATTTCATGGTAGTCTATGTTATGAACCATGAAATACTAAATTTATATATAATAAATCCCTAGAAAATTAAACTTTAAATAATAAGAAAGTTAATAGTTTCTTGTTTTATAACAAGTGATATTCGGTTTTCGACAACGGAAAAATAATTGGGTTAAATTTAGTGAAGATGATGTTGTGGCTTATTTGAGAATTAGATCAACATGTGTCAGATGATTTATAATGTAAAAGGTCACAAAACTAATAATAATTTTCGACAACGAAAAATAATTGGGTTAAGTTTAGTGAAGATGATGTTGTGACTTATTTTAGAATTAGATCAACATGTGTGAGGTGATTTATGATGTAAAATATATATTTATGAGTGAATTTTCTTTTACTCGGTTCTCATGAGTGAGATTCAATTCATTTTAAATAGTCTAAAATTTTTATTGAAAATCAAAAGCCAGATAATTTTGATCGAATGATATTCATTAATAATATTAGTGTAAGTTATTATTTTTTAAAGTTAATCAGTCGGTCTGTATCTAACATGATTGTAAAATTTTATAAATCTAATAAAATTTAAATATTACCTATTAATGTTCCTATTAATGTTCTTCGAGAGGTTTTTAGTTTTTTTTATATGATTTGGGACTTGCCCTTTTTAAAAACCTATTTCATAAATTAAAAAAATCTCCAACCAAATTAGGTCTTGCATATCATTAACCATTTTATTTGAATATTTAGCATTTAGAATCTTCTTATATTTGAGAAGGATAAGAATAAGTCCGTCAAATCAATCTACATGAATTTATTTAAATTTTACATAACTTTAATTGTTTGTTAAAAGGTTGCACATGTACTTTTAATAAAACTTATTTAATAAATTAGATTAGTCTTTATAATTATCATTTCAATACATGTCTAAAGTAAAAGTAAAATCGTGATACATTATAATATTTGAATTTAGTTAAAATTTTCAAAAGACAATAATTGACGAATGATACTAAACATGAATAATGAATAATGTATGACCATACGTATGAATTTTAATATGCTCATATAAACATGCTCATATTAAAATTTTCAATCTTTTAAACTATATTAATGTCTTTTAAAGTAAAATAATAAAAAACATAACTTTATCTAATTTATATATGAATTTAAAAATATATAAACGTTTTTAAATATAAACAAACATGTTCAATAATTTCATGGTAGTCTATGTTATGAACCATGAAATACTAAATTTATATATAATAAATCCTAGAAAATTAAACTTTAAATAATAAGAAAGTTAATAGTTTCTTGTTTTATAACAAGTGATATTCGGTTTTCGACAACGGAAAAATAATTGGGTTAAATTTAGTGAAGATGATGTTGTGGCTTATTTGAGAATTAGATCAACATGTGTCGGATGATTTATAATGTAAAGGTCACAAAACTAATAATAATTTTCGACAACGAAAAATAATTGGGTTAAGTTTAGTGAAGATGATGTTGTGACTTATTTTAGAATTAGATCAACATGTGTGAGGTGATTTATGATGTAAAATATATATTTATGAGTGAATTTTCTTTTACTCGGTTCTCATGGTGAGATTCAATTCATTTTAAATAGTCTAAAATTTTTATTGAAAATCAAAAGCCGATAATTTTGATCGAATGATATTCATTAATAATATTAGTGTAAGTTATTATTTTTAAAGTTAATCATCGATCATATCTAACATGATTGTAAAATTTATAAATCTAATAAAATTTAAATATTACCTATTAATGTTCCTATTAATGTTCTTGAGAGGTTTTAGTTTTTTTATATGATTTGGGACTTGCCCTTTTAAAAACCTATTTCATAAATTAAAAAAAATCTCCAACCAAATTAGGTCTTGCATATCATTAACCATTTTATTTGAATATTTAGCATTTAGAATCTTCTTATATTTGAGAAGGATAAGAATAAGTCCGTCAAATCAATCTACATGAATTTATTTAAATTTTACATAACTTTAATTGTTTGTTAAAAAGGTTGCACATGTACTTTTAATAAAACTTATTTAATAAATTAGATTAGTCTTTATAATTATCATTTCAATACATGTCTAAAGTAAAAGTAAAATCGTGATACATTATAATATTTGAATTTAGTTAAAATTTTCAAAAGACAATAATTGACGAATGATACTAAACATGAATAATGAATAATGTATGACCATACGTATGAATTTTAATATGCTCATATAAACATGCTCATATTAAAATTTTCAATCTTTTAAACTATATTAATGTCTTTTTAAAGTAAAATAATAAAAAACATAACTTTATCTAATTTTATATATGAATTTAAAAATATATAAACGTTTTTTAAATATAAACAAACATGTTCAATAATTTCATGGTAGTCTATGTTATGAACCATGAAATACTAAATTTATATATAATAAATCCTAGAAAATTAAACTTTAAATAATAAGAAAGTTAATAGTTTCTTGTTTTATAACAAGTGATATTCGGTTTTCGACAACGGAAAAATAATTGGGTTAAATTTAGTGAAGATGATGTTGTGGCTTATTTGAGAATTAGATCAACATGTGTCAGATGATTTATAATGTAAAAGGTCACAAAACTAATAATAATTTTCGACAACGAAAAATAATTGGGTTAAGTTTAGTGAAGATGATGTTGTGACTTATTTTAGAATTAGATCAACATGTGTGAGGTGATTTATGATGTAAAATATATATTTATGAGTGAATTTTCTTTTACTCGGTTCTCATGGTGAGATTCAATTCATTTTAAATAGTCTAAAATTTTATTGAAAATCAAAAGCCAGATAATTTTGATCGAATGATATTCATTAATAATATTAGTGTAAGTTATTATTTTTAAAGTTAATCGATCGGTCCATCTAACATGATTGTAAAATTTTATAAATCTAATAAAATTTAAATATTACCTATTAATGTTCCTATTAATGTTCTTGAGAGGTTTTAGTTTTTTTATATGATTTGGGACTTGCCCTTTTAAAACCTATTTCATAAATTAAAAAAATCTCCAACCAAATTAGGTCTTGCATATCATTAACCATTTTATTTGAATATTTAGCATTTAGAATCTTCTTATATTTGAGAAGGATAAGAATAAGTCCGTCAAATCAATCTACATGAATTTATTTAAATTTTACATAACTTTAATTGTTTGTTAAAAGGTTGCACATGTACTTTTAATAAAACTTATTTAATAAATTAGATTAGTCTTTATAATTATCATTTCAATACATGTCTAAAGTAAAAGTAAAATCGTGATACATTATAATATTTGAATTTAGTTAAAATTTTCAAAAGACAATAATTGACGAATGATACTAAACATGAATAATGAATAATGTATGACCATACGTATGAATTTTAATATGCTCATATAAACATGCTCATATTAAAATTTTCAATCTTTTAAACTATATTAATGTCTTTTAAAGTAAAATAATAAAAAACATAACTTTATCTAATTTTATATATGAATTTAAAAATATATAAGCGTTTTTAAATATAAACAAACATGTTCAATAATTTCATGGTAGTCTATGTTATGAACCATGAAATACTAAATTTATATATAATAAATCCTAGAAAATTAAACTTTAAATAATAAGAAAGTTAATAGTTTCTTGTTTTATAACAAGTGATATTCGGTTTTACAACGGAAAAATAATTGGGTTAAATTTAGTGAAGATGATGTTGTGGCTTATTTGAGAATTAGATCAACATGTGTCGATGATTTATAATGTAAAAGGTCACAAAACTAATAATAATTTTCGACAACGAAAAATAATTGGGTTAAGTTTAGTGAAGATGATGTTGTGACTTATTTTAGAATTAGATCAACATGTGTGAGGTGATTTATGATGTAAAATATATATTTATGAGTGAATTTTCTTTTACTCGGTTCTCATGGTGAGATTCAATTCATTTTAAATAGTCTAAAATTTTTATTGAAAATCAAAAGCCAGATAATTTTGATCGAATGATATTCATTAATAATATTAGTGTAAGTTATTATTTTTTAAAGTTAATCAGTCGGTTCTATCTAACATGATTGTAAAATTTTATAAATCTAATAAAATTTAAATATTACCTATTAATGTTCCTATTAATGTTCTTGAGAGGTTTTAGTTTTTTATATGATTTGGGACTTGCCCTTTTAAAACCTATTTCATAAATTAAAAAAATCTCCAACCAAATTAGGTCTTGCATATCATTAACCATTTTATTTGAATATTTAGCATTTAGAATCTTCTTATATTTGAGAAGGATAAGAATAAGTCCGTCAAATCAATCTACATGAATTTATTTAAATTTTACATAACTTTAATTGTTTGTTAAAAGGTTGCACATGTACTTTTAATAAAACTTATTTAATAAATTAGATTAGTCTTTATAATTATCATTTCAATACATGTCTAAAGTAAAAGTAAAATCGTGATACATTATAATATTTGAATTTAGTTAAAATTTTCAAAAGACAATAATTGACGAATGATACTAAACATGAATAATGAATAATGTATGACCATACGTATGAATTTTAATATGCTCATATAAACATGCTCATATTAAAATTTTCAATCTTTAAACTATATTAATGTCTTTTTAAAGTAAAATAATAAAAAACATAACTTTATTCTATTTTATATATGAATTTAAAATATATAAACGTTTTTAAATATAAACAAACATGTTCAATAATTTCATGGTAGTCTATGTTATGAACCATGAAATACTAAATTTATATATAATAAATCCCTAGAAAATTAAACTTTAAATAATAAGAAAGTTAATAGTTTCTTGTTTTATAACAAGTGATATTCGGTTTTCGACAACGGAAAAATAATTGGGTTAAATTTAGTGAAGATGATGTTGTGGCTTATTTGAGAATTAGATCAACATGTGTCGATGATTTATAATGTAAAAGGTCACAAACTAATAATAATTTTCGACAACGAAAAATAATTGGGTTAAGTTTAGTGAAGATGATGTTGTGACTTATTTTAGAATTAGATCAACATGTGTGAGGTGATTTATGATGTAAAATATATATTTATGAGTGAATTTTCTTTTACTCGGTTCTCATGACTAAGATTCAATTCATTTTAAATAGTCTAAAATTTTTATTGAAAATCAAAAGCCAGATAATTTTGATCGAATGATATTCATTAATAATATTAGTGTAAGTTATTATTTTTAAAGTTAATCGATCGATTGTATCTAACATGATTGTAAAATTTTATAAATCTAATAAAATTTAAATATTACCTATTAATGTTCCTATTAATGTTCTTCGAGAGGTTTTTAGTTTTTTATATGATTTGGGACTTGCCCTTTTTAAAAACCTATTTCATAAATTAAAAAAAATCTCCAACCAAATTAGGTCTTGCATATCATTAACCATTTTATTTGAATATTTAGCATTTAGAATCTTCTTATATTTGAGAAGGATAAGAATAAGTCCGTCAAATCAATCTACATGAATTTATTTAAATTTTACATAACTTTAATTGTTTGTTAAAAGGTTGCACATGTACTTTTAATAAAACTTATTTAATAAATTAGATTAGTCTTTATAATTATCATTTCAATACATGTCTAAAGTAAAAGTAAAATCGTGATACATTATAATATTTGAATTTAGTTAAAATTTTCAAAAGACAATAATTGACGAATGATACTAAACATGAATAATGAATAATGTATGACCATACGTATGAATTTTAATATGCTCATATAAACATGCTCATATTAAAATTTTCAATCTTTTAAACTATATTAATGTCTTTTTAAAGTAAAATAATAAAAACATAACTTTATCTAATTTTATATATGAATTTAAAAATATATAAACGTTTTTAAATATAAACAAACATGTTCAATAATTTCATGGTAGTCTATGTTATGAACCATGAAATACTAAATTTATATATAATAAATCCTAGAAAATTAAACTTTAAATAATAAGAAAGTTAATAGTTTCTTGTTTTATAACAAGTGATATTCGGTTTTCGACAACGGAAAAATAATTGGGTTAAATTTAGTGAAGATGATGTTGTGGCTTATTTGAGAATTAGATCAACATGTGTCGATGATTTATAATGTAAAAGTCACAAAACTAATAATAATTTTCACAACGAAAAATAATTGGGTTAAGTTTAGTGAAGATGATGTTGTGACTTATTTTAGAATTAGATCAACATGTGTGAGGTGATTTATGATGTAAAATATATATTTATGAGTGAATTTTCTTTTACTCGGTTCTCATGGTGAGATTCAATTCATTTTAAATAGTCTAAATTTTTTATTGAAAATCAAAAGCCGATAATTTTGATCGAATGATATTCATTAATAATATTAGTGTAAGTTATTATTTTTAAAAGTTAATCAGTCGATCTATCTAACATGATTGTAAAATTTTATAAATCTAATAAAATTTAAATATTACCTATTAATGTTCCTATTAATGTTCTTGAGAGGTTTTAGTTTTTTATATGATTTGGGACTTGCCCTTTTAAAACCTATTTCATAAATTAAAAAAATCTCCAACCAAATTAGGTCTTGCATATCATTAACCATTTTATTTGAATATTTAGCATTTAGAATCTTCTTATATTTGAGAAGGATAAGAATAAGTCCGTCAAATCAATCTACATGAATTTATTTAAATTTTACATAACTTTAATTGTTTGTTAAAAGGTTGCACATGTACTTTTAATAAAACTTATTTAATAAATTAGATTAGTCTTTATAATTATCATTTCAATACATGTCTAAAGTAAAAGTAAAATCGTGATACATTATAATCTTTGAATTTAGTTAAAATTTTCAAAAGACAATAATTGACGAATGATACTAAACATGAATAATGAATAATGTATGACCATACGTATGAATTTTAATATGCTCATATAAACATGCTCATATTAAAATTTTCAATCTTTTAAACTATATTAATGTCCTTTTAAAGTAAAATAATAAAAAACATAACTTTATCTAATTTTATATATGAATTTAAAAATATATAAACGTTTTTTAAATATAAACAAACATGTTCAATAATTTCATGGTAGTCTATGTTATGAACCATGAAATACTAAATTTATATATAATAAATCCTAGAAAATTAAACTTTAAATAATAAGAAAGTTAATAGTTTCTTGTTTTATAACAAGTGATATTCGGTTTTCGACAACGGAAAAATAATTGGGTTAAATTTAGTGAAGATGATGTTGTGGCTTATTTGAGAATTAGATCAACATGTGTCAGATGATTTATAATGTTAAAGGTCACAAAACTAATAATAATTTTCGACAACGAAAAATAATTGGGTTAAGTTTAGTGAAGATGATGTTGTGACTTATTTTAGAATTAGATCAACATGTGTGAGGTGATTTATGATGTAAAATATATATTTATGAGTGAATTTTCTTTTACTCGGTTCTCATGGTGAGATTCAATTCATTTTAAATAGTCTAAATTTTTATTGAAAATCAAAAGCCGATAATTTTGATCGAATGATATTCATTAATAATATTAGTGTAAGTTATTATTTTTAAAGTTAATCATCGATCTAACATGATTGTAAAATTTTATAAATCTAATAAAATTTAAATATTACCTATTAATGTTCTTGAGAGGTTTTAGTTTTTTTATATGATTTGGGACTTGCCCTTTTAAAAACCTATTTCATAAATTAAAAAAACTCCAACCAAATTAGGTCTTGCATATCATTAACCATTTTATTTGAATATTTAGCATTTAGAATCTTCTTATATTTGAGAAGGATAAGAATAAGTCCGTCAAATCAATCTACATGAATTTATTTAAATTTTACATAACTTTAATTGTTTGTTAAAAGGTTGCACATGTACTTTTAATAAAACTTATTTAATAAATTAGATTAGTCTTTATAATTATCATTTCAATACATGTCTAAAGTAAAAGTAAAATCGTGATACATTATAATATTTGAATTTAGTTAAAATTTTCAAAAGACAATAATTGACGAATGATACTAAACATGAATAATGAATAATGTATGACCATACGTATGAATTTTAATATGCTCATATAAACATGCTCATATTAAAATTTTCAATCTTTTAAACTATATTAATGTCTTTTTAAAGTAAAATAATAAAAACATAACTTTATCTAATTTTATATATGAATTTAAAAATATATAAACGTTTTTAAATATAAACAAACATGTTCAATAATTTCATGGTAGTCTATGTTATGAACCATGAAATACTAAATTTATATATAATAAATCCTAGAAAATTAAACTTTAAATAATAAGAAAGTTAATAGTTTCTTGTTTTATAACAAGTGATATTCGGTTTTCGACAACGGAAAAATAATTGGGTTAAATTTAGTGAAGATGATGTTGTGGCTTATTTGAGAATTAGATCAACATGTGTCGATGATTTATAATGTAAAGGTCACAAAACTAATAATAATTTTCGACAACGAAAAATAATTGGGTTAAGTTTAGTGAAGATGATGTTGTGACTTATTTTAGAATTAGATCAACATGTGTGAGGTGATTTATGATGTAAAATATATATTTATGAGTGAATTTTCTTTTACTCGGTTCTCATGGTGAGATTCAATTCATTTTAAATAGTCTAAAATTTTATTGAAAATCAAAAGCGATAATTTTGATCGAATGATATTCATTAATAATATTAGTGTAAGTTATTATTTTTAAAGTTAATCATCGATCATATCTAACATGATTGTAAAATATTATAAATCTAATAAAATTTAAATATTACCTATTAATGTTCCTATTAATGTTCTTGAGAGGTTTTAGTTTTTTATATGATTTGGGACTTGCCCTTTTAAAACCTATTTCATAAATTAAAAAATCTCCAACCAAATTAGGTCTTGCATATCATTAACCATTTTATTTGAATATTTAGCATTTAGAATCTTCTTATATTTGAGAAGGATAAGAATAAGTCCGTCAAATCAATCTACATGAATTTATTTAAATTTTACATAACTTTAATTGTTTGTTAAAAGGTTGCACATGTACTTTTAATAAAACTTATTTAATAAATTAGATTAGTCTTTATAATTATCATTTCAATACATGTCTAAAGTAAAAGTAAAATCGTGATACATTATAATATTTGAATTTAGTTAAAATTTTCAAAAGACAATAATTGACGAATGATACTAAACATGAATAATGAATAATGTATGACCATACGTATGAATTTTAATATGCTCATATAAACATGCTCATATTAAAATTTTCAATCTTTTAAACTATATTAATGTCTTTTAAAGTAAAATAATAAAAAACATAACTTTATCTAATTTTATATATGAATTTAAAATATATAAACGTTTTTAAATACAAACAAACATGTTCAATAATTTCATGGTAGTCTATGTTATGAACCATGAAATACTAAATTTATATATATAAATCCCTAGAAAATTAAACTTTAAATAATAAGAAAGTTAATAGTTTCTTGTTTTATAACAAGTGATATTCGGTTTTAACAACGGAAAAATAATTGGGTTAAATTTAGTGAAGATGATGTTGTGGCTTATTTGAGAATTAGATCAACATGTGTCAGATGATTTATAATGTAAAAGGTCACAAAACTAATAATAATTTTCGACAACGAAAAATAATTGGGTTAAGTTTAGTGAAGATGATGTTGTGACTTATTTTAGAATTAGATCAACATGTGTGAGGTGATTTATGATGTAAAATATATATTTATGAGTGAATTTTCTTTTACTCAGTTCTCATGACTGAGATTCAATTCATTTTAAATAGTCTAAAATTTTTATTGAAAATCAAAAGCCAGATAATTTTGATCGAATGATATTCATTAATAATATTAGTGTAAGTTATTATTTTTTAAAGTTAATCGATCGATCTATCTAACATGATTGTAAAATATTATAAATCTAATAAAATTTAAATATTACCTATTAATGTTCCTATTAATGTTCTTGAGAGGTTTTAGTTTTTTTATATGATTTGGGACTTGCCCTTTTAAAACCTATTTCATAAATTAAAAAAAATCTCCAACCAAATTAGGTCTTGCATATCATTAACCATTTTATTTGAATATTTAGCATTTAGAATCTTCTTATATTTGAGAAGGATAAGAATAAGTCCGTCAAATCAATCTACATGAATTTATTTAAATTTTACATAACTTTAATTGTTTGTTAAAAGGTTGCACATGTACTTTTAATAAAACTTATTTAATAAATTAGATTAGTCTTTATAATTATCATTTCAATACATGTCTAAAGTAAAAGTAAAATCGTGATACATTATAATATTTGAATTTAGTTAAAATTTTCAAAAGACAATAATTGACGAATGATACTAAACATGAATAATGAATAATGTATGACCATACGTATGAATTTTAATATGCTCATATAAACATGCTCATATTAAAATTTTCAATCTTTTAAACTATATTAATGTCTTTTAAAGTAAAATAATAAAAACATAACTTTATCTAATTTTATATATGAATTTAAAAATATATAAGCGTTTTTAAATACAAACAAACATGTTCAATAATTTCATGGTAGTCTATGTTATGAACCATGAAATACTAAATTTATATATAATAAATCCTAGAAAATTAAACTTTAAATAATAAGAAAGTTAATAGTTTCTTGTTTTATAACAAGTGATATTCGGTTTTCGACAACGGAAAAATAATTGGGTTAAATTTAGTGAAGATGATGTTGTGGCTTATTTGAGAATTAGATCAACATGTGTCGATGATTTATAATGTAAAAGGTCACAAAACTAATAATAATTTTCGACAACGAAAAATAATTGGGTTAAGTTTAGTGAAGATGATGTTGTGACTTATTTTAGAATTAGATCAACATGTGTGAGGTGATTTATGATGTAAAATATATATTTATGAGTGAATTTTCTTTTACTCGGTTCTCATGGTGAGATTCAATTCATTTTAAATAGTCTAAAATTTTTATTGAAAATCAAAAGCCGATAATTTTGATCGAATGATATTCATTAATAATATTAGTGTAAGTTATTTTTTAAAGTTAATCAATCGGTCTTATCTAACATGATTGTAAAATTTATAAATCTAATAAAATTTAAATATTACCTATTAATGTTCCTATTAATGTTCTTGAGAGGTTTTAGTTTTTATATGATTTGGGACTTGCCCTTTTTAAAACCTATTTCATAAATTAAAAAAACTCCAACCAAATTAGGTCTTGCATATCATTAACCATTTTATTTGAATATTTAGCATTTAGAATCTTCTTATATTTGAGAAGGATAAGAATAAGTCCGTCAAATCAATCTACATGAATTTATTTAAATTTTACATAACTTTAATTGTTTGTTAAAAGGTTGCACATGTACTTTTAATAAAACTTATTTAATAAATTAGATTAGTCTTTATAATTATCATTTCAATACATGTCTAAAGTAAAAGTAAAATCGTGATACATTATAATATTTGAATTTAGTTAAAATTTTCAAAAGACAATAATTGACGAATGATACTAAACATGAATAATGAATAATGTATGACCATACGTATGAATTTTAATATGCTCATATAAACATGCTCATATTAAAATTTTCAATCTTTTAAACTATATTAATGTCTTTTAAAGTAAAATAATAAAAACATAACTTTATCTAATTTTATATATGAATTTAAAAATATATAAGCGTTTTTAAATATAAACAAACATGTTCAATAATTTCATGGTAGTCTATGTTATGAACCATGAAATACTAAATTTATATATAATAAATCCTAGAAAATTAAACTTTAAATAATAAGAAAGTTAATAGTTTCTTGTTTTATAACAAGTGATATTCGGTTTTCGACAACGGAAAAATAATTGGGTTAAATTTAGTGAAGATGATGTTGTGGCTTATTTGAGAATTAGATCAACATGTGTCGGATGATTTATAATGTAAAGGTCACAAACTAATAATAATTTTCGACAACGAAAATAATTGGGTTAAGTTTAGTGAAGATGATGTTGTGACTTATTTTAGAATTAGATCAACATGTGTGAGGTGATTTATGATGTAAAATATATATTTATGAGTGAATTTTCTTTTACTCGGTTCTCATGGTGAGATTCAATTCATTTTAAATAGTCTAAATTTTTATTGAAAATCAAAAGCGAGATAATTTTGATCGAATGATATTCATTAATAATATTAGTGTAAGTTATTATTTTTAAAGTTAATCGTTCATATCTAACATGATTGTAAAATATTATAAATCTAATAAAATTTAAATATTACCTATTAATGTTCCTATTAATGTTCTTGAGAGGTTTTAGTTTTTTTATATGATTTGGGACTTGCCCTTTTAAAACCTATTTCATAAATTAAAAAAAATCCAACCAAATTAGGTCTTGCATATCATTAACCATTTTATTTGAATATTTAGCATTTAGAATCTTCTTATATTTGAGAAGGATAAGAATAAGTCCGTCAAATCAATCTACATGAATTTATTTAAATTTTACATAACTTTAATTGTTTGTTAAAAGGTTGCACATGTACTTTTAATAAAACTTATTTAATAAATTAGATTAGTCTTTATAATTATCATTTCAATACATGTCTAAAGTAAAAGTAAAATCGTGATACATTATAATATTTGAATTTAGTTAAAATTTTCAAAAGACAATAATTGACGAATGATACTAAACATGAATAATGAATAATGTATGACCATACGTATGAATTTTAATATGCTCATATAAACATGCTCATATTAAAATTTTCAATCTTTTAAACTATATTAATGTCTTTTAAAGTAAAATAATAAAAACATAACTTTATCTAATTTTATATATGAATTTAAAAATATATAAACGTTTTTAAATATAAACAAACATGTTCAATAATTTCATGGTAGTCTATGTTATGAACCATGAAATACTAAATTTATATATAATAAATCCTAGAAAATTAAACTTTAAATAATAAGAAAGTTAATAGTTTCTTGTTTTATAACAAGTGATATTCGGTTTCGACAACGGAAAAATAATTGGGTTAAATTTAGTGAAGATGATGTTGTGGCTTATTTGAGAATTAGATCAACATGTGTCGGATGATTTATAATGTAAAGGTCACAAAACTAATAATAATTTTCGACAACGAAAATAATTGGGTTAAGTTTAGTGAAGATGATGTTGTGACTTATTTTAGAATTAGATCAACATGTGTGAGGTGATTTATGATGTAAAATATATATTTATGAGTGAATTTTCTTTTACTCAGTTCTCATGATTCAATTCATTTTAAATAGTCTAAAATTTTATTGAAAATCAAAAGCGGATAATTTTGATCGAATGATATTCATTAATAATATTAGTGTAAGTTATTATTTTTAAAGTTAATCATCGATCAGTATCTAACATGATTGTAAAATATTATAAATCTAATAAAATTTAAATATTACCTATTAATGTTCCTATTAATGTTCTTGAGAGGTTTTAGTTTTTATATGATTTGGGACTTGCCCTTTTTAAAACCTATTTCATAAATTAAAAAAATCTCCAACCAAATTAGGTCTTGCATATCATTAACCATTTTATTTGAATATTTAGCATTTAGAATCTTCTTATATTTGAGAAGGATAAGAATAAGTCCGTCAAATCAATCTACATGAATTTATTTAAATTTTACATAACTTTAATTGTTTGTTAAAAGGTTGCACATGTACTTTTAATAAAACTTATTTAATAAATTAGATTAGTCTTTATAATTATCATTTCAATACATGTCTAAAGTAAAAGTAAAATCGTGATACATTATAATATTTGAATTTAGTTAAAATTTTCAAAAGACAATAATTGACGAATGATACTAAACATGAATAATGAATAATGTATGACCATACGTATGAATTTTAATATGCTCATATAAACATGCTCATATTAAAATTTTCAATCTTTTAAACTATATTAATGTCTTTTTAAAGTAAAATAATAAAAACATAACTTTATCTAATTTTATATATGAATTTAAAAATATATAAACGTTTTTAAATATAAACAAACATGTTCAATAATTTCATGGTAGTCTATGTTATGAACCATGAAATACTAAATTTATATATAATAAATCCTAGAAAATTAAACTTTAAATAATAAGAAAGTTAATAGTTTCTTGTTTTATAACAAGTGATATTCGGTTTTCGACAACGGAAAAATAATTGGGTTAAATTTAGTGAAGATGATGTTGTGGCTTATTTGAGAATTAGATCAACATGTGTCGATGATTTATAATGTAAAGGTCACAAAACTAATAATAATTTTCGAAAAAAAATAATTGGGTTAAGTTTAGTGAAGATGATGTTGTGACTTATTTTAGAATTAGATCAACATGTGTGAGGTGATTTATGATGTAAAATATATATTTATGAGTGAATTTTCTTTTACTCGTTCTCATGGTGAGATTCAATTCATTTTAAATAGTCTAAAATTTTTATTGAAAATCAAAAGCCGATAATTTTGATCGAATGATATTCATTAATAATATTAGTGTAAGTTATTATTTTTAAAGTTAATCATCGGTCTGTATCTAACATGATTGTAAAATATTATAAATCTAATAAAATTTAAATATTACCTATTAATGTTCCTATTAAAGGTTTTTAGTTTTTTTATATGATTTGGGACTTGCCCTTTTAAAACCTATTTCATAAATTAAAAAAATCTCCAACCAAATTAGGTCTTGCATATCATTAACCATTTTATTTGAATATTTAGCATTTAGAATCTTCTTATATTTGAGAAGGATAAGAATAAGTCCGTCAAATCAATCTACATGAATTTATTTAAATTTTACATAACTTTAATTGTTTGTTAAAAGGTTGCACATGTACTTTTAATAAAACTTATTTAATAAATTAGATTAGTCTTTATAATTATCATTTCAATACATGTCTAAAGTAAAAGTAAAATCGTGATACATTATAATATTTGAATTTAGTTAAAATTTTCAAAAGACAATAATTGACGAATGATACTAAACATGAATAATGAATAATGTATGACCATACGTATGAATTTTAATATGCTCATATAAACATGCTCATATTAAAATTTTCAATCTTTAAACTATATTAATGTCTTTTAAAGTAAAATAATAAAAACATAACTTTATCTAATTTTATATATGAATTTAAAAATATAAACGTTTTTAAATATAAACAAACATGTTCAATAATTTCATGGTAGTCTATGTTATGAACCATGAAATACTAAATTTATATATAATAAATCCCTAGAAAATTAAACTTTAAATAATAAGAAAGTTAATAGTTTCTTGTTTTATAACAAGTGATATTCGGTTTTTGACAACGGAAAAATAATTGGGTTAAATTTAGTGAAGATGATGTTGTGGCTTATTTGAGAATTAGATCAACATGTGTCAGATGATTTATAATGTAAAAGGTCACAAAACTAATAATAATTTTCGACAACGAAAATAATTGGGTTAAGTTTAGTGAAGATGATGTTGTGACTTATTTTAGAATTAGATCAACATGTGTGAGGTGATTTATGATGTAAAATATATATTTATGAGTGAATTTTCTTTTACTCGGTTCTCATGACTGAGATTCAATTCATTTTAAATAGTCTAAAATTTTTATTGAAAATCAAAAGCCAGATAATTTTGATCGAATGATATTCATTAATAATATTAGTGTAAGTTATTATTTTTTAAAGTTAATCAGTCGGTCTATATCTAACATGATTGTAAAATTTTATAAATCTAATAAAATTTAAATATTACCTATTAATGTTCCTATTAATGTTCTTCGAGAGGTTTTTAGTTTTTTTTTATATGATTTGGGACTTGCCCTTTTTAAAACCTATTTCATAAATTAAAAAAAACTCCAACCAAATTAGGTCTTGCATATCATTAACCATTTTATTTGAATATTTAGCATTTAGAATCTTCTTATATTTGAGAAGGATAAGAATAAGTCCGTCAAATCAATCTACATGAATTTATTTAAATTTTACATAACTTTAATTGTTTGTTAAAAAGGTTGCACATGTACTTTTAATAAAACTTATTTAATAAATTAGATTAGTCTTTATAATTATCATTTCAATACATGTCTAAAGTAAAAGTAAAATCGTGATACATTATAATATTTGAATTTAGTTAAAATTTTCAAAAGACAATAATTGACGAATGATACTAAACATGAATAATGAATAATGTATGACCATACGTATGAATTTTAATATGCTCATATAAACATGCTCATATTAAAATTTTCAATCTTTTAAACTATATTAATGTCTTTTTAAAGTAAAATAATAAAAAACATAACTTTATCTAATTTTATATATGAATTTAAAAATATATACGTTTTTAAATATAAACAAACATGTTCAATAATTTCATGGTAGTCTATGTTATGAACCATGAAATACTAAATTTATATATAATAAATCCTAGAAAATTAAACTTTAAATAATAAGAAAGTTAATAGTTTCTTGTTTTATAACAAGTGATATTCGGTTTTCGACAACGGAAAAATAATTGGGTTAAATTTAGTGAAGATGATGTTGTGGCTTATTTGAGAATTAGATCAACATGTGTCAGATGATTTATAATGTAAAAGGTCACAAAACTAATAATAATTTTCGACAACGAAAAATAATTGGGTTAAGTTTAGTGAAGATGATGTTGTGACTTATTTTAGAATTAGATCAACATGTGTGAGGTGATTTATGATGTAAAATATATATTTATGAGTGAATTTTCTTTTACTCAGTTCTCATGACTGAGATTCAATTCATTTTAAATAGTCTAAAATTTTTATTGAAAATCAAAAGCCGATAATTTTGATCGAATGATATTCATTAATAATATTAGTGTAAGTTATTATTTTTAAAGTTAATCGATCGGTCATATCTAACATGATTGTAAAATATTATAAATCTAATAAAATTTAAATATTACCTATTAATGTTCCTATTAATGTTCTTGAGAGGTTTTAGTTTTTTTATATGATTTGGGACTTGCCCTTTTAAAAACCTATTTCATAAATTAAAAAAAAACTCAACCAAATTAGGTCTTGCATATCATTAACCATTTTATTTGAATATTTAGCATTTAGAATCTTCTTATATTTGAGAAGGATAAGAATAAGTCCGTCAAATCAATCTACATGAATTTATTTAAATTTTACATAACTTTAATTGTTTGTTAAAAGGTTGCACATGTACTTTTAATAAAACTTATTTAATAAATTAGATTAGTCTTTATAATTATCATTTCAATACATGTCTAAAGTAAAAGTAAAATCGTGATACATTATAATATTTGAATTTAGTTAAAATTTTCAAAAGACAATAATTGAAATGATACTAAACATGAATAATGAATAATGTATGACCATACGTATGAATTTTAATATGCTCATATAAACATGCTCATATTAAAATTTTCAATCTTTTAAACTATATTAATGTCTTTTAAAGTAAAATAATAAAAACATAACTTTATCTAATTTTATATATGAATTTAAAAATATATAAACGTTTTTAAATATAAACAAACATGTTCAATAATTTCATGGTAGTCTATGTTATGAACCATGAAATACTAAATTTATATATAATAAATCCTAGAAAATTAAACTTTAAATAATAAGAAAGTTAATAGTTTCTTGTTTTATAACAAGTGATATTCGGTTTTCGACAACGGAAAAATAATTGGGTTAAATTTAGTGAAGATGATGTTGTGGCTTATTTGAGAATTAGATCAACATGTGTCGATGATTTATAATGTAAAGGTCACAAAACTAATAATAATTTTCGACAACGAAAAATAATTGGGTTAAGTTTAGTGAAGATGATGTTGTGACTTATTTTAGAATTAGATCAACATGTGTGAGGTGATTTATGATGTAAAATATATATTTATGAGTGAATTTTCTTTTACTCGGTTCTCATGGTGAGATTCAATTCATTTTAAATAGTCTAAAATTTTTATTGAAAATCAAAAGCCGAGATAATTTTGATCGAATGATATTCATTAATAATATTAGTGTAAGTTATTATTTTTAAAGTTAATCGGTCAGTGTATCTAACATGATTGTAAAATTATAAATCTAATAAAATTTAAATATTACCTATTAATGTTCCTATTAATGTTCTTGAGAGGTTTTTAGTTTTTTATATGATTTGGGACTTGCCCTTTTTAAAACCTATTTCATAAATTAAAAAAACTCCAACCAAATTAGGTCTTGCATATCATTAACCATTTTATTTGAATATTTAGCATTTAGAATCTTCTTATATTTGAGAAGGATAAGAATAAGTCCGTCAAATCAATCTACATGAATTTATTTAAATTTTACATAACTTTAATTGTTTGTTAAAAAGGTTGCACATGTACTTTTAATAAAACTTATTTAATAAATTAGATTAGTCTTTATAATTATCATTTCAATACATGTCTAAAGTAAAAGTAAAATCGTGATACATTATAATATTTGAATTTAGTTAAAATTTTCAAAAGACAATAATTGACGAATGATACTAAACATGAATAATGAATAATGTATGACCATACGTATGAATTTTAATATGCTCATATAAACATGCTCATATTAAAATTTTCAATCTTTTAAACTATATTAATGTCTTTTAAAGTAAAATAATTAAAAAAAACATAACTTTATCTAATTTTATATATGAATTTAAAAATATATAAACGTTTTTTAAATATAAACAAACATGTTCAATAATTTCATGGTAGTCTATGTTATGAACCATGAAATACTAAATTATATATAATAAATCCTAGAAAATTAAACTTTAAATAATAAGAAAGTTAATAGTTTCTTGTTTTATAACAAGTGATATTCGGTTTTCGACAACGGAAAAATAATTGGGTTAAATTTAGTGAAGATGATGTTGTGGCTTATTTGAGAATTAGATCAACATGTGTCAGATGATTTATAATGTAAAAGGTCACAAAACTAATAATAATTTTCGACAACGAAAAATAATTGGGTTAAGTTTAGTGAAGATGATGTTGTGACTTATTTTAGAATTAGATCAACATGTGTGAGGTGATTTATGATGTAAAATATATATTTATGAGTGAATTTTCTTTTACTCGGTTCTCATGACTGAGATTCAATTCATTTTAAATAGTCTAAAATTTTTATTGAAAATCAAAAGCCAGATAATTTTGATCGAATGATATTCATTAATAATATTAGTGTAAGTTATTATTTTTTAAAGTTAATCATCGTCATATCTAACATGATTGTAAAATTTTATAAATCTAATAAAATTTAAATATTACCTATTAATGTTCCTATTAATGTTCTTCGAGAGGTTTTTAGTTTTTTTATATGATTTGGGACTTGCCCTTTTTAAAAACCTATTTCATAAATTAAAAAAATCTCCAACCAAATTAGGTCTTGCATATCATTAACCATTTTATTTGAATATTTAGCATTTAGAATCTTCTTATATTTGAGAAGGATAAGAATAAGTCCGTCAAATCAATCTACATGAATTTATTTAAATTTTACATAACTTTAATTGTTTGTTAAAAAGGTTGCACATGTACTTTTAATAAAACTTATTTAATAAATTAGATTAGTCTTTATAATTATCATTTCAATACATGTCTAAAGTAAAAGTAAAATCGTGATACATTATAATATTTGAATTTAGTTAAAATTTTCAAAAGACAATAATTGACGAATGATACTAAACATGAATAATGAATAATGTATGACCATACGTATGAATTTTAATATGCTCATATAAACATGCTCATATTAAAATTTTCAATCTTTTAAACTATATTAATGTCTTTTTAAAGTAAAATAATAAAAAACATAACTTTATCTAATTTTATATATGAATTTAAAAATATATAAACGTTTTTTAAATATAAACAAACATGTTCAATAATTTCATGGTAGTCTATGTTATGAACCATGAAATACTAAATTTATATATAATAAATCCTAGAAAATTAAACTTTAAATAATAAGAAAGTTAATAGTTTCTTGTTTTATAACAAGTGATATTCGGTTTCGACAACGGAAAAATAATTGGGTTAAATTTAGTGAAGATGATGTTGTGGCTTATTTGAGAATTAGATCAACATGTGTCAGATGATTTATAATGTAAAAGGTCACAAAACTAATAATAATTTTCGACAACGAAAAATAATTGGGTTAAGTTTAGTGAAGATGATGTTGTGACTTATTTTAGAATTAGATCAACATGTGTGAGGTGATTTATGATGTAAAATATATATTTATGAGTGAATTTTCTTTTACTCAGTTCTCATGACTGAGATTCAATTCATTTTAAATAGTCTAAAATTTTTATTGAAAATCAAAAGCCAGATAATTTTGATCGAATGATATTCATTAATAATATTAGTGTAAGTTATTATTTTTTAAAGTTAATCAGTCGGTCTGTATCTAACATGATTGTAAAATTTTATAAATCTAATAAAATTTAAATATTACCTATTAATGTTCCTATTAATGTTCTTCGAGAGGTTTTTAGTTTTTTTTATATGATTTGGGACTTGCCCTTTTTAAAAACCTATTTCATAAATTAAAAAAAAACTCCAACCAAATTAGGTCTTGCATATCATTAACCATTTTATTTGAATATTTAGCATTTAGAATCTTCTTATATTTGAGAAGGATAAGAATAAGTCCGTCAAATCAATCTACATGAATTTATTTAAATTTTACATAACTTTAATTGTTTGTTAAAAAGGTTGCACATGTACTTTTAATAAAACTTATTTAATAAATTAGATTAGTCTTTATAATTATCATTTCAATACATGTCTAAAGTAAAAGTAAAATCGTGATACATTATAATATTTGAATTTAGTTAAAATTTTCAAAAGACAATAATTGACGAATGATACTAAACATGAATAATGAATAATGTATGACCATACGTATGAATTTTAATATGCTCATATAAACATGCTCATATTAAAATTTTCAATCTTTTAAACTATATTAATGTCTTTTAAAGTAAAATAATAAAAACATAACTTTATCTAATTTTATATATGAATTTAAAATATATAAACGCTTTTTAAATATAAACAAACATGTTCAATAATTTCATGGTAGTCTATGTTATGAACCATGAAATACTAAATTTATATATAATAAATCCTAGAAAATTAAACTTTAAATAATAAGAAAGTTAATAGTTTCTTGTTTTATAACAAGTGATATTCGGTTTTCGACAACGGAAAAATAATTGGGTTAAATTTAGTGAAGATGATGTTGTGGCTTATTTGAGAATTAGATCAACATGTGTCGATGATTTATAATGTAAAAGGTCACAAACTAATAATAATTTTCGACAACGAAAATAATTGGGTTAAGTTTAGTGAAGATGATGTTGTGACTTATTTTAGAATTAGATCAACATGTGTGAGGTGATTTATGATGTAAAATATATATTTATGAGTGAATTTTCTTTTACTCGGTTCTCATGGTGAGATTCAATTCATTTTAAATAGTCTAAATTTTTATTGAAAATCAAAAGCCAGATAATTTTGATCGAATGATATTCATTAATAATATTAGTGTAAGTTATTATTTTTAAAGTTAATCGGTCGATCTTATCTAACATGATTGTAAAATTTATAAATCTAATAAAATTTAAATATTACCTATTAATGTTCTATTAATGTTCTTTTTTAGTTTTTTATATGATTTGGGACTTGCCCTTTTAAAACCTATTTCATAAATTAAAAAAATCTCCAACCAAATTAGGTCTTGCATATCATTAACCATTTTATTTGAATATTTAGCATTTAGAATCTTCTTATATTTGAGAAGGATAAGAATAAGTCCGTCAAATCAATCTACATGAATTTATTTAAATTTTACATAACTTTAATTGTTTGTTAAAAGGTTGCACATGTACTTTTAATAAAACTTATTTAATAAATTAGATTAGTCTTTATAATTATCATTTCAATACATGTCTAAAGTAAAAGTAAAATCGTGATACATTATAATATTTGAATTTAGTTAAAATTTTCAAAAGACAATAATTGACGAATGATACTAAACATGAATAATGAATAATGTATGACCATACGTATGAATTTTAATATGCTCATATAAACATGCTCATATTAAAATTTTCAATCTTTTAAACTATATTAATGTCTTTTAAAGTAAAATAATAAAAAACATACCTTTATCTAATTTTATATATGAATTTAAAAATATATAAGCGTTTTTAAATATAAACAAACATGTTCAATAATTTCATGGTAGTCTATGTTATGAACCATGAAATACTAAATTTATATATAATAAATCCTAGAAAATTAAACTTTAAATAATAAGAAAGTTAATAGTTTCTTGTTTTATAACAAGTGATATTCGGTTTTCGACAACGGAAAAATAATTGGGTTAAATTTAGTGAAGATGATGTTGTGGCTTATTTGAGAATTAGATCAACATGTGTCAGATGATTTATAATGTAAAAGGTCACAAAACTAATAATAATTTTCGAAACGAAAAATAATTGGGTTAAGTTTAGTGAAGATGATGTTGTGACTTATTTTAGAATTAGATCAACATGTGTGAGGTGATTTATGATGTAAAATATATATTTATGAGTGAATTTTCTTTACTCAGTTCTCATGGTGAGATTCAATTCATTTTAAATAGTCTAAAATTTTTATTGAAAATCAAAAGCAGATAATTTTGATCGAATGATATTCATTAATAATATTAGTGTAAGTTATTATTTTTAAAGTTAATCATTGGTTTGTATCTAACATGATTGTAAAATATTATAAATCTAATAAAATTTAAATATTACCTATTAATGTTCCTATGAGAGGTTTTAGTTTTTATATGATTTGGGACTTGCCCTTTTAAAACCTATTTCATAAATTAAAAAAACTCCAACCAAATTAGGTCTTGCATATCATTAACCATTTTATTTGAATATTTAGCATTTAGAATCTTCTTATATTTGAGAAGGATAAGAATAAGTCCGTCAAATCAATCTACATGAATTTATTTAAATTTTACATAACTTTAATTGTTTGTTAAAAGGTTGCACATGTACTTTTAATAAAACTTATTTAATAAATTAGATTAGTCTTTATAATTATCATTTCAATACATGTCTAAAGTAAAAGTAAAATCGTGATACATTATAATATTTGAATTTAGTTAAAATTTTCAAAAGACAATAATTGACGAATGATACTAAACATGAATAATGAATAATGTATGACCATACGTATGATTTTAATATGCTCATATAAACATGCTCATATTAAAATTTTCAATCTTTTAAACTATATTAATGTCTTTTTAAGTAAAATAATAAAAAAAACATAACTTTATCTAATTTTATATATGAATTTAAAAATATAAACGTTTTTAAATATAAACAAACATGTTCAATAATTTCATGGTAGTCTATGTTATGAACCATGAAATACTAAATTTATATATAATAAATCCTAGAAAATTAAACTTTAAATAATAAGAAAGTTAATAGTTTCTTGTTTTATAACAAGTGATATTCGGTTTTCGACAACGGAAAAATAATTGGGTTAAATTTAGTGAAGATGATGTTGTGGCTTATTTGAGAATTAGATCAACATGTGTCGGATGATTTATAATGTAAAGGTCACAAAACTAATAATAATTTTCGACAACGAAAATAATTGGGTTAAGTTTAGTGAAGATGATGTTGTGACTTATTTTAGAATTAGATCAACATGTGTGAGGTGATTTATGATGTAAAATATATATTTATGAGTGAATTTTCTTTTACTCGGTTCTCATGAGATTCAATTCATTTTAAATAGTCTAAAATTTTATTGAAAATCAAAAGCGAGATAATTTTGATCGAATGATATTCATTAATAATATTAGTGTAAGTTATTATTTTTAAAGTTAATCGATCGGTCATATCTAACATGATTGTAAAATATTATAAATCTAATAAAATTTAAATATTACCTATTAATGTTCTTGAGAGGTTTTAGTTTTTATATGATTTGGGACTTGCCCTTTTTAAAAACCTATTTCATAAATTAAAAAAAATCTCAACCAAATTAGGTCTTGCATATCATTAACCATTTTATTTGAATATTTAGCATTTAGAATCTTCTTATATTTGAGAAGGATAAGAATAAGTCCGTCAAATCAATCTACATGAATTTATTTAAATTTTACATAACTTTAATTGTTTGTTAAAAGGTTGCACATGTACTTTTAATAAAACTTATTTAATAAATTAGATTAGTCTTTATAATTATCATTTCAATACATGTCTAAAGTAAAAGTAAAATCGTGATACATTATAATATTTGAATTTAGTTAAAATTTTCAAAAGACAATAATTGATGAATGATACTAAACATGAATAATGAATAATGTATGACCATACGTATGAATTTTAATATGCTCATATAAACATGCTCATATTAAAATTTTCAATCTTTAAACTATATTAATGTCTTTTAAAGTAAAATAATAAAAACATAACTTTATCTAATTTTATATATGAATTTAAAATATATAAGCGTTTTTAAATACAAACAAACATGTTCAATAATTTCATGGTAGTCTATGTTATGAACCATGAAATACTAAATTTATATATAATAAATCCTAGAAAATTAAACTTTAAATAATAAGAAAGTTAATAGTTTCTTGTTTTATAACAAGTGATATTCGGTTTTCGACAACGGAAAAATAATTGGGTTAAATTTAGTGAAGATGATGTTGTGGCTTATTTGAGAATTAGATCAACATGTGTCGAGATGATTTATAATGTAAAGGTCACAAAACTAATAATAATTTTCGACAACGAAAAATAATTGGGTTAAGTTTAGTGAAGATGATGTTGTGACTTATTTTAGAATTAGATCAACATGTGTGAGGTGATTTATGATGTAAAATATATATTTATGAGTGAATTTTCTTTTACTCGGTTCTCATGGTGAGATTCAATTCATTTTAAATAGTCTAAAATTTTTATTGAAAATCAAAAGCAGATAATTTTGATCGAATGATATTCATTAATAATATTAGTGTAAGTTATTATTTTTAAAGTTAATCGTCGATTGTATCTAACATGATTGTAAAATATTATAAATCTAATAAAATTTAAATATTACCTATTAATGTTCCTATTAATGTTCTTGAGAGGTTTTAGTTTTTTTATATGATTTGGGACTTGCCCTTTTAAAAACCTATTTCATAAATTAAAAAAATCTCCAACCAAATTAGGTCTTGCATATCATTAACCATTTTATTTGAATATTTAGCATTTAGAATCTTCTTATATTTGAGAAGGATAAGAATAAGTCCATCAAATCAATCTACATGAATTTATTTAAATTTTACATAACTTTAATTGTTTGTTAAAAAGGTTGCACATGTACTTTTAATAAAACTTATTTAATAAATTAGATTAGTCTTTATAATTATCATTTCAATACATGTCTAAAGTAAAAGTAAAATCGTGATACATTATAATATTTGAATTTAGTTAAAATTTTCAAAGACAATAATTGACGAATGATACTAAACATGAATAATGAATAATGTATGACCATACGTATGAATTTTAATATGCTCATATAAACATGCTCATATTAAAATTTTCAATCTTTTAAACTATATTAATGTCTTTTTAAAGTAAAATAATAAAAAACATAACTTTATCTAATTTTATATATGAATTTAAAAATATATAAACGTTTTTTAAATACAAACAAACATGTTCAATAATTTCATGGTAGTCTATGTTATGAACCATGAAATACTAAATTTATATATAATAAATCCCTAGAAAATTAAACTTTAAATAATAAGAAAGTTAATAGTTTCTTGTTTTATAACAAGTGATATTCGGTTTTCGACAACGGAAAAATAATTGGGTTAAATTTAGTGAAGATGATGTTGTGGCTTATTTGAGAATTAGATCAACATGTGTCGATGATTTATAATGTAAAGGTCACAAAACTAATAATAATTTTCGACAACGAAAAATAATTGGGTTAAGTTTAGTGAAGATGATGTTGTGACTTATTTTAGAATTAGATCAACATGTGTGAGGTGATTTATGATGTAAAATATATATTTATGAGTGAATTTTCTTTTACTCAGTTCATGAGTGAGATTCAATTCATTTTAAATAGTCTAAAATTTTTATTGAAAATCAAAAGCGGATAATTTTGATCGAATGATATTCATTAATAATATTAGTGTAAGTTATTATTTTTAAAGTTAATCGATCGATTACAGTATCTAACATGATTGTAAAATTTTATAAATCTAATAAAATTAAATATTATAATTAATGTTCTAAGAGGTTTTTTTAGATTTTACATGACTTGGTTGGAATTAAAATAATTAATTAAAAATCTCCAACCAAATTAGGTCTTGCATATCATTAACCATTTTATTTGAATATTTAGCATTTAGAATCTTCTATATTTGAGAAGGATAAGAATAAGTCCGTCAAATCAATCTACATGAATTTATTTAAATTTTACATAACTTTAATTGTTTGTTAAATTTCCTGTACATATACTTTTTAATATTTTAGAACAGTCTTTATAAATTAATTATCTCTTTCAAACTAAGTTTAAGTTATTCTTAACTTTTGAAAACTTAAAAATTCTCTTAATTTGCATATATGGTTTTGATATTCATATTAATGAAAAGTAGAATAACGCGTATGAAGTTAACATCTAATACATGATTTTATGTAGAAAAAATCTTTTAATTATTAATAGCTCACTAAACATGTAAATAACTTTTTACTTTTAACTATGATTTAAAAATTTTAAAGTTACTAAATAAACAAAATTCCCTTAATTTGATATATTTGATTCGTCCATAATAAATTTATTATATATAAGGAAAAAACATTAAATTAAGAAATTTCTTTGGTAATGAATCGGTTATGGATTTCATGGTGGACTAAATTTGGTCAAGTGATCTCTATGGCAAATTAAACATTAATCATTAGAAAGGTGAGTTCTAGTTAGAACAAGGGAAAAATTGGTTTTGACAACGAAATAATTGTTAGGTTTAGTAATTGTTGTGCATATTGATTAATGTTGCTGCTATTTGATGAATATACATATCATGTTTATTTTGTGATGATCGTGATGAGATTCAAATTTGGATCATTGGGAACAAAGGAATGTGATAGAATGCTTTGGGTGGTTTTATCACGGAAAAATCGTTTTTGACTCTTAGCGGTCTGCGTCGATTGCCTGAGGATGTAATCGATTGCTCCTAATGATTTTGGACAAAAAGCGTGCAATCGTTTGCATATAGTGTAAATCGATTGCTCTTGGTACCCCAAAAATATCTTTCATTGTTTGATCATAACAGGTTTTATATTTCGAAAGCAGACCCAGTCGGAGCGTTAGAAAAGATATTTAACTATGAATATGTTTAGGCATCATGCTTTTATTTCATTCAAATTATGGAAAGGATTTTTAGGTGCATGATGTTGAATAGCGTTAATGGAATTTAAGAAAATATATATTTAATTCCGGTGTAGTTAAAATCCGTCGGGGATCGGAAGCCTCTTTATTAATGTGACTAATTTTATGAATGCATGATATTATGAATGATCCTATCGCATACTAAAATCATGAATATGTATGAATATTATGTTAAAAGTGTTAGCGTATGTGGAAATTCAATTATATGATCATTAATTGTTCCGTTCATTACGGTTGAATATTGGATGAATTTGTCTTGTTGGCTTGATGTCACAAGTGTTTGAATTATCTTTGAATCAAAGTAGACCTAGGCTATCGGATGGTAACTCACATATGACTATGGACAGGTCCAATTTATTATCACTTAGTTAAATTACTTCGATTGGGTCATTTATTGGGCATTTCCTGATAATTATTGGATATTCGGTTTGAATTTCTTAATGCAGATTAGGTATTCGATGGGCCATTTATTAGGCGTTCCACGGGCGTAATTATGCGGATGTACGGTTTATAATACACACGAGCTACCATTGCGGCGTTCCGGTGGGCCATTTGAGGCATTCCAACAGATATAGCGTCGGCTGATGCTTGGTATGTATTAAGTTGTGGTGCCATGTAGGAATACCACTCATGGTCTTAACTCACACCTCTAATGGTACCATATAAGCAGATATTGAAGCTTTCTTACGATGGACTCGTGCGTTAAGAAAGGCGTTTTATATTTGCGTAATTCATGCGTATGGATGATCGGCGTGGTTGTATTGACGCCATATAGGAAATTTCGCCGGGTACTCGTCGCCGGATGAAATCTCACTTGAAGTGATCCGACTCATCATCGCAATGGACTTATACGAGTTTCTTGACAACACTTGTTTAATTCATCGGTATGGTTCGACAACGGAAAAATAATTGGGTTAAATTTAGTGAAGATATGTGTTGGCTTATTTGAGAATTAGATCAACATGTGTCGAGATGATTTATAATGTAAAGGTCACAAAACTAATAATAATTTTAAACAACGAAAATAATTGGGTTAAGTTTAGTGAAGATGATGTTGTGACTTATTTTAGAATTAGATCAACATGTGTGAGGTGATTTATGATGTAAAATATATATTTATGAGTGAATTTTCTTTTACTAGGTTCTCATGAGATTCAATTCATTTTAAATAGTCTAAAATTTTATTGAAAATCAAAAGCGGATAATTTTGATCGAATGATATTCATTAATAATATTAGTGTAAGTTATTATTTTTAAAGTTAATCGATCAGTGCGTATCTAACATGATTGTAAAATTTTATAAATCTAATAAAATTTAAATATTACCTATTAATGTTCCTATTAATGTTCTTGAGAGTTTTAGTTTTTTATATGATTTGGGACTTGCCCTTTTTAAACCTATTTCATAAATTAAAAAAATCTCCAACCAAATTAGGTCTTGCATATCATTAACCATTTTATTTGAATATTTAGCATTTAGAATCTTCTTATATTTGAGAAGGATAAGAATAAGTCCGTCAAATCAATCTACATGAATTTATTTAAATTTTACATAACTTTAATTGTTTGTTAAAAAGGTTGCACATGTACTTTTAATAAAACTTATTTAATAAATTAGATTAGTCTTTATAATTATCATTTCAATACATGTCTAAAGTAAAGTAAAATGTGATACATTATAATATTTGAATTTAGTTAAAATTTTCAAAAGACAATAATTGACGAATGATACTAAACATGAATAATGAATAATGTATGACCATACATTATGAATTTTAATATGCTCATATAAACATGCTCATATTAAAATTTTCAATCTTAAACTATATTAATGTCCTTTTAAAGTAAAATAATAAAAAACATAACTTTATCTAATTTTATATATGAATTTAAAAATATATAAACGTTTTTAAATAAACAAACATGTTCAATAATTTCATGGTAGTCTA